>OZ024743.1:26879704-27117204 GCA_964016885.1 Eledone cirrhosa | reverse complement strand
ATATATATATAATTATATATATATATATATATATATATATATATAATTATATATATATATATATATATATATATATATATAATTATATATATATATATATATATATATATATATAATTATATATATATATATATATATATATATATATAATTATATATATATATATATATATATATATAATTATATATATATATATATTTATATATATATAATTATATATATATATATAATTATATATATATATATATATATATATATATAATTATATATATATATATATTTATATATATATAATTATATATATATATATAATTATATATATATATATATATATATATATATAATTATATATATATATATATTTATATATATATAATTATATATATATATATAATTATATATATATATATATTTATATATATATAATTATATATATATATATAATTATATAATATATATATATATAATTATATATATATAATTATATATATATATATATATATATATAATTAATATATATATATATATATATATATATATATATATATATATATATTATAATATATATATATATATATATATATATATATATATATATATATATAATTATATATATATAATTATATTGTAAGAAATTGTAAGATAATAGAGTTAACCTACATACAGACTCAGGGACTAAGGATTGAAATATATACACATACAAGTATGAAAGCACGCGTATAAACACACACACGCGCGCAACCACATACATGCAAGTGATATATACAGGGAAGGGAGTGTATCAGTCAAAGCAGTGTCAGGCTGAAAGTCGATACATATATAAAATATGGAAATGAAAAAATATATGAGAATAAAAAAATTAAATCAAAGAGAAAGTAAGAGGGAGGGGTTATCAATTATAAAGTAACACTAGAAAAAATAAAAAGCATACATAGGTTCGTACATACACATATATATATATATAAATATATATATAAATACGTACAGACAAAAGCACATACATGCGTACATACAAAAGCGCGCATACATACACACGAAGCACATATTTGGATTACTCCATCAAGAATATCCCAACACCTAACACTTCCTACACTAAAATGTTGATAGACAAAGTAGAGAAAGTTGTTAAAAGAATGAGATGGAAAGCTTTGATTTTCGATGGACTCTACAGAATATTTTGATATCAAGTCTCATGAATACCCGCAAAGAGTAAAGATATGACCGCTTTTGAACTAGACTTAGTTAATTTAATCAACCAAATCAAATTCCGTAAGTACTCTAACCCTTTTCAATCTAAACTATCTAACGATATTACAATATTCAAATCTAAAAATAAGTTCATTTTCTCTGACAAAACTAAAAACTTATACGAAGTTAATAAATAACTTACATGACCAACTCTTAACAGATAACATCACCTCTAAATACCAAATAGCTAATATAAACACCTATAATACTATTAATACGGAAGCTAAAGAATTAGCTAGTTTTTTTTAAATAGACAATAGAACAGAAAAACTTGCTAAACGTAATGCCTATATCACCCTCAAAGATCACAAACCTGATTTTATTATCGTCCTAGTTGTAGATTAATCAACCCTGCTAAGACTGAAATCGGTCTTGCTAGCAAAAAAATATTAAATAATATAAACAAACATATTAGAAGTAAGTCTGAATCACCCCAATGGATAATAGCACTTCCGTAGTACATTCGTTTAATAATATTAAAGATAAAAAGAATTCTAGATTCACCCAATTTGACATTGTAGACTTCTACCCGTCTATTACTCACCCTCTTTTAACGAAGCCTTAAATTTCGCTAGAAAGTTTATCAATATTTCTGATATTGAAGAGAATGTCATTTTGCATGCTAGAAACACTTTACTATTTACTAATAATGACACTTGGGTAAAAGAATCTAACCCAGAGAACCCATTCGATGTCTCAATGGGTTCTTTTGACAGTGCTGACGTGTGTGATTTAGTCGGCCTATTCCTCCTACACATACTTAAAGAGAAATTCCCTAACCATACCTTTGGGTTTTATCGCGACGATGGTCTAATACTTTCCCATACCACCATAGGCCATAACTTAGATAGATTCAGGAAAGACTTAATAAAAACCTTCGCTAGTTTTAATCTTAAAATTACCATTGACACTAACCTTTCTAATGTTAATTTTCTAGATATAAACCTAGATCTACCTACTGCTTCTTATAAACCGTACCATAAACCTAATTAAAATATATAAATAAAGGCTCATGCCATCCTCCTATGGTTTTTAAAATCTTATCCCTAATATTAGCCGTAGATCTCCACCCTCTCTTCCTCAGAAGCTATTTTCAATAAGGCATCCCCCTACTATAATAAGGTCCTTCAAATAGCGGATTTAGCGAACCGATTAAGTACATACCCAACAATACTAACTCCTTTAAACATAATAATAGGAAAAGAAAAATAATCTGGTTCACACCCCCCTACTCTTTAGCAGTTAAAACTAATGTAGGCAAAAAATTCCTAGAGCGCTTAGATAAACATTTCCCTAGAACACATAGATACTATAAGATATTCAATAGAAACTGTGTCAAAATCAGCTACTCTGCGGTCCCCCTATTAAATCTTATATCCTCAATAAGAAAATACCCAGAGAACATCAAAATTGCTCCTGTAGAGTCAAAAGTGAATGCCCATTACAAGGTAAATGCATCACCAAAGCCATTGTATATGCGGCTAAAGTGACAACCACCAGCAACAACCTACCAGCCACCAGCGAACGATATGTGGATATGACACAAGACAAATTCAAAACGCGTTATTACTCACATGTCGCATCTTTCCGACATCCTGAAAAAAGATTTACAACAGCTCTGGCTAGCAGAATATGAGATTTGAAAGACCAAGGTATCCAATATAAATTAGATTGGTCAATTTTGAACAATCTAAAGAATATGCAAGAGGAACAAGAAGATGTACACTCTGCATAAGTGAAAAATATTGGATTTTACAGAACCTTAAATCACCAAAAGCCTGCCTAAATGCAAAAACAGAAATGTTCACCAGTTGCCCACACATGAAATCACACTTGCTTTCCAGCTCATATAAACTTAACTCACTTTCAGATACTTATCCTCCATAAACACTTGTTCTTCACTTTCCTTAAATTACCCTCTTTACAGACTTCTCTTTCTGATTTACTTTTATTTTTATTTTTAACTTTATTTTACTTCACATCCACCAGTGACCCCCCCCCCCCTGTTTTTTTATTCACTTACTTTATATCTTCACAATTTTACATATTTTATTTCCCCTTTTCTTTCACTGCCTGATATCACAAGACACTTGTGTTTTCAACTCCAGATATATTCTGTTGTCCCGCAGCCGCTTTTATGTATGTTTACTTGCGTATAATTTGTACTCATTTATTCATACGGCTGGTTTTTATATTGTATCTAAGCGTGTGAGTGTGCATGTGTGTGTATACGTGTCTGTATATGTGTACGAATGCTTTCGTATGTGCGCGTGTATGTGTATATGTGTGTGTCTATGTGTGTTTTTATATCTATGTTTTTTACATATGTATGTGTGTGTGTGTGTATATGTATATATATATATATATATATGTGTGTGTATATATATATATATGGTCGCGTGCGTGTGATTAGATGTACATGTATGTATATATATGTGCTTCGTGTGTATGTATGTACGCATGTATGTGCTTTTGTCTGTACGTATTTATATATATATGTATATATATATATGTGTATGTACGAACCTATGTATGTTTTTTTATTTTTTCTAGTGTTACTTTATAATTGATAACCCCTCCCTCTACTTTCTCTTTGATTTAATTTTTTTATTCTCATATTTTTTCATTTCATTTTCATATTTCATATTTTTTATATATGTATCGACCTTCAGCCTGACACTGCTTTGACTGATACACTCCCTTCCTTGTATATATCACTTGCAAGTATGTGGTTGCGCGCGTGTGTGTGTTTATACGCGTGCTTTCATACTTGTATGTGTATATATTTCAATCCTTAGTCCCTGAGTCTGTATGTAGGTTAACTCTATTATCTTACAATTTCTTTTTTCAACATATATTATATACGTATTTGTGGTCACACATACACTCATATGCTTGCCTTCATGTATGTACTTACGCACACATTTTTCACTATACACATGCATTTGTACATACACACATATGTACATTTGTAGGTGCATATACACACATTTATACACATACCCTTACTATATTTCCTTATTTTATTTTTATATATCTCTTGCATTACTTTTATTTATATTTTTCTTTTGCCCGTTAAACTTTTGCCTTTCTTAAGGAGATTTTTCAAATATTTCACTATGTTTTAAGTTGCCTTGTCTGACGAACGAATGAGGACGTTTCTTGTATTCGTCTTATTCGGGAAAGCTCTGGTAATGAGGTAATTATATTGTATTATTTATTATACATTAAATTTAGCTCTGTAACTTACATAGAGCACTCTTCACTCCTATGACTTTTTCAATTTTCAACAGAAACTTCAATACTTATATATATATATATATATATATATATATATAAGTATTGAAGTTTCCGTTGAAAATTGAAAAACTCATATATATATATATATATATATATATCCATGCAAGAGGGATAGGCTCAGTCAGGTTTCAAATGTCACGATGGGACCCCTGTAACTCCATCAGAAGTTACGGGTCCATACATACAAAAACAGTAAGCTTCGTATTCATGTAGGCAATCAAAATTAAGTGAGGACTATAAGAAAATAATTTAGCTGTTATATCAGTTCAAGGTTTGAAGAGCCAAGAAAGGACCGGTGAATATCTGATGGTCCCATCCTGAAGAAAAAATCTCACAATAATTTATAAATATTAGTGAGGATCTAGCTTTCTTGCTCATAACGAATTATATCACCCCATGGACTTCCGAGGAATTATATCTATGAACAGGATGTGAAAGTGTGTGACTTAGTGGTTTGAGTGCTGTACTCTTAATTGAGAGGTTGCGAGTTCGATTTTCAGACGTGCCACGTGTTGTATCCTTGAGCAAGATACTTTATTTCATGTTGCTTCAGTTCACTCAACTGAAAAAACAAGTTTCGACATCATTGATGCCAAGCTATGTCGACCATTGCCATTCGCTTGGATGAGAACGGTGGCGCAGAGAGGGGAGTCTGACATGCATGAGTTTCCCATAACAACACCTTTCCCTAGCTTATGCATCGGAGATAAACTTTCTAGGTTCACATCCAAGGTCAGCCGTGACCAAAGGGGTCATGTCTCGATTTATTTCGGCTATTCTACTCTGGTTTTGTTACTTCCTAGAGATGCTACATTGAGACGATGTTTGAACGGTTGTTTACTTATTGGTACACTGAAATTGGGAAATAAAGACGTTAATACATCTAGCACCCTACACCTCTCATGACTCTAGCGGGAAAGAGATTGCGAGCAACATAGAGACGAGTAAATTAAAAAATTTATATTTGGGCCTTAAATTTTCAATTGTGAAAGGAGTCCTTTCCCCACCTCGTGTTCTGAAATAGTATTGTTCCGCTTTGCAAAGTTTCCCTTGGGAGCGGTAGACTAAGAGAATCTATAATCACGATCACAGACCTGCCAACCTCTAAAATCACAAATGGGGAGTACCATGAAAAAAAGTACCACAAAACGGGGAGAAATGAAGCAAAATGGGGAGATTTTACATAATGAAAGCTACACCCATTTTCACAAGAGAATACATCTCTCACGCACCCCAAAGTGGGTGGAAGATCTCGCCATCGGACGGGGAGAGTTGACAGGTCTGCAAATGATTTTATCTGTTATGTGTTATCCAGAAATTGAGGCATCGAACTTTTGACATAGACTCAGCAATCTGGAAACATACTACACTCACTGATGCTTGAATCTACACAAACACACACACGCACACACAACATACGTTATTCCCACAACTCTCTTTTCACAGTAAAATACATTCACAACATTAATCCTACAGCATTACTTCCATAATGATGCTTTCGCATCAATACTTTCCACGACAATACAGCTTGAATAATGTTAATTTAGTTTGTCCATATAATTCTGTTTTTCATTTTTTAATCGATTTGTGCAGTTTGGCTCGTCACAAAATCTGTCAGAGCCACAACACAATACTTACTGTAGTAGACTGTCATTTTATGGGCAATTTCTTTCTTTTAAAACGCATTTGTCTCCCGAACCAAATCTATTTTCGATTGAAGATTTATCTGAAAGAAAGTAGTGTTTAGAAAATAAACATTTAAAAAATACTTCATTTCTATCCTACTGCTTTCTTAAAATACGTTGAGCTCGAAACATTTAAAGACTTTCCATGATCTTTTTATATATCTACTATATCGTGGAGGATAAAAGATATCGTAATTATATAACCAGTAGATGAAAATATTGAAAAATGAATTTTGCTGTACATGACAACCATCTAAGCTACAAGCTAACCTCGAACGAACGTTGGACTTACTGTCATTTATATCAGTGGTTCCCAGCCTGCTCTCTCTCTCTTTCTCTTTCTCACTCTCTCTCTCTCTCTCTCTTAAGTACACTTTTATTCAAATGAGTTTTTCAACGGTCCCCTATCCCGATATAATTACTTATACTGGCCAGCCGCAGGTGTGAGCCTCGCGAGTTGGAATGGCTCTTCCAACGCATCTCCCTTGCCATCCTTCGGGTAAACGCGTTCTTCATTCTGTCCGCCGGGGCTGTGGGGAGGCCAGCACGTGGGACCCCATTTGCTCACCATGCGGAGAGTGGGAGTTCACCTTCTCTACGTTCGGACCATATCCTTGTGGTTGTGTTCATTAAGCAGTTAATGGGTCTGTTTATGTATTCTATGTGTGTATTTAGAATATCAATCATTCATGGAAAAAAATTACTTATGCAATACTAATAACAATCAAAGAAAAGAAATATTTATATTTAGAGAAGAACGGATATCCAATAACATATGTATATGTTTATAACAATGTAATTGGAATTTTGAACTTGGCTCACTGATCTCCAGTCTTACCTTTGCGGACCCCAGGTTTGGAACTATCTATTTATATTATTACTTAACCTGCTAGAAATAACAGTCAAATATTTTCTAACTCCTAGCCTGTCTGTGATCTCCTATATCTATCATATCGTGGTGGATAAATGATGTAAATATATGGTCAGAGATATTGAAGAAAGAATATTATTGTCGTCGACAGTCATCCAAGCCACAAGCTAACTTAGAACCAACAGCAGACGTCGAGCCAACAATCCATGAAACTATGTAGACTTCATCTTCTTTAAAAATGTTGCTTAGTAGTTTTATAAATATTAGCTGACCCCCGTAGAAAATTCATCGTTTAATTAGGAATCACAAGGTATTAGAGATCAACATAACATTTTTAATTTCTTTATATATATATATATATATATATATATATATATATATATATATATCAAGGAGATTCCAACCAGAATGGTTGCATTTTTTCAGGGTATGTCAATATTTATTTATAAAACTAACCTATATTATATTTTATCTGATGAGAGCGCACCATAATTTGCCTTGGTGGCCCTTGAAATATGTATAATGAAATAAAAATGGTTTTATAAATATAGTTTCAATTTGTTAATATATTGTATATATATATATATATATATATATATATACAATATATTAACAAATTGAAACTATATTTATAAAACCATTTTTATTTCATTATACATATTTCAAGGGCCACCAAGGCAAATTATGGTGCGCTCTCATCAGATAAAATATAATATAGGTTAGTTTTATAAATAAATATTGACATACCCTGAAAAAATGCAACCATTCTGGTTGGAATCTCCTTGATATATATATATATATATATATATATATATATAAAGAAATTAAAAATGTTATGTTGATCTCTAATACCTTGTGATTCCTAATTAAACGATGAATTTTCTACGGGGGTCAGCTAATATTTATAAAACTACTAAGCAACATTTTTAAAGAAGATGAAGTCTACATAGTTTCATGGATTGTTGGCTCGACGTCTGCTGTTGGTTCTAAGTTAGCTTGTGGCTTGGATGACTGTCGACGACAATAATATTCTTTCTTCAATATCTCTGACCATATATTTACATCATTTATCCACCACGATATATATATATATATATATATATATATATATATATATATATATTGTTATACTTTGGGAGGGTCATGTTGCCAATAAGAAACACACGCACCAGTTGCTTTCACTTCAATTTATTATATATTTATAAATTTATAAATTTACAAATCTACAAACTTATAAATTTCTGGTTGGTTGGTTGGTTCCACAACCAAATAGTTGTTTATATATAGTCATAGTCCTTTCGTCACACACTCTGTGACCTCTTCAGTGACTGGGGATTCCTTTCTTTGTTTCTGTGCCTTTCCTTTCTTCTGTCCTACGCCATTTTGTTTCTGTGTGTGTGTTGTGTGCTCAGTTTGCGCATGCGCCATATCCGGGTGTCTGTGTGTTTGTGTTCATTTATCTATTTGTTTATTTATTTATTTATTTATTTACATGTTGTTGGTTCGTTGTTTGTTCTATGTGTGTGTGTGTTTTCATTTTGTCCTTAATTGTAAGTTGTGATGTTGCTGTTCCACTCATATTTTCTATTTAATTTTGGTTGTAATTCTTTTATGCTCACTGCCTCTGTAATTTGCCTAAACATTGCATCTTTTCTGTGTGTGGATTCTATTTTTATTTCTATGTTCTCTAATTTACCCTTGTGCTCTATCTTAGCATGTTGGTAGAGCACATGATTCTTTATTATCTTGAAGGTCTCGCCAGTGTTCATTTATTCGTTCCCCTATACTACGAGCTGTCTCACCTATGTACACTATATTTTTGTTTCTACATTGTCCTTCAGTACATCTTATGCTAAACACTACATTTCTAGTTTTACAGTTAATATGGGGGCTTATTTTACAGGTTATACATTTCTTATCTATACATGAGGGTCTTTGGAACGGGTATGTCTTGCTAATAAGTGTTTTTACGGAGGTACCTGGTCTTTCTACTATCTTAATATTGAGTTTATGTTTATTTAGGGCCCTTCTAAATTTGTAGGCTAGTTCGCCTCTAGGGGTTGTATTGATGAACATTACACTCTGGTATTTATTGCTATCATACCATGAGTTTATTCTATTGGCCTTGTTCCTAGTTCTTTCTATTCTATTCCAAAATTTGCTCCTATACAAGGGGCAGGTCCCATTTATGTCATTATTTACCATTTTTTCCCATTTGGTTCTGGCTCCTCTATACACTCTGATTCTATCTCTCTGATTGTAGCTAGAGAACTGCATACGGTGGATGAAGTGTTGTATGTGTCTCTCTAGTTCTTCGGGGTTGCACATGCGGGACACATTTCTCATCACCCGTACCAAATCCGCAATCAGTATGTTGATTTTGGTATGGTCCGAAATGGCCAAGTTTCGGTGGATCAGATGTTTGGAAGCCATGGGTTTGGCGTAATGGGAATGGAGGATTTGTTTTTGGTTGTTAATGGTATCTAACCAGAGCTCTGTGTCTAGTACAGGTAATCGATGGTTGGGGTGTCTACTTGGGTAGTCTATAGTAACTCTAATGCTCTGGTGGATGGAGTTTGCTATTTGCTGGATGCTTTCCATTGTGTTTTTCTCTAGTTCCTGACTGTTCTTTAGTGGGGGTGTCTTAACTACGATGTTTATATCATCTACGTAGCGGGAGTACATTATCAGGGTTAAGTTGTCTTCTAATTGTTCTTTAAGTTTTTGTTTAAGTCTACTGTCCCACCATACCATGAATAAGTTAGCTATGTCGCCTGCAATGCTAACACCAATGGCTGCTCCTCATTCTTGGTGTGTTTCTTATTGGCAACATGACCCTCCCAAAGTATAACAATATCGGTTTCAACACACGATTTCAGATAAAGAATCTTGCTAAACAAATTCAGAAACGAAATATATATATATATATATATATATATATATATATATATATATATATATATATATATATATGCCGGCTATCTGCGAAATACAATATAGTTAGCACCCCAAACATATAATTGGGATTATACTCAGGTATATCCTAAGGTTTGTTGAGTGAGATGGATGTCGGTCGGAGTATCGCTTAAAGCTTTCTCTGTTAATGTATTAAGTACTAGCAGATTTACCCGGCGTTGCTCGGGGTTTGAAATTATGCTAAGAATATACAGCTAGGAAGTAAAAGAAGAACATTATTTGTCAACAACTTGTCAAAATAAGCAGTCTCTTCATAAGGATTGTCAATAAAGTTGGTTATCTCCCTTACATCAATTTTGCTACCGATAATTTTGATATCGATTTTTTATTGCTCAATGTGGGTCGATTGAAAAATTCTTTGTGATGTGACCATCTTAGCGACCTGTGCAATGCGCACAGAAAATTTGGTCAAATTCGGTTGGTAATTGTAAAAGCCTTAGGTATCCAAAGTTGTACACAGACACACATACATCCTCGCTTTTATATATATAAAGATAATACTCTTAAATGGCCGGATATGAAAATTCCAGATATCAAGGTATGACTTTATTTATTTATTCTTTATATGAAATATTGATAGTTTTTCCTGAATCTCATGTCCGATTTTGCCTGAGAAAATACCTCTGTGTGTGTATAAATAATACATACATATATTTATTTTTTTAATATCCAATTGAGTTCTTCACGCGTGGTTAAAATTCATGACAGAATTAATTGACCTGCGTATATATTATTTTATGTTTTACGATGACCTCCTCTTCCCGTTTGGGAACAGTGTGGAATTTCTTTTTGAGAGACTGCTGGAATTTCAAATTTCGCGGTCGTTCTAGGACTGACGGGGACCATCGCTGAATATTTATATCAGTATGGTTTTTTATATTGATATTGCTGGGCATCCACTGATGAGTTAAAAGTGCCCACCTGCATGTATACCTATGGACTATATGCAGGCTTCTACATAACCTGGACATTATTTTCCCAATTTGTAGAAAACTTATAACGAAACGATCGTCTGGAAGGAGAGATGTATTTAATTATGTCTCATATAAAATAATACAACCGGCTATCTGCGAAATACAATATAGTTAGCACCCCAAACATATAATTGGGATTATACTCAGGTATATCCTAAGGTTTGTTGAGTGAGATGGATGTCGGTCGAAGTATCGCTTAAAGCTTTCTCTGTTAATATATTAAGTATATATTATATATATATATATATATATATATATATATATATATATATATATATACGAGCTTTTCAAAAAACTCCCTCGCTTAGGACTAAAATTTCTAAAGTGTTCGCCGCCAGAAATCAATTCAAAAGGGGTGAAATACATCACCTGGCCAGCGGTCAAAGTAGAAGGTTGTGAACGTAGGCCGGTTGGCGAGTAGGTTCATTGCTAGAAGAATTTATGTCTAGTTAATTTCTACAGACTAAGGAAGAGAAAAATTGGATATATTTTGTCTGACTGTTCTTCAAGCTTATATATATACATATATATATATATATATATATATATATATATATATATATATATATATATATATATATATATATATATATATGTAGAAGTTATATTTAATTTGTTGGGATACAACAAGCAAATATTTTTATAACTGATATAAAGCACTCAACAAATTTTTGGAGTAAAAATACAATATATTAACAAATGGAAACTATATTTATAAAACCATATTTATTTCATTATACATATTTCAAGGGACACCAAAGCAAATTATGGTGCGCTTTCATCAGATCAAATATAATATAGATCAGTTTTATAAACAAATATTGACATACCCTTAAAGAATGCGACCATGTCGGTTGGAAGCTCCCGGGTATATTATATTTTATGTGATGAAAGCGCACCATAATTTGCTTTGGTGTCTTTGAAATATGTATAATGAAATAAATATGGTTTTATAAATATAGTTTCCATTTGTATATATATATATATATATATATATATATATATATATATATATGAAAAGAGAGAGAGAAAGAGAGAGAGAATCTATAAAAGAGATGTTGTTTCTCCGTTTGCCTGTCTGTCACAGCATGCGCAATGAAACTTAGATAAACTGAGACGGAGTACGAATCCAAGTTAGCATATATGCAGGAGTAAATTTCTATTTTCGGGTCTCCGTCTGCCGACTCTTTATCTTCCTCTCTCTCTATAGAAAAGAAAGAAATGCCATTTAAATCATAATGGAATTATAGTGGCGTTGTTGTGGTACACAGTATGTCTTAGGCATTTTAAATCTGGCTGAGTGCATCTCTTTCCAGGTTAGAGCACAGCCAAATCCTTCTAGTGAGTGAGAGAGAGAAATAATCGCCCCTATCTAATACTTTATTCGAATAGGCAATGTAGCCGGTAAACCCTACAGGGACGCAACACATTTCGCTATACTGTTTCACCAGTCCCTTCCTTCCTCAATCATTCACAGATGTGTGAATGTAATAATTTTGTATAATGTGTCTATTTATGAATATGTTTGAGTAGAAGTGTGTGTGTGGGGGGGGGGGGGCACTTCTGTTGTCTGTATCTGTTTATGTATTTACGTGTAGCTGTATGTGTATGTAACTAAAGAGTAACGTACGTGACGAATGGAGGACTAAATGATTTTAACTTGTTTTTAACAATTGATGGTGGAAAAGATTTCAAATTGTCTTAACTCAGACCGTAACACATGGTGTCTGACACTCTTACCGGCTACATAGCCTGGGGATCTATTTTACGGGGACCGGCTACATAGCCTCTTCCTACTTTATTTATTAACTTCGATGAAAGGCACAGTTTGAAAGGTAAAGTTTCCCTAGGCATGATTTGAACTGAGAGCACAGTAGATGGAACAAATACCGAGGCCTTTTCTTTGATATCCTGACAACTCTATATCTATCTATCTTTCAATCAGCCTTTCTATCTATGTGTATCTATTTGTCTGTTTGTATACTTAACTGTCTATTTATCTGTTTGCATGCCTCTCTATCTATTTATGCCTGTTTATTTATAATGGAAGTTAGACTCTCTCACATAAATACAATTGTGTGCCCCTCCGAATTTATTTCCTCATAATTGTTTTTAAAATGCGTAATCTTTAATGGAATTTTTAAGTTTTCGAATGTTTGTATACCGATTATATTTTTGATATTTATATATATCGAAATTTTGTTTATTTAATTTTTGCAATTCATCGTTGTAGAAATAATATTACGCTTCTGTAATTATCTTGCTAGATATTATTCATTATAACGTGTAAATTGGAAAGCATGGAGGCAGTTTTTCTAAGATTTTTTTTTAATCTACTTACAAATACAGATCGAAAGTAATGAAAATTGAAGCATAGTAAAGAATTGAAGTATAAAATAAGAATGAAACTATTGTTGCCTTCTTCATTTCCATGTAATCATAACAAAGTACAGTTAAGAGCAAAGAGAATTTAAATTTCTTTAATATAAACGTAATCTACAATTTCTTTAAAATGCGCTTCATTAAGACAGTTATGAAAATAATAACAGTCGGGATAGGAGTGTAGTTATAAGCATTATAATATCACGGAGTATTTCTCTACATCTCACTAACTATGTTTGTCTATCTATCTGTATCTATCTATCATCTCTCTCTCTCTCTCTCTCTCTCTCTCTCTCTCTCTCTCTCTCTCTCTCTCTCTCTCTCTCTCTCTCTCTCTCTCTCTCTCTTTTCTCTCTCTCTCTCTCTCTCTCTCTGTGTATCTATCTATCTCTCTGTATATCGTGTGTTGTGTTGAGGCAAATAACTATGAGTATACTCTGGTAATGTATCTTACATTGCCCATTGAGTGCGCTGAGATACAACCGGTACTGGCATTGATAAATATGCTGGGTCCGTCAATCCTTATATATATATATATATATATATATATATATATATATATATATATCTGTCGATCTATTTGTCTATCTGGTTGTCGTCTGTTCGATAGCGTAGACGTAATTCACTTCGCGCAGAAGTTTTGTTCCAATTTATTGCGGAAATTTTGTAAGTTTAATTTTAATTTTGATACTATTGTGTAGCTTGACCACCCGTCTGAACTGTCAGGCGGTGGGTCAGCTCATTTTCGCCCCTCCCAGGGGTGAAAAACCTGTTTTTAAAAATTTTGTTGCATAAAATTTCAATCGTCTGGGAGAAATGTTAAACGAAGCTAACGAAAATAGTGGTGGGGGACAGCGGTAAGAGTTGTAAGCTCGCACGCTTTAGTCCCACTTCCTTCCCAACTAACGTCATAGAGAAGGAAAGAGAAAATAAAATAAAAACAGACGAATGTGCGGAGAAAAATGTCGACGAGGACACAGGTCTGGAGATTGATTCCAACAACAAAAAAAATATGAAAGAATTGCATGACAATATTAATACCACAAACAAAGAAACAACAAACACAAAAATAACATTTGAAAACAGCAACATCATAACAGAAAGCAAAACAGACGACAAAGTCAACACCAATAATATCTCATTTGCACAAACAACAAAAAAATCTTTAACATACATACCTGAAAATATTTCAGATGTGGCACAAAGAATAAAAAACGCCAAACAATTCATAACTCAAGGGGAAAATAGAGCCTTGTCAGTAAAAATGCCCCAAGAACTCACCAAAGATATTGAAAGTCGGACGGTCGTTTTCCGCACCATCAACAGCATCTCAAAAAAGCCACAACAACCAACACAAGCAGAAATTAAAGCGGTACTTAGAGAAGTACTTAATGAAGCCACTTTCATAAGAAGAGACAGGCTCTATGGAAGCCTAGCCATTATTATGAACAACGAATCGGCGGCAAAAAAATATGCTTTGTCGCCGATTCGTTCGACAAGTTTTACCTTTTATCCATCTTATATGGTTAAAAGAACTCAGCGCATATGGCTGGATGCAATGATGCCAGATATGGACTACTGCTGGCTCATAGCTGGCTTCATCGATCCAGCGAATGACAACGTGATTTCCATTGGGAAAACCAGAGGCAATGCGTTCAGTGGAACAGGTATAGAACTTCTAGTGCAAATGAAGCCTGAACGCATTGCCCAAATACCCGACAGAATCCAATTAGAGGGCCACGGGTATATAAACATTAGCGTGGAGGGGAGAAGGCCGTCCAGTCATATCTGTGCAGGCAGAGGGCACCTGAAGGCGGCTTGTCCCCAACTCAACAAGAAGAAAACCCTGCTACCAACACCAGCTCCACCACCACCACAACAGATAAACAAACAACAAAACTCAGTCCCACCCAACTCGTCCCTCAGTAAAACTACACTACCACCACAGCACAAACAGACACAACACATTACCCAAAAACAAAACACAGTCCCACCCAACCCCTCACTCAATAAAACAACACAACCACCGCAGCCACAACACAGTCTAACATAGTGACATCCATCTCCCCCACAAAGAAAACTAACACGGAAACACTACCAGTAAACATACCTCTTCCCTCCAACACTGAAGATAACCCAACGAATTCGGAGGAAGAAACGGAGTCCTTCAGACAGATTAAAAGGAAAAAAAGAAAACATGTGATAAACACACAAGGCCAAACAGCCCCTACCCAAATGTCAACACAATCCAAGAAAATACAAAACACCCCTCCAGCAACAAACAAAACCAAACCTGCCCCTCCCCTCTTCGAAACACTCACACCATCCGAAAAAAAGACATTAAACTATACTTATATCAACAGAAACAATAATAAATTAAATGAACTCATAAACAATAACCCTTCGGTACAAACCGAAGAGGTAAACTTTGTTTCTTCAGAAAACTACCCACATTTAAAATTAATAAAGATCCCAATGAACCTATACCAAAAACTAAAAAAGGATTTTAAGGAGGACGTAGGACCACCCTCTGTCAAACCCATAAACCGCGCCCTCCTAAAAAGCTTTCCCCCTCCCCTTCCCCTCCCCAACACAACTCCAAACACCCCAACCCCACCACACACTGACGACCCCACACCACCACAAGACACCCCGTCACCCAACACCCCCGACCCCATGGAAGTCGTGCGACCCGAACCCCGGGAAGCAGAAAGGTAGGTCTCTACACTCTTCCTTGGCTTTGCCGCCCACATGGATGTGTTAAGAGTAGGATGTTTGAATGCACGAGGCCTGGGCTCAACTTGGAAGCAAGCAAAGCTTCTAAATGACCTCAGGTCACGTGGTATAAATGTAATGGTTATCTGTGAGACTCGGATCAGCGTCGTGTGGCAGCTGGCCTCTACCTTCGATGACTTTGAGGTGCACGCATCTCTCTGTCAACCTGGAGGTGGGGGTGGGGTTGTCGTACTGCTGGAAAAACACCTGGGTCTCGCCGTACAGGTTGTTCACTCGGACCCGGAAGGTCGTTTGTTGGTGCTAGACGTTGGCAGTAGTGGGGGTGCGGCCTTGAGACTGGTCGCCGTCTACTCCCCTTTCGGAGCTGAACGGCCCGACTTCTTCCAGCGTCTGGAGACTTTTCTGGGAACGTCGCGTTCCCTGCTTCTAGCGGGGGACTGGAATGACATACTAGATGCACGTTGGGACTATGCAGGAGCATGTCCTAATAGAGGGGAGTGTAACAGCCTCAAGGGGTTACTCGACCGTTTTAACTTGGTCGATAGATATCGACTAGCTTTTCCAACTGTGCCAACCTGGACTTGGACGAACCACAGTGGTCAATCTAGATCGTACTTAGATAGATTCTTAGTTAGAAGTAAGGATAGGGACATTTTAAGCTGTCCAGAAATGCTCACGGTTGGCTATACAGATCACAAATTAGTGACCTGCGTAGTCAACCTTGAGAGAACACATAGACAGGGTCCCGGGTACTGGAAACTTAATTTGACTTTACCGGCAAAAGAGGCTTACAGAGACCGAATTAGCAGATTAGTTAAGGAGAGGTTGACGGGTGCAATCGTCAACAACCGATGGTGGGCATCTCTCAAAAGAGAGATTAGAATAGAATGAATACGTTATAGCAAGATGTTAGCTGCCGATAGGAATAGGAACGAGAAAGAATTAACAGGTAAATTAGAAGAGCCAATCAAGAGCGAAGATGTGGCCAGGGTGCTGGCATCGAGGACGGCCTTGAGCCAGTTTTTCGATGCAAAGCACGAAGACTGCGTCATTCGAAGTAAAATACGTGCTCTAGGTAATGAGGGGGCCAAAGCCGTTGGCTGGGCCCGCGTGACAGAAGCTAAGAGTGGAAATCGATCCACCATCCGGTCTTTGCAAGACGAGGATGGACGGGTGATCCGGGAGCCTAAGCAGATGTGCGAGGCCTTTCAAAGGCACTTTGCCCGATTGTTCGGGGGAGGCGGGGGTCCGGGCTGGGACGTGGATTTCGGTCCATACCTCGACGGCCTGCCGCGTCTCTCGAGCGAAGAGGCAGAATCCTGCGAGTGACCAATCTCGGCTGATGAGATCGGGGATGCGCTGAGCCAATGCAGCAAACGCAAATCTCCAGGTCTCGATGGTATAACTTACGAACTTTATTTGGCAATGCCGGTCTTCTTCTCCGAACTCCTCGAAGCAGTCTACTGCAATTGGCAGCAGAACGGGAGAATTCCTTGTTCTGTAGCCAAGGGCGTAGTCTCGCTGGTGAGGAAGGACGAGAACAAGGGGGATAGTATAAATAATTTTCGGCCCATAACCCTGCTAAACACAGAGTTAATGATTTTGGCCAATGTGTTAGCAAAGAGATTGGCGCTTGTCGTGGGTAGCCTGGTGGGAGATGCGCAGACATGTGCTATCCCATCCAGGTCCATTCACGACAACCTCCACCTCATGCGATACATCATAGTGAGGGTTGGCAACAAACCCGGCTTCGGTGGGGCCCTGATCAACTTGGATCAGTCTAGGGCGTTCGATAGGGTCGACCATGGTTACCTGGATGCGGTGCTAGCGGCGGCTGGGTTCGGTCCTGTTTTCAGAGGCTGGATCACTGCCTTACATAGCAACCACATCTGTTCTAGGATCAAGGTGAACGGCTACCTTTCGAAGCCGTTCGAAATCACACGATCCATTCGACAGGGGTGCCCTCTCTCCTCCCTTCTGTACGTATTGACTCTCGAGCCTTTACTGAGGAAGTTGGAGTTGTTGCAGGGTATACCCCTGGAACCAGGATTGAGCAAAGCGGCGTTGGCCTACGCCGATGACGTGACAGTAATGGTATCGACCGACTCGGAGATCGAGGCGATCGGCACCTTACTGGAGGAATACGAAAGGTTTCCAGGAGCGAAACTGAACCGGGAAAAATCCATTGGCCTGCAACTCGGAACGTGGAGAGGCAGACCGATGCCTCCCGACGGTGTCGTCGGACACTGGACGGAGGGCCCGGTGAACTTGCTTGGGGTCTGGTTTGGACCGGACCTCCAGGTGGAAAAGAACTGGGGCGAGGTTACGAGCAAGGTGTTTGCACTGACCCAGAAATGGGCCAAGTGTAAGCTGTCCCTGAAAGGTCGGGCGAAGGTGGCGAACATTTACATAGCGTCCGTCACCTACTACCGCCTGACTGTCGTGCCTTGCCCTAAGGAAACACTCACCACCATGGAACGTATGCTCTTTCAATTTCTTTAGAAAAAGCGCCCTCCTATGGTGAGATCCATCTGCTGCCAACAACCTTCGAAAGGAGGGCTGGGGATGCCGTGGTTGATGATGCGTAGGCACGCATTAAGGCTACGGCACCTACAGGTATTCTTCACTGGTCAACCGGTGTGGGCTCCGTTCGTGAGACGAGCCTTTCCGAGACTCGTCTCGCTCACCGAGCTGCAGTCCTGGGTCAAGCAAAGATCCGGAAAACTAGGCGACTGGCACACTGAGTGTGCCCAGGCGCTCAGGGCTCTCTGGCAAGCGGACCCGGCCATCGGTGGAGAATCCACCTCGTCATTCTATAGAGGGCTGGTGGCTAGCAGGGGCGATGACACCCTTGGAGAGTCGCTGGACATGGAAAAGGACGAACTGGCCAGCCTGTTCGGTAGGACTTTCAGCCCGGGACCAATGGACAACTTCCAGAAGTCACTGGCCTGGCAGTGCTACCGGGGGGCTCTACCCGTTCTAGAAAAGCTCTACAGACACAGGCGCCCAGGAAGGGATCCCTCGAAAAAGATTTGCCCTAGATGCGTGCGTCACGAAGAAACCGTTGCGCACGCATTGGTGCACTGTCCGGGCATGGCTGATCTGTGGGGTACGCCGAACGACTGCTGTCGCGGGTGGCGCTGATTCGATTGACCGCCGAGTCCGTGATGACAATCAAGCTGTCTTCCCTCTTCACAAAGGAAGCAAAGGCGGTTTATAATAGCCATGTTGAAAGAGGTTTTTGGTGGACACGATTGAAAGGTCTGAGGTCAGGCAACTTCCTCTCTGGCCATAGTCTGGTCTATTTCTTCCGATATCACTTCGGAAGAAGGATAAGAATGGAGAGAGGGGTGCTTGGCCACATGCAGTTTTATGAAAGGTGGGTGATAGTGTCGAGAATGGCTCGTGTAAATGGGCCTTCTCTGTATACCATCCTGTAGGTAAAGAAGTGAAGGAGAGGGGAGCACCTTCTCCATGTGCTCCCCGGGCAAAGGATTGCACACTTTTTCGGGGGGGGGGGTGCAACCCCCATCACGTCCCCTCCCTTTTGAGGTTGTTTTTGATTATTTCATTTTATACCCTTTTTACTCGGTTTTATGTAAACTCCCCCTTTGTATTTGTCCCTTCTTTGTATGCCTTTATGGTAAATAAAGAAATATATCTATATGCCTATCAATAATTTATCTATCTTTATCAATGTCTATTTGTGTGTCGGCTTCTATAGCTAACTATATCTATGTATGTCATTATCATCGGTAAATAGTGTAACATTTTATGAGGTTCTTACAGATCGAAAGTAATGTAAACTTTAATTAATGGATTCATGAATCTGTAATGAAAATATTGTTACTTCTTTACCATAACAAGTAATTACAACGAAGTATAGTTTAGAGCAAAAGAAATTAAATTTCTTCAACATAATCGTTATATGCACATTAGAAAATCAATCTATTCAAAATTTCATTTTCAAAATATGCTTCGTTTACAAAACTATTTAGGAAAACAAGTTGGTGAGATGAAGTGAAGTAATGAGCATTACAACAATACTTTATTTCTACTCATCCATCCAAACATCCATCCATTCATCAATCTATCTATCTATCTCTCTCTCTAAATATATATATTTATATATATATATATATATATATATATATAATTTTGCGAGGTTTTTTATATGAAATCGTGTGTCGAAACAAATATTGTTATACTTGGGGAGGGTCATATTTGTGTAATATTGCCAGAATTAATAACAGAACACACGCACTGTTTGGTTGGTTTTCGCTTCTCGCTTCTGTGTCTTTTATATCGGTAATCTAACTTACTCGGTCCTCAAGGTTGCCATTGACTGACTGACGGTCAAAAATAATACAGATACAATATAGACACAAACACATATATATAGTTTATCATAAATCTTTCGTTGCACATCTGCAACATCGTCAGTGGTGTTATATTTTCCTCTTGTTGTATTGTATGTCTACGCCATTTTTATTCAGTCTGTCTATATATTTATTTATTTATTTGCTTGTTTGTTTATTTTATTTTGTCTTCTTTGCGCATGCGTTTGCGTGTGTGTATAGTGTTTTGTTTGCTGTGTGATGGGTGACTAGTGTGTGTTTATGTGTTTGTTGTTATTGTGCTTGTGTATGTATTTATTTATTTATTTATTTATTTTATTTTATTTACTTATTTATACTTCTCTTAGGTCAGTGTTGTTTGTTTGGGTGTTGTTGTTATTCTATTCATTCTTTCTGTTTAGTCTTGGTCTTCTAATTTCTATTTCACTGGCCTCTCTCATTTGCCTATCTGCTGGGTCATTTCTATGTTTAGATATTATTCTAATTTCTATGTTGTCTATGTTACCGTCATGTTGTTGTCTAGCATGTTCGTATAGTACTGACCCGTTTTTTCGTCCTTTTAGTTCCCCCCAGTGTTGGTCTATCCTTTCACCTATGCTATGAGCTGTCTCACCTATGTATGTTGTTGTCATGTTTCTGCAAGTACCCTCTGTACATCTTATGCTATAGACTACGTTTCTAGTTTTACAGTTTATCCGGGGGTTCACCTTACATATGATACATTTCCTATTGGTACAGTGGGTTTTCTTAAAAGGGTAGGTTTTGCTGATCAGGGATTTTATGGTGGTTCTTGGCTTTTCTACCACCTTTATTTTTAAGTGGGTCTTTCTCAGGGCCATTCTACACTGGTTAGCTAATTTCCTTCCAGGGGTAGCGTCCACAAACATGACACTCTGGTATCTCTGGTTGTCGTACCATGAGGTGGCTTTCCCTATCTTATGTCTAGCCCTATCTAAGCTATTCCATGATTTGCTCCTGTATAATGGGCAAATTCCTTTCATGTCCAGTTCTATGAGGGTCTTATACTTTTCCATGGCTCCTTCGTATACTCTGACTCTGTCTCTTTGGTTGTAGCCAGAGAACTGCATGCGATTGATGAAGTGTTGGATGTGTCTTTCCATTTCTGTTGGGTCGCACATGCGGGACACATTCTTCATCACTCGTACCAAATCTGCGATCAGAATATTAAACTTAGCACTACTGGACATTGCTGAGTTTTTGAGTATCAGGTATTTGGAGGCCATGGGTTTAGCATAGTGTGAGTGGAGAATTTGGGCTCTCTCGTCTATAGTGTTAATCCAGAGTTCTGTGTCTAATACAGGTAGTCTATTGTTAGGGTGTTTGGAAGAGAAGCCGATAGTTACAGTTATACTCTGGTGTATGGAATTAGCTATTTGCTGGATGCTTTCCACGTTCTAAATCAAACTTGTTAGTGCTCTCTAGTGGGGGTGTTCTTATAACTATATTGATATCGTCTACATAACGAGAGTACATGATGAGGTCTATGGAGCTCTCATTAAGGAGATCTTTAAGTCTCCTTTCCCACCATACCATGAAATGGTTGGCAACATCACCAGCTATGTTGACGCTGATGGCTGCTCCCTCATTTTGGGTGTAGATCTTCTCGTTGAACTTAAATATGTGGCCCTTTAGGGTAGTTTTGATACTAGCCCCTATTGCATGTGCGACCATTTTTTTACCTGATCATTGTTTTGGGGGGTCCGTATAGCTTTGGTCCACCCAATCCACCTTCCCATGGGAGTCTTTTTTGCTATTGAGGTTATGGTGGGGGGTCTACCTCTTATAGGTCTACTAGGGCAGAAACATCTAAGGTCATGGCTGTCTAGGTAGTCAGTGTCGTAGGTAAGTCTAAGTAGGAGGCCCAGTTCGTCTGTATCGACGTCGCACAGAACTCCACCTCACTCTCAATGATCATCTCCACACATCTTTTCACAGCAAAATCAATGTTAATGGATGGGTACAGTGACACCACATCCATGCTGCCTATTATGCAGTTGGATAGGCTCCTGTTTTTGTTGCACTCACTGATTCTGCTGAGGAGGTCCTCTGTACTGTCACATACATCTGGGGACATCTTGATTATGGGGCGTATAACCATTGAGAGGAAGTAGGAGATCCTGTAGTTGCTAGCTATATTAGCTCCGCATACGGGTCTTGTTGGTGGTCATGTTGTCGGGTCGTCGACTGTCTTGTGGTCTTTGCGGAGCCCATACAAGGGTGGTATGCCATTGTTAGACGCCTGGAAGTTGTTGGCAGTGCGTCTGCTTGGCTTTAGGATGTCAGTCCATATCATCATGTGAGCATTGAGGATTTTCTCTCTCCCATCGTGTGTTTGTTGTGCAATTTCGCTCGTGTTGGTGATGTGGGGTTGCATATCCTCGATGTAGTTCGGCATGCTATCTATTGACATCCTACCAGACTTATCCGTGTATCATATGTAAGGTGAACCCCCGGATAAACTGTAAAACTAGAAACGTAGTCTATAGCATAAGATGTACGGAGGGTACTTGCAGAAACATGACAACAACATACATAGGTGAGACAGCTCGTAGCATAGGTGAAAGGATAGACCAACACTGGGGGGAACTAAAAGGACGAAAAAACGGGTCAGTACTATACGAACATGCTAGACAACAACCTGACGGTAACATAGACAACATAGAAATTAGAATAATATCTAAACATAGAAATGACCCAGCAGGTAGGCAAATCAGAGAGGCCAGTGAAATAGAAATTAGAAGACCAAGGCTAAACAGAAATAATGAATGGAATAACAACACCCAAACAAACAACACTGACCTAAGAGAAGTATAAATAAGTAAATAAAATAAAATAAAATAAATAAATAAATACATACACAAGCACAATAACAACAAGCACATAAACACACACTAGTCGCCCATCACACAGCAAACAAAACACTATACACACACGCAAACGCATGCGCAAAGAAGACAAAATAAAATAAACAAACAAGCAAATAAATAAATAAATATATAGACAGACTGAATAAAAATGGCGTAGACATACAATACAACAAGAGGAAAATATAACACCACTGACGATGTTGCAGATGTGCAACGAAAGATTTATGATAAACTATATATATGTGTTTGTGTCTATATTGTATCTGTATTATTTTTGACCGTCGGTCAGTCAATGGCAACATTGAGGACCGAGTAAGTTAGATTACCGATATAAAAGACACAGAAGCGAGAAGCGAAAACCAACCAAACAGTGAGTGTGTTCTGTTATTAATTCTGGCAATATTACACAAATATGACCCTCCCCAAGTATATATATATATATATATATATATATATATATATATATATATATATATATATATATATTCGAGTCCGCTTAAGAGTATACCCTCGGGAATGGAAAATAGTATACTCTTAACCGGACTATACTCTTATCCGGACTAAGTAAAAATATTCCATAGTATTATTATTTTGAATCTTTCAATGATTAAAAATCGCTTTATTATCGTTTAAAATGCATTTATAAGTAATAAAAATGAAAGTTACACCAAAAAATTCAACAAGTATTATTGCAAATTATAGATAAATGAAGCAATATTTCAACATATTGGTATGCAATTTTTATTTCCTGAAAATAGTCCAAAATGCTTTTTTGGACTCGCGTGCTCGCAATTTTTTTTTCAATCAATTCCTCGATTTCAGACAGAGTATAATTTGAAGCGACGATACAGAGGTACAAGGCGTGTGTGAGTGACAAGTGTGGCAGAGGATGGAACAACGATACGCTAGCTGGCTCTGCCAAAGGACGACTGTGTTTGGAACCACTCTATACAAAAATTATCGTTTGATGTTTAGCTGCTGCGTAGGTGTTTTATTTTGGTGGCTTAAGGGTTGTTTGTTTCATGGTAGCTAAGCAGATAGATAGAGTTATTTATTTCACAGATGTTATTTCCGGTGGCTGTACATACTCTTATTCGGACTAAATTATATAGAAATTATATAAACGGGAATTGATTATGCCATACTCTTAAGCGGACTCGTCTGGCAGGTCACTTTTTTTCTCTCTCTCCTCTACGATTTCACAGAACTTACGTTCACCGAAATCACAGACTAGATCCCTTCTTCCTCCCGTTAGAGCTGTACGGAATTCCTTCCTTGCTCACATTCCAACCAGGTTTGGTGGTCTTTATTCTCTCTCGTTCACGATTTCACCGAATTTAAATTCATAGAAATTTGGGACTTGACTCCTTCTTCCTCACTTTTCGTTGGTTCACCATTTTTGTTTGTTTACACTCGTGTCCCCTTTATTTACGTGTCCCAACGACTTTTTTTAGCCGTTGCTCGCACCAACCGGAGGTATATGGTCTTTAAAGCGATGAAATACCAATGATGGTTGGAAGATCACTGATGAAGGACTAACTTTATTCATATATATATATATATATATATATATACGAGTGTATATATATATATATACGAGTGTATATATATATATATATATATATATATAGAGAGAGAGAGAGAGAGAGAGAGAGAGAGAGAGAGAGAGAGAGAGAGACGAATGGATGGATGAGTAGAAAAACCTGATCTCAGTTTGACAATCGCCACCGACGAATGCGAGAAAGTTCTCCAGGAAAGTTAACCAGGAATCTTTAAAAATCTTCCCAGCGAAGTTAACAAAGAACTTACTATATCTACAAAACTAAATTGTAAAATTATAATATTATAAAATTAAATCAAATTGTTTAGAACTACAAGTGAAGACATTATTTTCCTTTTTTCAAATATATATATATATATATATAAACATTTGAGAATAT
Organism: Eledone cirrhosa; assembly: GCA_964016885.1. Lineage (NCBI taxonomy): Eukaryota > Metazoa > Mollusca > Cephalopoda > Octopoda > Eledonidae > Eledone > Eledone cirrhosa. Next base: position 27,091,846 of record OZ024743.1, on the reverse strand, counting down.
GCTGGTTGGTTACCGACAGATATGTGTGTGAGGGTGTGTATTATATGTTTACAAAATGGATTATAATTTTAACACCTCTTACTATCAGGGCTCGTAATATTGATAAGTATACACATTCCCAAATGAACCTATATCTGGTTACATATTTGAATCTTTCACTAACAACCCCAATACTACCGCCACTAAGGTCAACTAGGTCACCTAGACCAAATGGCCTAAATCTTAACTATTTTAATAACCTCTATCATTTTCATTTAACAACTTTATTTATATTATTCTTAAACTCCGGAGCTGAGAATCATTCGGTTAGTCTAATGACTCCATTTATACCATAAACGTGTTTTTGTCTTTGCGTGAAATTGTTCTTGTCGCTCCACATAACAATGTATTATCCTCGCTTGTTTCCGTTCATTGCCAGGGAACGTCTTCATGGACCAAAGTATCGTGTTCCTCTTTTCCTTCGGTTGTAACGTTTTTTCGAAATATTTACTTTTGCGTCCACAGATTGATTTTTTTTAGTTTCAGAAGATTCCGTAAGGGTGAAAGCAGCGATTCTTTGCTTAAACTTTAATCTGTTCTTATAATAAATATTTGCTCTACGGTTTTATATATATTTTATATATATATAATCCTTATCGAACCCTCTTCGGATTTTAGTCTTCACATTTATTATTACCAAATATATATGTGTGTGTGTGTGTGTGTGTGTGTGTGTGTGTGTGTGTGTGTGTGTGTGTGTGTGTGTGTGTGTGTGAAAGCATATATATATATTTATTAAAATAACAGATTAAGTTTAAGCAAAGAATCGCTGATTTCACCCTATAATTATTATTATTATTATTATTATTTTATTTATATATATATATGTGTGTGTGTGTATAATGGGGAATTTAGATCGATATAATGCCAAAGGCACAGAAGCCTTAGTGATATTGTTATGATAGTGTTGAGTAATGCTATTACTGTGGTGGTACTGTAGTGCATTGATGTTGATATAGTATTTGTTATGTCGGTGTATTAATATTGGTGGGAGAGTATTTGCGTGATGAAATTGGTGTGATGCTATTGTTGAGATTATGTTGAATGTTGTGGTGGTATTACAATGGTATTGGTGTAATCGTGTTGATGATGATGTTGCGGCATTAGCGAAATTGTGTTGATGGTAGTGAAATGTTCATGTGGTAGCTTTTGTTCTTTGGAGTCGTGATATGATTATTCCTTTTTTATACGAAATATAATTTGATAAGCAGGACTATAGTTCATGCTAGAATCATAGTGGAAGCCTTGTAGACGGCGAAGGTGGCTATCTGGAGGTGGATGGCCAATACGTGACAAATTAAATGTGGAATACACATCCTGTAAATCAAAACCAGCTTCAATTACTAATGGCTGTGCAAAGCTAGATATCTAACGAACTGTGATCGGAATGAAACCAGATAGATTCTATACTTCCTTCTCATATTTTAGAAAACTGATGCATTGTAGAATCTATAAACACTAATAAAATGCTTGCAGTAGAATTGAACTAATGATTAGTGAAGAGAGAGTTCAACGCCTTATCTACTTGGCTATCGTATCAATATGATATAGACAATGATGATTGGAAGCTAATTATAGAATGTCCCTAAAACAGTAATTTGACTGAAATAATAGAGTTTCGAGAAAAAAAGTTATTAGTTTTGTTCTTTGCATTTCACTTTTACTGTGTCGATAAAATAAGTTCCTCTAATATAAGCTATACACTCTACAAAAAATATCGAATTTGTGCCAAGTTAAAAATTCGATAATTGATTCAATCGACTTGCTTGGAGATTATTGGGGAATAGGCAGAAATTTTGAAACCTTTTTCAGAGACTGAAGTTATTGAAGTCTGTTTCAGAAAGGAACATGAAATCTGTTTTTAACTCTTAGAAATGAGATTCAACTTCTGAAAAGTTAGTGAGTATACCTCTTATGTTGAAATAGATCGAAAAGTATGGGTCTACGCTGTTTATTTTTTATCTGGGTTTACATTTAACGATTGTTCGATAAAGCAGTATGATGGTTCATATTGTAGATAACCATGAAGGGTATATGAAAAATATCTAAGTAAACCAGTAGAAAGAAGAACCGATGGAAAAGCAAAATTGTTAAACGGTTGAGTGGAAAACTTTGCGGCACCTGTTCCGACTCTGTGTGTTTTGAGTTCAAATCCTGCCTCTTTCTGTCTGGAGTTGGAACTGGCAGATAGTATTGGCAGTAGAAAGACCAATATTGAAACGTAGCTTCTTTGAACTGATCTTACAATCGGCTCCGTTCCTTTTTTCATAAAGTTATAGATCAACGTCAGCTAATATCTTTGGTAGAACATTCACTACAAAATGGCTACAGCATTTTTTTTATTATTATGCAGTCTCGTTTTAAACAAAACAACTTTTAGTAATATGATTTTTTGATTGGTTGAGAGAAGGTTTAATCCATCTTATTTCATTTACTTCATTAATGATCTTATAAATGTCATCAATGAATATCTATCGATGAAAAAGGAATTAATTTAGCGTAATCTCTTTCACTGGTTTCACTGTTCAGGATATAGCCATACTTGAAGCAGCCATGTTGTTGTTGCCATTCTTGTTGCTAGTTGCTGTTGTAGTTATTAGTACTGTTGCTATTTTTGTCCTTTTATTGTCTCTTTTTTATAATGAGGATGATGAGGTTTAGCTCCAGGTCAACTCTGGTCGAACAAAATTATGATCAGAAGTATTATAGTTGTGACCACACCGCGTTTTTCATTTTTTTTTTTTTTTGTAATTAGGACTGTATCTCATTTCCATTATTAAAACAGAGAAAGGGGCGGTGGATTGGTAATATCGATAGAGCGTCGGACGACATACTTTGCAGCATATAGTTGCGACCCATTACGTTCTGAGTTCAAATCCCGCTGAGGTTAGCTTTGCCTTTCATCCTTGGGGGGGGGGGTCTATAAAATAAAGTACCAGTCACGCACTGGGGTCGATTTAATCGATTTTCCTCTCCTCCCAAAATTTGCTGGCCTTGTGCCAAAATCAGAAACCATTATTAAAGCAGAAATGTGCTTTCAAAATGTTTCTATTTTTAGCAGATCGAGTAACCACTTAGAGGCTCGCTGAATGGCCGATGGAATCTCTGTATTAATGTTCTACGTAGAAATATCATCTATCAGCTCTTATTTGAAAGATTGTAGCCGTAAATATACGAGGTAAGGAAATAAAGAAACAATTCACTATCAACGAAAATAATCTTTGTAAAAATCATTGTTTTTCGGTATATGTTGAATCTTTCGTTGATTTCGACGTGACACAATATGTGACAAAATTGGATCTTTGAATTATGGGTACAATCCATCTGACAAGGCTTAGGTCAACTCGATGCTGTAGTAAAGACATTTGCTCAAGATACCACAAGTAAGCTCGAACCCGGGCCCTCAGGATTGCGAAGCAAACCCCATAACCACTCAGCCAAGCCAGCGTTTCTGTATATCTTCTATATATATAAAACTGAGGTTGTCTGTCTGTCTACTAAAACCTTCGGTACACATCTCTTAAACCGTACGTTCAAATTTCGGTGAAATTGCTACACTTATAGATGAAGGTCCGGCGGAATCATCGGTCAAATAAATTTTCAAATCGACCCACGCCAAGTGTAAAAATCGAATTTGTAATGTATTGATTTTTCAGTTCAAATGTATAAATAGAGATGAGAGACGAGTTATTTCCCTTTTATGGCGTCATTTGCTTATCTATTTATGTTACGTATAACCGACGCGGTGGACCGAGAAGAACAATTTCATGCAAAGAGAAGACCAAGTGTATGGTGTAAATGGAGTCGTTAGCCTAATATTCTATTTAAAATAACCGAATGATTTCCAGCCCCGGAGTTTAAGAATGATGTAAATAAAATTGTAAACGAAAATGACAGGTTATTAAAATAGTTGTTTCTACTTTTGGCACAAGGCCAGCAATTAAACAGTACATTACTGGTACTTTATTTTATCGACCCCGTAAGGATGAAAGGCAAAGTTAACCTCGACGGGATTTTAACTTTGCCTTAACATAGTAAAAATAAATAGTGAAGATTTAGGCCAGTACATACGTATGCACCGACGAACATACACATACTTATACATACGCACACACAAATACATACACACACACACACGTGCGCGTGCGCGCGTGTGTGTAAACCTTATGCATTTCTACAGTATGTTCACCAAACTTAAGACATAGGTTACTCATGTACTCCGGATGGTCATGGACACTTTCATTTTTCCAGATATTGATTATAGGGCCTCCCGGCAGATAACTCCCTTTAACCACTTCCTTGGAGTCGACTGAAGCACTGCAGTGCAATGCAAAAAAAACGTCATAACTTCTGGAGTTCGCAACCGATTTTCACAAAACTTGACACATGGGATACGTTTGTTCTACAGATGAATGTGAACTCTCAGAATTGGCACATATTGAGTAGGGGACCCCTGAGGGCAGGAACCCCCTTTTGGAAAAAGTCGATGAGTTTATAAAAGTATAGTTTTCGAAGCAGCACTGAAGTATTGACATAAATGGTATACATAACTGCTATTTAATACCCGAGCAACGCCGGGTACCTCTGCTAGTAATATATAAACGAAATTAGATTTATCTACTCTGATGATCACAGCCATATAAAATTAGTTGATATATTTAACATTTTTCCCTTGCGATTTCTTCATGTTAATCTGACGTGGAAATAAATTGTTTTTACACTACAACTACAAGGAATTATCGAAAACCTTTTTTCCAGTCTGTGCCGTTCGAGATATCTGACAATGAAGTTATTGTTGTTGTTGATGGCTCTCTTTACTGACATATCACTTAGTTACTCCAACACCTTAACCTCCATATCACCTGCAGCAATGCCGTGAGTGTGATGGCATGCCTCAAACATTATTTGAGGAACACTCCAACGCCCCATGCTGTGGACTGTAATTGTGAGTGCATGTCTTCTACCACCTTCTTTTGGCTGCTTGCTATTTTCTCTCTTTTTTTCTAATATCTGAATATTCTCTTATTGCAAATGCGCTGGCTCAGTTCGGTTCCCTCCTCATCAACCAGTACCCTTCTTGATGATAGGTTCACTCGCATTGGAGTAGCCTAACGTCTCGGCCTCCGTGTGTGAGAGCCACACAAATGCCGTTGTTGGACTGTTTTTGACGAGTTTGGCCTGCACACGCTATCATGCCGATTTAACACAAGCCTTTCTCCCTGACACGTCGCGTGGTGCGTCATCATTAAGCGGAGCCTCGAGGCAACCGGCTTCCCGTCACAACTGGAGCCAGCTAGCATCGACTGTGGAGATGGTTAAGGCCCCGATAGAATAACACTCTTACCATTCGAGGGAGATAAATCCCTAATCTGGGCCACGGCGTGTTGTGACTCGTTCTCTGCCTCCAATCTTGTCACCTCGGCCGTAAACTAGGGCACCGCCGCCTGCAAGACAGAGGAGGGGAAGATAAACAAGTACCGAGGCTTAATCAACCACTTCCTTTTTTTACCGGTCACCGTTAAGACATCTGGCGTTTTTGGTCCCCGCACTACCGATTTCTTCCATAATATCAGAAAGACGGTAGCCCGCCTGTGGAAGGAACCCCAAGAGATGTGATGACTGTAGCAGCATATGTCGCTGGCCATTCTCCATGGCAAAGCCTTCGCCATTTTGTCTGCAGGGCACAGCTGAATCATCTCTCTCACTGGTGAGTAGAGTCTATCCTTCCCTCACCCTCTCCCTTTTTTTCGTTGCTTGATTAGCTTTTTCTTTTCCCCCTTTTTTTGTTTCATTTAAATATTGTTTTTTAATTGTAAATATTATTATTTCACCGATTCACGTATCTTTGTACATAACGGTAATTATTTAATAAATTTCAGAAGTTATGTAAATAACTAACACAGAACCGCATTTTAAAGAAGCCCTAGAGTAGAATCGCCGACATTTTACTCATAATGTTTAAATGGCTACCTACACAACCAACGTTCTTCTTTCCCGTTATTTCAGGAGAGAACCATCAAACTACAATCAATAATTTACGTATTGATATATAACTTTGCGAGAAGGCCATATATTTATAGATGAGGGAGCAGTGAGAATATGTAACACTTTTATATTTTCATTGTTGTTGTTCTTGTTGTTGTTGTTGTTGTTGTTCTTCTTCTTCTTCTTCTTCTTCTTCTTCTTCTTCTTCTACTTCTTTTTTCTTCTTCTTTCTTTCTTTTTTCTTCTTTTTTTTCTTCTTCAAAACATCCCTTATCGTCAAAGGCGTTCCAGGCGTGACAATCCCTTCTTTTTGAATATCCATGCCATGACTACATTATATAATGCTTCCTTCTTTATTTTAGTGATAGCGTGTAATTTGAAGAGATTTGTATCCTATTTTTAGTAGACTGAGTGTCCACGTATTAATTTCACCTGCAAACATTCATCCTTTTCTCAAGACCGTTAGAGATATAATTGATGTAAATTGCCTCCAACCTAAAATGCAACGAAGCCTGCTGAATGGTTTGCCCGGCCGCTACTTATAATTAAAATGTGCAATGAAATGCTATTTTCGATAATTACACATTGATATAAGTGTTTACTATAGTCACAGACTCAATCTTGTACTTCATTAGTATTAGGTGAATGACTACAGTAACCAGTAATTATGTTTCAAAGCTTTACTGATATACCTCGTTTTGTTGTTGTTGTTTTTGTTGTTGTTTTAATTTATTCATTTTTTTTTTTAGAATTCTCAACCTTTGTGGTGTCATTGTTGTTGCTGATGATGTTTTTCCTATTGTTATAACTGAATAACGATGATGGTGCTGGTGGTGGCGGTGGTGTTACTAACACTCGTTTTATTGTTGTTTTTGCTGTTTATGTTGTTGTTGTCGGTGGTGGTGGTGGTGGTTGTGGTGGTCGTCGTCGTGGTGGTGTTAATGTTTGAGGTTTTGACAGCAGGATGGCTTTTGTTCCCATTTTTGCTCTCATTTTATCGCAATATGACTTCTAATGTTTGGTGCTAACGTATCAATAGCACTTAAGGCTGCTACCTTCTACCGCAAGTTTCATCAGAGTTCCACTGCTCTGGCAAATACAGTGGAGTTTGTTACTTGGACAACTAATAAACAGAGAAAAATGAAAAATATCTTCACACATTTATAAATATCTAAGGAAGAACATTTTCTTTTTGCTGGTGAGAAGAACCAAAATAAAAATGTCTGTTTTTTAATGTTTTCATCAAGTAATATTGGAAGAAACCAGCTTTTAAACGAAGCTCTGTGAAAACTTTTACATCCACGGCAAACAACAATAATAATATTGGTTTCTGGTTTAGGCACAAGGCTAACTATCTTGGAGGAGGAAAATGTCGATAAAATCGAACCCAGGGTATTAGTGATACTTTATTTTATCCACCCCATAAGGATGAAAGGCAAAATTGACTTCAGCATAGACTTGAAATCAGGACGTAAGGAGCCATAAGCAATATTCCTACGGGTTTCGTACGACATTATAATGATCCTGCCAAACACGGCCCTAAAAACAACAATAATTATTATTATTTCTACTATAGGCACAAGCCAGCAATTATGGGGGAGGGGAAAAGTCGATTAAATCGACCCCAGTGTATTACTGGTGCTTTATTTTATCGACTCCGTAAGGATGAAAGGCAAAGCTAACCTCGGCAGGATTTGAACTCAGAACGTAAAGGGCCATAACTCTATGTTGCAAAGCACTTTTTCCGACCACTTCTTTGTCAATGTGACGAGTAGGATGCTAACCGTCTTACGTTAAACATAAGGACAGCGGTTTGTAGGAAGGGGGCGATTAAATTGGACCAGGACTTGATTGGTACTTTATTTTATCGACCTCGGAAGGATGAAAGGTAAAGACAACCCCGACGGTATTTCAACTCAGATAATGCACATATACAAACACTACCATGTTTTTAGAGGCGACGAATTGACAGAATAGTTAAAGTGTGGGTATTTGTTCCAGCCATCTGCATAGTAAGTTCAAATCACACCAAAGCCAACTTTGTATTTCATCCTTTTGGAATCGATAAATGAAGTATGAATCCAGGGACGGTGTATTGGAGGAATTATTAAAGAGTCGGACGAAATGCTTTGCGATATCTGTTCCAGACCCGTCAACTCTCCTCGTCTGACGGGGAGATCTCCCACCCCCTTTGGAGTGAGTAAGAGATGTGTTTTCTTGCACAAATGGGTATAGCTTTCATTGGTGGATTGGCAGTATCGGTAGAGAGTCGGACACCATGCTTTGAAGCATAGAGTTACGTCCATTTATGATCTGAGTTCAAATCCCGCCGAGGTTAACTTTGCCTTTCATCCTTACGGGGTCGATAAAATAAAGTACCAGTAATGTACTGGGTAATTGCTGGCCTTGTGCCTAAAATAGAAACTATTATGTAAAATCTCACCATTTTACTTCATTTCTCCCCGTTTTGGGGCACTTTTTTTCCCGGTACTCTCCGTTTGGATTTTAGAGTTTGGCAGGTCTGCTGCCCTGGACCTGTGTGTTCTGAGTTCACATCTCGCCTCCTTTCACCAGAAAAGCGGTGACACATCTGTCAGGAGTTGCGACCGTCAGGTCTCATAGTAATGGAAGCAACAACAGAAACAGTTTCCTTGACCCCATCTGCCGATCGGTTCCTTTCCTTTTATTTCTTATTTCTTTATTATTTTGTTCATTCTTTCTTGCATACTGCCTGTTTTTTTTTTGTTTTTTTTTTTGTTTCTTTTTGTAATTCTATTTTACTCTCTATAAGTATCACATATATATTTTAGTTTTTGCTATTTCTCTCACTCTCTCACTTGTTCTCTCTCTCTCTCGTTCTATCAGTCTCTGTCTTTCACTTAGCCACTCTTCAAGGACTTCTCCTCCTCTAGATCTCCATCATCTCCCCACATCCTCCTCCATACCAAAAATATCCTGAAACTTGATAACATGATCAATTTATCATGAACTGAAGTGAAATATTACAATTGCTTGGATACGAGCCACCAATAAAGTTTCCACCAGCTAAAGTAACAACATAAAGTTTCTAGAATATTCTAGTAGCATCTAGCAGATTCTGCAACTTAGTCAGTGTTTTAATTAAATGTAAAGTTACATCTTCCACCTTGTCTTACCCTCCTATTCTCTCTCTCTCTCTCTCTCTCTCTCTCTCTCTCTCTCTCTCTCTCTCTCTCTCTCTCTCTCTACACACACATATATATATATATATATATATATATATATATATAATAGGGAGACACAAAGAAGGCTTTGTTTACAAACGGCTAGTGAATTTGAAAATTAGGTAGAAACATGTACTTACGCCGTATTTAGCTACATAAAATTAAAATGTTAGTTCGGATTTTAAAAAAACCCTCTGAACGGAAAAAAGGATGAGTATTGACGTACATGAGACACGAACCCACATCTTTGGTTTGCCGGACCAGGTAGCAGCTCTACCTGGAACGACTTAATGATCTCCGAGCTACACTCTCCCGAGTAACATTACTCCAAAGACCCTTCAAAGGGAGCCCATTTCGGCCACTTGTATTCGCGACCGTATTTTTTTGGTCATCACTCAACATTCATGACCAATCCCGAATTGCAGATAGCGAGTTTGGCTTTTGACTGAATACTGAAGCTGGCACATTATTGCACCAGCCTCTGCAACACTCAGCAGAACTGTCCTGCTAGAGAACGGGTCGCATGTGGTGGATAGCGATATGACCACCAGATATGAAGGTTAATTGCCACATAAGGGGGCTTCTCTCGGACAAGTAAGCAGCCTTGGATCAACAGTAGAAAACTACTATAAGAGATAGAGCAATAGATGATACCTTTATCTCCCCAAAAAACAATCACAATCCAGTGATGTAGCTACAACGAGGTGAGTAGAGGCCGCCTCTAAATAAGCCTAGTCTTCGTGGGTTTGATAAAAATTCCAGATTGGTGACTGGCGCGAATAAGACCACCAAAACTGTAATATTGTTATAGGTTACGGAAACAATAGACTTATCATACGAAATAAAACTTGAAGGGCCAGGATGCAATATTTTGTGGCTAATTCTATGACCTAGAAAATAATTTAAAATTTATAATTATCGTTCACGGAAAGTAACGCAGCAAATTGGTACGAGCTATGTAAGTCGATAGTACTAATTATCTAGTAAGAAAATATTTGATTACCGAAGTCGTCTAATTTAGGTAGCGGATAAACTTCTAAGTAGATGGATTTATTAATAGTTTCGGTGCAGTCAACTACTAACTACGTATTGTTGTTACCGTTAACGACATTAACTAATTTCTGTCAGAGTGAGAATCGTAGATCAATAAAATTTTCTTTGGGAATTCTTTTCTCTTCCGATCGAATAACCACGGCAGTAATTGTATTTAAAGTTTTTAGCGATTTGTAGGAAAACTTTTATCTCAGAATATTTACACTTTAATGTAATTCAATACAAGTTCCACTGTCTTCCACCGATACATTGTGGGAATAGTAGTTTACAAGGTTATAATTAATTGTAATAAAAAGTAGTAACATCGTGGAGAGTCAACCTTTTCTATTGTTAACATAAAAAGCATTATTAAATAAAGTTATTTCAAATTATCATTGTGACGATTTTTTCTTGCAAATATCGAAAAATGCATAATGTAACAAAGTTGGTTTTTCTTGTTTTCTTAAATCCCTGAATGAAAATAATTAAAATAATTCGTATATGATATACATTGGAGAAAATCACAACATAAATACACAAACTAAGGGCAAAATATCTTTGATGGATGTTTCTAGATGTATCTACGCACACATTGGTACATTGCATATACAGAAATACAAGGCGGGTGTCGAAAGGTTCTCGGTTTAAACGATTTCTCAAACTCTGAGTGCATGTTTGTCACGGTAGCCGGAAATAGCGTTTTTTATGGTGTAAAGTACCAATATGCAAAAACTGATTTTCTTTTTTTATTTGTTTTGGTTTTGTTTTTCAGATTAAATTAAATATGTCAATGTTAAATGTAGAATTTTCAAATGTTAAACTCAGAACTGTCATGAAGTTCCTGTTCTTGCAGAAGAAAATTATAAAATAAATTCGTGAGTGTATTACTCAAACATTCGTTCTTCTTGTCTTGGAAACAAGTACGGTGGTTATATAACAGCTTTCCACCTCTCCACACAGCTCTTTACATTTTCATTGAAGTTTTCAAGGTCTTTTGAGCTGCATACGTTGGGTTGCAAAGAACAAACAAGGCAGTACGCTATAGCCTGGTTTGCTTCTCCACATTCACGGGTGACTGATCCAGTTTTGGAGCCCCATATAGCCAAAAGTTTTGATCATCCTGTTTTAGTTTACAAGCGATTCAGTGCCTTCCATTGATTCCTCAGAACGAGAAGTATCCATCCTACTCAACTTTAAGGAAGTGGTAGGCCAACTTTTAGTGTGGAGATTTTGAAACTGAAAATGAGTCATGGTCTGGAAAGTAATCAATGGTGTCAACTATTTTGATTTTTGACCAAGTCCATAACCTAATCTTGACTGATCGACAATTCTTGGCCAAAGCAATTGGTGAAAAGATCCAGTAAACGCGTTGGATTTATAATTCTTTAGCATTTGGGCATGTAGAAGCTGTCAGTCAAGTGGGTGCTGAAATACTTAAATACTGATACGAAATCGAGTGGGGACCTTAAATTGGATTTGGTAGTAAGTTCAGTGATCTCAGAATAATGTTTTGAAAGGACTTGCTACTGTTGATGAAATATGGTCACACCACTATGATCCAGAGATTAAGCAACAATCAGTGGAGTGGTGGCATATAGGTTGTCTGCGGCCAAAGAAATTCAAGATAGAAAGTTTAGTTGGAAATGTCGTGGCTATTATTCGTGGGGGATAAAGATGGGATTTCGATGAATTTTCAGATGATTCTGATGTAATAGTAACAGTAGAATGATATTTCAGTGATCAATGATCAGACTTTGTTTTTCAAATTTTAGAGAAGTCTTAGCTATCTAGCACCTTTCTCGTGATTCTTGCTGTGCCAAGCAAACAAGTTCTTTTTAGAGTCGAGAAATCCACTTCTATAGCACACCTCCTCAACCAATCATATAAACTTATTGTTACTGTTACTAAGACTCCTATTACAATAGAGACGATAACAAACCTGCCAGCCTCTAAAGACCCAAACGGGGAGTACCATGAAAAAAAGTGACCCAAAACGGAGAGAAATGAGGCAAAATGAGGAGATTTTACATAATGAAAGCTATACCCATTTTCACAAGAGAAGATATCTCTTACCCACCCCAAAGTGGGTAGGAGATCTCCTCGCCAAACGGGAAGAGTTGACGGGTCTACGATAGCAACCTTTACTGTAATTCCAGCAGCTCTGCATTTTCTATTTTACGTCTTCATATTTTTCTATCAGTTCTCGTTCTTTGTCGACCTCTCTTGTATAAAACGGACAAGCAGTATTGATTAACCAATACGCCTGCTCTCCTTTATTGAATATAGAAATATCTGGAAGCGACCATTTGCATATTCGCTTGGATTTTCATATTCCATAGTACTTTTACATGGGAGTTTTCAAGAATATATTATGCTTTATGATCATATTTTTCCGCATGGTCAAATTCAAACGGTTTACAAATTCGTCACTGTAAGATTGTGGTTGTATCTCCAGTTCTTATCGTCCTTTTCAGAAATCAGCTTGAGATGAAATGTGAATTAACTACAGTTTCTTAAAGAAGGTGTACTAAGAAAAATGCCACAACTCTATAGGTGGAACAAGTAAAAGTGTGTGTGTGTATGTATGTAGGTGAGTGTGTGCTTGCATGTATACATGAATGCTTGTCTTTTGTCATATGTTCATATTACACTGATTTCATCGATTATTTTAATTCAGTCTTAAAGATCTTAAGTTTTTATTTAAGCGATACTATGAAACTTGACTATGGTTGGAATGTGGAGAAATTGACTGCTTCCATTATCTTACACCACTCTCATCCAACAGTAAGTTTCTCTTCACATACACACAACACAAAGACACACAATCACACACACATGCACACATGCTCACATGCATACATATATACACACTGACACGCGCGCACACACACATACAACACTGGTAGAATGTATCTAAGAAGGAATGGCAAATGTCAAACAATCACAGAATGTCAGTTTTGGTACTTCAGTGCGGATGTTAGCTGTCGATAGTGGTTATTAACCTTAATAATGAATATTATATAAACAGTACCGCCACAACCGTGAAGGTGCATGGCTTTGTGGTTAGAGCGTCGGGCTTAAAATCGTGAGGTTGTGAGTTCGATTCTCGGACCGAGCTTTGCGTTGTGTTCTTGAGCAAGACACTTTATTTCACATTGCTCCAGTTTACTCAGCTGTAGAAATGAGTTGCGACGTCACTGATGCCAGGCTGCGCCGGTCCTTGCCTTTCCTTTGAACAACATTGGTGGCGTGGAGAGGGGAGACTGGTATGCTTGGGTGACTGCTGGTCTTCCAAAAACAACCTAGCGCGGACTTGTGCCTCGGAGGGATATTTTGAGGATTCCCCAGACACGTGTACCCTTAACATAATTCTCCAAGAGATTCACAGTGACACATTGTGTGACAGGTTTGGCTCTTTGAATCACAAGTACAGCTCATTTGAAGGACTTCCAAACAGTTTCCTTCTTCTCAATTTCACTCCCAGTTTGTCTCGTCAATGCGAATTACTTCAACCATTATATTTATGTTGAGATCTGCTCCACGATCTTTTTTTTTTTATTTTTTTGAAAGAGGTTATGTAGCCGGTCCCGGTAAAATATATTACCAGGCTATGTTGCGGCCTGAATTAAGACAACTATTAAGACAATTTGAAATCTTTCCCACCATCAATTGTTAAAAACAAGTTAAAATCATTTAGTCATCCATTCGTAACGTACGTTACTCTTTAGTTATATACACACACATCTACTGAGTTACATACACACATCTACTGAGTTACACACACACACATCTATTGAGTTCCATGGCTTAAGAATTTTAGCAGAAAGTCACGACCTGGGTTAAAGACAGTAGTCACTACATGTATTCTATTTATTATTTAGTGGTAAAAAGGCGGTGGATTGGCAGTATCGGTAGAGAGTCGGACGCCATGCTTTCCAGCATAGTTACGTCCCTTTACGATCTGAGTTCAAATCCCGCCGAGGTTGACTTTGCCTTTCATCCTTACGGGGTCGATAAAATAAAGTACCAGTAATGCACTGGATAATTGCTGGCCTTGTGCCAAAAGTAGAAACAATTATTTAGTGGTAAAATAAGCTTCCGGGACCCCGGATAGAGTTGCGTCCCTTTAGGGTTTACTGGTAAAATAAGCTTTAAAAACATCTTTGTCTATTTTGCCGGGACCGGCTACGTAGCCTATTCCTTTTTTTCTTAAATTGTCTTTTCAAAATGAAGCTTGCTCTGAATTGTCAGCCTTTTCAGTTTCAACAATTAACACTTGAAAGAAAGATTCATCAGTCAATGAAACCAAATATCGGTTCAATGAAAGTAGATAGGAATAAATGAACTAGTTAATCACATCGGATAACATCATTTTGATGTCGTTATACTAAAAATAAATAGATTTAGGCAAATAACAACAGTAACAATATTAACAGATAAGTGTTTAACGTAGATAACGTCATCAAAGCTATTTACTCCAACATCAGGTCGAGCTTGCTCGGCTTTCTACGACACGTTTCCTCCATCCATCTCTGTCTCTCATAGCGTTTGCCAGTTCTTCTGCAGTGCATCCAGTATCGTCCTCAAGTTGCTTGACGTATGTCTTCTTGGGACGACCAGCGTTTCTTGCTCCATGAGATGGACTCCATAACAACACATTACCTGCTATTTCTTCCTTGCTGCGCCAACAGTGGCTAGCAAATCTGAGTCTCTGTCCACGTATTGACCTGCTGATAGGTGGTATATTGCCATAGAGATCCTTATTTGTTGGGTGTTCCCTCCAAGACACGTTTAAAGCAGCGCGGAGCATACGTGTGTATGCCCCGTCTAGCTTTTTCTCCAGTTTCGACGTTAGCGTCCAAGTGATAGAGCCATAAACAAGCATAGACTCCACACACTAACTCCTTATATGGGAAGATAATCGTATTTAAGACTATTCAACAGAATTCGTAATATAATCGGCTTGTTTCCCCACAGCCCCAGCGGACAGAATGGCGAAGGCGTTTCCCCGGAGGACGGCAAGAGAGACGCGCTGAAAAAGCCACTCCAACTCGCGGTGCTCACACCTGCGACTGGCCAGCTCAGCGCCTATGGTGGTGAGTAGGGAGGTAGCCCTAGGGCCGAGGACACCAGAAGACTCCACTGCCAAGGGTACAACCGCAAACCTGTTGGAGAGCGACCGGTATTTGAGGAGTTTGGCCTCCTCAACCCGACGGGCAGCAGAACCTGGGTTAATCTGTTCAATTATATAGCGAGAATGGATATTGAAAATTCTGGGAGACATTTGTTAATATATTACAAACAATCAGCTGTTCAACTCTAGAAAAACTGTAAAATCAACTAAAATATATCAAATAAAATCAACGATATCATTATTGTGTGTAGAAAACAATTTTGAACTAATGGAATAACAACAGTACATCTTTCTCCTAAAACAATTCTTTGACAACTTTCAATTTGTTCATCACAAAACAGAATTTTTTTTGTTTATTGAGAAGTATCAAGTTAGTGGTGGTGTTGTTAGCACTGCCAATAGTGTTGGCTTAATCATGGTGGGTTATAATGTTGTTGGTGGTGGTCGTGTTATAGGTGTTTGGTAAACGGGTAATAAAACGCAAGTCTGAAAGCTATTAAAAGATTCTTCAACTAACAACGAAGGTATTTTATCAAGAACAACTGTTTCTCACAAAAGGAGAGCAGATCGTTGTCTGAATACATAAGAGTGACAGCGAAAGAAAGCAACATGTAATAATAATTTCTATATTTGTCACACAGCCAGGAATTTGTGAGAAGGGGAAGGTCGATTACAATGACTCTAATACATGACTGGTACATTATTTTACCCTAACTCTAACCCTGAAGGATGAAAGCAAAATTAACCTCGGCAAGATTTGAACTCGACACGTAGACGGTCGTAACGAAATTCTGAAATGCGTTCCGACGCACTAATGTTTCTTCCAATCCACCACCCTGAACAACGGTAATAATTGTTTCTACTTTTGGCACAAGGCCAGCAATTATTCCAGTGCATTACTGGTACTTTATTTTATCGACCCCGTAAGGATGAAAAAGCAAAGTTAACCTCGGCAGGATTTGAGCTCAGAACGTAAAGGGCCATAACTCTATTCTAAAAAGCATGGTGTCTGACGCTCTACCGACCGATATTGCCAATCAACAAATGCTACCAACTACGACAGCTAAGAATGTCTTTTACCAAAGAAAAACTTGATACTTTAAATCCAACCAAAAAATCAGAGGAAATCTCAGAAGGTCAAAATATGCGAAAAGGAATGTTTATATTTGTATAACTAAAAACAAAAACAAACTCAAAAAGTAATATTCCCCTGGGAGAAAGAATGTATTTACTTGTGATCGACATAAATATGTATCATCTTTACCTGATGCGGCACTTCTAACCAGTTTTGAACAAAACATACGAGTGAGAGGCGGGTACCTTGATTGGTTGTTTTATATATATATATGTATATATATTTATTCAGGTTTGAGGTTCACCACTGTATAGAGCTGGTCTATTCCGTATGGTCAATCGTAATGCAATAATATAGAGAGTACTCAACGTAAAGCAGTTCAACCGTCTTTGTTTTTGTAGTTGGTGGTGCTATTACGGAGTTAAATATTATAATGAAATGACAGGAGGCTGGATTTGTGTAAATCCTTATCCATGTACTTTCTACTTCCCTTATTCGGACTTTTACTCGCGTGTACCCTCAGCACACGTCACTGGAATATTTCCCCCTGGGAACATAAATACCGCAACCCGAACTATATTGTATTTCTCCTGTCTCTTGAACTCTACATTTACTAGACAACGACTATTGTTTGTTTATCTATATCTTCACATCTTTGTTTGCTGTATTAATGTCCTGATTTCTCCATCTTACTCCAACACCACTCTTGTTGGTTTATTTACATGTTTATACCTATATATTGATATGTTTATATATTTATACCTCTGCTGTACCAATGTGCTCTTCCACGTATTCCACTTCTATGTATCCATGTATTTCTACCCCTCACATTGGGACCTGTACCCATTAGCTCTTCCACGTATTCCACTTCTATGTATCCATGTATTTCTACTCCTCACATTGGGACCTGTACCCATTAGCACACGACACTAGAATGTCTCCTCCTGAGAACAAAAATTAAACATTACACGACTATATCCCGTACTCTACATCCCACTAGGATAAATTACAAATCTACATAATACAATTAACGTTTCTTCATAAAAGACTATTTAATTAAACCCCGCAACCCAAAACCTCATAGAAGTTATTTGAATGTCTAATCTTCAATTTTCTGTTTGTTCAATTCTCAATCCTCTTACTCCTTAGTTTCATAATGTTATTCTGAATGTTATTCTGAATGTTATTCTGAATGTTATTCTGAATTCTTTCAACTTCATCCGATAGAGTTAAGCAAAATTCTAAAGTTCCAACTTTCTGTCGGACCGTTGGGTGGGTTTTAGCGGCGGCGCGACCAGCTCCCTGGCGAACGGGCTCACCTGGAGTGCTTGGAAAAATAAATTCCCCTTCTTTCAGTAAATGAAAATACTCGGCGTGGCTTAATTAGCCATGGGGCCTGGGGCGCGGCCGGTGTTTTAACCGCCAAATAGTACCTTTAAATTACAGAACAAATCGGAACTATTATATATATCAACCTGAAACTGTTGAGCTTTAAGTTTTCTAACCTCTTTAATATGGAATATTGATTATTAATTTATTAATTTTTTAACTTCATCCTATAAGTCTAAACATTGTAACACACTGACCCCCATTATATTCACCTCTGCTAAGATGCGAGTCCCTGTGAAAATTTTGTCGCGCCACTCCTGGCCCGACTGTGGTGTGACATTAATATCGACCTTCCTTCCTCTCTCTTTCTATCTTCCTTCTTGTAGCTATCAACCATTACTCTTTTACTTCTCTAAGCTAAATTTTAAAGTTCCAACTTTCTGTCGGACTGTTGGGTGGGTTTTAATGGCGGCGCGACCAGCTCCGTGGCGAACGAGCTCACCTAGAGTGCTTGGAAAAATAAATTTCCCCTTCTTTCAGTAAATGAAAATACTCGGCGTGGCTTAATTCGCCATGGGGCCCGGGGCGCGGCCGTTGTTTTAACCGCCAAATAGTACCTTTAAATTACAGAACAAATCGGAACTATTATATAATTAATTGTTAAACTGTTGAACTTTAAATTTTCTAACCTCTTTAATATTGAATATTGATTATTAAATTTTTTTAACTTCATCCTAGAAGTCTAAACACTGTAAAACACTGACTCCCAATATATCCATCTCCGCTAAGATGCGGGTCCCTGTGAAAATTCTCTCGCGTCACTCCTGGCTTGACTGTGGTCTGACATTAATATCGACCTTTCTTCCTCTTCCTTTCTATCTTCCTTCTTGTAGCCATCAACCCTTACTTTTCTACTTCTCTCTTCCCTTCCTTCTCTCCTCTCCTCCCTGCAGACTTATATTCCTTCCCCCTCTTGCTTGCCTATATCTGACCAGTAGTAGTTACCTTCCTCTTTTAGCTGACATTAACCCTGACTTCTCTTCTTCTTCTTTCTTCCCCCTTCTTCTCCTTCCTTTCTTTCTTTCTTTTACCTTGTGTCATGGGATCGACGTTAACCTATGCTCCCATCTCTTTCTGTTTTCGTTCATCTGACCGGTAGTAGCATACTATAAAATTTAGCCACGTCACTCCAGGGCGACCGGCTGAGGTTGAAGGAACAGAATAGCGGTCGCCCTCGGGTCTCGATTTTCAGCCCCATGGATTTTACCTATTACATTCACGTATTATATTTCGAATACCTGATGATATCACCGGATTCATACGGAACCCGGTCATTGAAATGATCATAGTATAATAAACCTTTCAAGGATTTACACAAATCCAGCCTCCTGTCATTTCATTATAATTATTATATGTATATATATATATATATATATATATATTTATTTAGTTATGTAATAAACAACATAAGATAATTATTTCATTTACCAGTGGTTTCTTGAAGGCAGATATTTATATCTGTCTTCAGTCATCAGAATGAATAAATAACATGGTGTTTTTATTAAATATATATATATATATATATATATATATATATATATATATATATATATATATATATATATATAAAAACAAATAACGAAACGAAATTAAATTTCGTTTCGTTTGTAACTCACTTTTGTATGACTGACGCTTAAACAATTAAGTTAAAAATGTACATCTACATATGCATACTGAAATACTAGTATGCATATGAATACACACACGTATACATATGTAGATGTAACAAGTCTTTCACTGGTTACTTTACTGTGAGTAACCCAGCTATTCTGTATGTAAACACACAGACAAACCGGTTTTTAGAGTCATACTGGTTTTCGAGGAAACACCTTTCCTCTATTCTCCAGAAAGCCAGACAAGGAATATTGAACTAGTTTCGTTGTTGTTACAACTCATCAGCAATATTTACCTATCTACCGGCCTTTCTGGAGAATCGTAAAAGCACATATCGTTATATGCTTTTTCTATGAAAATTAGTAGTGGGCAGACTAATTTGCATAGAGCGTGAGTACGTACCGGTTCAACGGAGACGATAAAAACAAATAACGAAACGAAATTAAATTTCGTTTCGTTATTTGTTTTTATCGTCTCCGCTGAACCGGTGCGTACTCACACTCTATGCAAATTAGTCTGCCCACTACTAATTTTCATAGAAAAAGCATATAACGATATGTGCTTTTACGATTCTCCAGAAAGGCCGGTAGATAGGTAAATATTGCTGATGAGTTGTAACAACAACGAAACTAGTTCAATATTCCTTGTCTGGCTTTCTGGAGAATAGAGGAAAGGTGTTTCCTCGAAAACCAGTATGACTCTAAAAACCGGTTTGTCTCTGTGTTTACATACAGAATAGCTGGGTTACTCACAGTAAAGTAACCAGTGAAAGACTTGTTACATCTACATATGTATACGTGTGTGTATTCATATGCATACTAGTATTTCAGTATGCATATGTAGATGTACATTTTTAACTTAATTGTTTATATATATATATATATATATATATATATATATATATATATATATATATCATACACCCAAAATCGTTGTTTATTTATAATACAGCTTCTTTTTCAGATATGTTTTCACCCAGTAGTGTTCGAACTATTGTAGGACGATGATTTCAGGCCTCAAAGGTCAAGTGCAAGTTGAACAGGCTACGGAATTTAAACTCAGAACACCAGAGAGCGGGAACAAATACCACAAAGCATCTGGCCCGAGGCTCTAACAATAAACTATATGAGTGTTTTTTTTTGTTTTTTTTTTACCTTGGTGGAAATTTTACTCATGACACAAAGGATCGGAATATATACCCCCAAAGCATCTAATCTTTTGCTCTAACGACTCTGCCAATTCGACACCTTTTTTTTTTTAATGTAGTTCCAGCAATTTAAGTAAAATCCCTAAATATTGATTTCTGTCTCATCCCTGTATATAGTTTTCAGTCGTCTTAAACATCAAAACACCTTTGCACCCTGTACCGCTAATTATGACTTCTCAAATTGATGGTTTAGCAAGTTAATATGGCTTAAAGTTATGGTTTAGTTTAATGGGTTTTTTTATAATTTCACCGGTTTACTATTTCACAAGAAAGATCCGATCAATGAGGATAACTCTATATTTCCACTCGGCGGGCTGGAAAATAACAGCCAGATTTTCTTCAAATAACACACTAACATCTTAAAAGGGAAGAAGAGTACATTCGATGATAAGGTCAAAGATGCACCATTTACTAGTAGTAGTAGTAGTAGTAGTGGTGGTGGTGGTGCTGCTGCTGGTGGTGGTGGTGGTGGTAGTGGTGGTGGTGGTGGCAGCAGTAGTAATAGTAGCAGCAGCAGCAGCAGTAGTAGTAGTAGTAGTAGTAGTGGTGCTGCTGCTGCTGGTGGTGGTGGTGGTGGTGGTGGCAGCAGTAGTAATAGTAGTAGTAGCAGTAGCAGCAGCAGCAGTAGCAGTAGTAGTAGTAGTAGTAGTAGTAGTGGTTGTGGTGGTGGTGGTGGTGGTGGCAGCAGTAGTAATAGTAGTAGTAGCAGCGGCAGCAGCAGTAGTAGTAGTAGTAATAGTAGTAGTAGTAGTGGTGGTGGTAATAGTAGTAGTAGTAGTAGTGGTGGTGGTGGTGGTGGTGGCAGCAGTAGTAGTAGTAGCAGTAGCAGCAGCAGTAGTAGTAGTAGTAGTAGTAGTAGTAGTAGTAGTAGTAGTAGTAGTAGTAGTAGTAGTAGTAGTAGTAGTAGTAGTAGTGGTGGTGGTGGTAGTAGTAATAGTAGTAGTAGTAGTAGTGGTGGTGGTGGTGGTGGTGGTGGTGGCAGCAGTAGTAATAGTAGCAGCAGCAGTAGTAGTAGTAGTAGTAGTAGCAGTAGCAGCAGCCGTGGTAGTTGTAGTGGTGGTGGTGGTAGCAACAGCAGCAGTAACAGTAGTAATTGTAGTAGTAGTAGTAGTAGTAGTAGTAACAACAGCAATAGCAGCAGTAGCAGCAGCAGCAGTAGCTGTAGCAGCATGTTCAACTGTTTCGCGAGAATTTATTTTGCACTAAGGTAAGGAGTACTGCTCAGTTTTACTAAGTTATACGGTTGAATTAAAAGTGTCTTACGCATAGTTTTGACTGTGTCTAGCAGAGTTGTTGTTTTAATGTGTGTAAGAACTCCCTGGAGCAGCAAAGTGGCAGAGTCATTGGAACGCCGGATAGAATGCTTTGCATCATTTGTTCCGGCGTTCTGCAATTGAAGTTCAAATTCTGCAGATATCACCCTGTTCACGGTTCATTGAGAAATAGAATTCAAGCATTAAATGTCTAAGGATAAGTTAAAACCTCTATCACCCGACATGTTTTAGCTGATGGTAGAACTTGTAATGGTACTTGTGGCGGCAATAATGATGATAGTGATGATAATAGTGGCTGGGATGGTTAGAGAATTGGATTCGCAATCGTGAGGTTGTGAGTTCTATTCCTTGGCCAGGCGATGCGTTATGCCCTTGAGCAAGACACTTTATTTCATGTTGCTCCTTCTACCTAGAGTTGCGACCGATAGATAGTATTAGCAATTGGAAAGACCAACGGAAACATTGTTTCCTCGGTCCGATTTGACGAAAGTCGATCGACTGTCATACATGTCATGCCATGGTCATACCAAAAGCTCTTAAAGGCTGGTAAAGTCGGGGTGGTGGTGGGGGCGGCGTCGTTACAAAATGCTATGGGCACTGCCGATTCTGCCAAAGAGAATGAAAGAGAAAGTATGGAGAATCGATACCAGTCCTGTACTTGCACTTTATTTATTGGCCTCAAAAAAGTAAGGACAAAGTAGTCCTCACCGGGATTACAACAGAGAGCGTAGAAAGCCGGAACGAATACTGTAAAGTAAAGCATTCTATCCGACGTTCTAGTGACAATGCCAATTCACCACCTTTGCTGATTATGAGTTATAAATAAAGTAGATTACTTGTATTTTAGATGACGTCGCATATTCCAATTTCATTACTTTCGTGAAATGGAAAGCATAATCAAAGACATCTTAATGAACCTCGTTGCTTCGGGCTAAATATCCATTGATTGGTGATGTTGGTTGAAGTATTTGTCATGATGGTGATAATGATAGTGGTAATACTGGTGATGGTGGCGATGGTGGTAATGGCGAGCTAATTGTGGGGATGTTAAAAGTAGTAACGATGGATGTGACGAGGGTGGTGGATTGGCAATATCGGTAAAGCGTCAGACAACATGCTTTGCGGCATAGAGTTACGGCTCTTTACGTTGTGTGTTCAAATCCCGTCGAGGTTAGCTTTACCTTTTATCCTTACGGGGTCGATAAAATAAAGTGCCAGTCACGAATTGAGGTTAATTTAATCGACTTAACTCTCCCTAAAAATTGTTGGCCTTGTGCCTAAATCAAAAAACATTATTGGTGGTGTTAGGGTGATGGATTTGCAGAAACGTTAGAGTGTCGGGCAAATGCTTTGTGTTATTTGTTGCGGCTTTTTACGTTTTTGATTTTGAATACCGCAGAGATCAACTTTTCCTTTGACTTTTTGGAGGTCGATAAAATATGAAACCAGTCAAGTACTCGTGTCGATACAATCGACTAGTTCACACCTTTGCACCTAAATTTGCTGGCATTATGTTTAAATTAGATGCCATTACTATTTTTGTTGAAAATATAATTACAGTGGATTGTTAGAACTGATAGAACGTCGGAGAAATGTTATTGCGGTATTTGTTGCGTCTCTTTAAATTCTAAGTTCAAAGACCGCCGAGGTTAACTTTGCCTTTCATCCTTCCGGGGTCGATAAAATAAAGTAGCAGTCAAGTACTGAGATCGATGTAATCGACTGTTCCCCTCCCCCACTCCAAATTGGTGACCATGTGCTTCAATGCGAAACAATGATTTAAAATGTTATATAGGTGGTAGCGTTATACATTGTTGAGTGTCGATAGGAATGACAAAGATGATAATGCAGATATGGGGGTGAAAATATCGTATAATTCTTCCCAAGAATGGAATACTAAATAATATTGATTTTTAATTTGTTTATTCATCAAATGTTGTAAATGAAACGGTTTTAACTATTACATATCTCCCTTTCCATAAACTTCCATATCATTACATACTTTCTACATACCGGAAGTTTCCATGCTGTCATCTCCGCTGGATCTATAGTATGTTTATTGATTTCTTCGACTCTGAATAATTTTATAAAGAAAATGAAGTGATATATATATATTCAGAGAGAGAAATATATAAGTATATATATATATATATATATATATATATGTGTGTGTGTGTGCGTGTGTGTAAGGTTATCGTTTGATCTGTGAATTTCTAAATCGATATGACTCTATAATAATTGATACCCTTCAAAGAAGACAGTAAGTCCATACAGGAATGCAGAATTGATTGTGTTTCTTTTGAAGTGGTATTTTGACAAATGTTGAGAGCATAGAAGATCGAGTTTATAGACTAATAGACGTGAACACAAAAGGCGGCAAGTTGGCTGAGCCGTTAGAACGTCTGATAGAATGATTCGCGGTATTCGTTCCACCCATCTTTTCGATCGAAGTTCAAATCCCGCCGAGGTCAACATTACCTTTAATCCTTCCGAGTTCGATAAATAGTCCCTATTCAGCTGTGGAGTTGATTCTTTCCCAACTCTGTCTCTATCTCTCCTCCCGACTTTGTCTATCTCTCTGACTGTTTCTCTGACCTAGAGTGGGATGCTCTCCGCCAGATTTAAATGCCGAATGTCACTTCATGAAGACATCAAAGACCATAAAGCCGGACATACAGTCAAGAGGACACTAGTTCATGTCCTTTCAGTGGCACTGCAATGTTCCGTTAGCCCTGGTCCTCTAGATGAATGTCTAGTACAATTATTTTCTAGTTTTGGTAGAGCAAACGGATTTTTTCTAGGTAAATTGTATGGAAATAAGGTCCTTCAGGGGTCCTCTTTAAACTTTCGAATTATAGTTCTCGCCATCATATGTATACTTAGTTTCTATTGTTAATTCCTTGACTTGTTCTTATAAATAAAGAACTGACTTCTAACTAAGAAACAAAGTTTCATCGCTGGTCTTTAGATAGCAAAAAATGTATAAAGTTGTATGTTGTGGACGTAGGTATGAATGAATAGTTAAAGAATTCGTTTTCTAATCATGAGGTCCCTGGTTCGATCCCATTGCATAGCATCTTAAGCAAGTAACTTGTGGAATACATACATAACATTATTGGAGGTACAGGTTATATACCAACCCGCTTGGACCAAAGTATAACTGAACTTGGATTTGTGGACAAAGAACGTAGCTCCCTAATTCATAAACTACAAATGGCTGCGATAGCTGACGCCTTCAAAATTTTTTTTTTTTTTTTTTTGCAAAACATTCTCGCGATTCAAGGGATGACAATATCTTATCTTTTACAACCTTGCCACCTGGAAGGTGGCCGGTCAAAAATGTACCCGAAATTAAGAGAAAGAGAAACATACATACATACATACATGGTGGCTGCCAACTCGTTTTCGAGTACGGCCACCACTTTATATCCATGTAGGAGAACCCCTACCGATGCGCTGAACGAGTGTGACTTTTTAGTCCAGCCAGCGACTTGAAAACTCTGGTACAAACACTACACTTGTGACAATTACTGACACATAGTGCTGGGCCCATGGTACCATGTGACGACAAGTGCAGAGAGATCTCCAGATATAAAGCAATGCCTGTGCCGTGAAGCTTTTATAGTGAGCAAAGGCACTGCACAAAGCCAGTCCCACTCTCTTAACCAAGATGATATTTACCAAAAAGAAGAACAAGTCAACATCATTGGATACCATCAGGGTTGCAGGTGTTATATCAGAGTTTTCCTTCTCCTAGAATTCTGCCTTGACAAAGGCTAAGGGGTCATCTCTCCCGGTGATTTTGGATGGCCATTGACTCTTAAGAGCTCCTTTGCCCTTTGACAGGTTTTGTTTTTAGTCCTGCAGGATGTCCAAAGTCACCCTCCTCACCATGAAACCTTGGTGGGGTTGCCAGTTTAGTCGCCAACGACCCGACCATGGGACAGGTTGTACTGGGATACATGTTACCAGTAGCACCAACTGGTGACCTGACATACATATATATACATATATACATACACACATACATACATATACATACATACATACATATACACATATATACATATACATATATATATACATATACATACATATATATACACATATATACACATATACACATACATACATATACATATACATACACACATACACACATATACACATATATACATATACATATACATACATATACATATATATATATACACATACATACACATATATACACATATATACACATATATATACATATATACGTATACACATATACATATATACATATACATACATACATATACACACATATATACACACATATATATATACATACATACATACATATATACACATACATACACATATACATACATATATACATACATATATACACATACATACACATACATATACATATACATATACATATATATACACATATATACATATATACATATATACACATATACACACATATATATATACATACACACATACATATATATACATATACACATATATATACACACATATACATACATATACACATACATATATATACATATACATATATACACATACACACATACACACACACATATATACACATATATACATATACACACATATACACACATATATACATATATACATACATATATACATACATACACACATACACATATATATATACATATACACACATATACACATATATACATATACATACACATACATATATATATACATACATATATACATATACATATACATACATATACACATACACATATATACATACACATACACATATATACATATACATACACATACACACATATACATATACATAGCCAGTCCCACTCTCTTAACCAAGATGATATTTACCAAAAAGAAGAACAAGTCAACATCATTGGATACCATCAGGGTTGCAGGTGTTATATCAGAGTTTTCCTTCTCCTAGAATTCTGCCTTGACAAAGGCTAAGGGGTCATCTCTCCCGGTGATTCTGGATGGCCATTGACTCTTAAGAGCTGTTTGCCCTTTGACAGGTTTTGTTTTTTAGTCCTGCAGGATGCCCAAAGTCACCCTCCATACATACATACATACATACATACATACATACATACATACATACATACATACATACATACATACATGGTGGCTGCCAACTCGTTTTCGAGTACGGCCACTACTTTATATCCATGTAGGAGAACCCCTACCGATCCGCTGAACGAGTGTGGCTTTTTAGTCCAGCCAGCGACTTGAAAACTCTGGTACAAACACTACACTTGTGACAATTATTGACACCTAGTGCTGGGCCCATGGCACCATGTGACCCAAGGTGTCGTGTGAGATCACTACTCGACCTGCATACCCTTCCACAAACATCACATGTCGTCGTCTGATGAACACTTATAGCTCCACAGGTGCCTGCTTCCCTGTTCTTGTGCACTCTCAGATGACTCTTTAGACCTGCCATGCTCAGACAAACCCTATTACAGGTCTCACATGTCAGGTCAGGCCGTCTGTCAGTGCCTTCGGGAAAGCCAACATGGATTCCTTTCCGGACATCTATTTTTAGTGTCGCGTGCCTTCTTCTTGTTTCCTCAAATAGACTCTTGCCACTAGCCACTGCTTTCCTCCAATGCGATCGGTCGCTAGCGCATGCTTCCCAGTGCTCACAAGGGATGTTACTTTTCTTGAGCGCCCTCTTGATGCAGTCCTTAAAACGCATCTTGGGTTTACTTGCGTTCCTTTTTCCCATTTGGAGCTCGCCCTAAAGCAGTGGCTTCGGCATTCGCTTGTCATTCATCCCTACAAGATGGCCTGTACAGCGCAGCTGATGTTTCAAAATCAAGGACTCGACACTATCACAGCCACTTCTGTCCAGAACCTCGACGTCACTGACAAACATTTGCCAAGTTATGCCGAGGATCCGTCGTAAGCAGTACTGGTGGAACCTCTCAAGTCGCTTCATCTGTCTACGGTAGACCACCCACGTCTCACAAGCATAAAGAAGTGCCGCGAGCACTCACGCATGATACACTATGAGCTTTGTCTTTACCGAAATTCCGTGTTGAGACCAGAGACGCTTGTTCAGTTTTCCAAAAGCATCACTGGCTTTCTGTATCCTGTTTGATATTTCCCCATCAAGATCGCAGGACAGAATCAGAGTGCTTCCAAGATTAACAAAACTGCCAACGACCTTTAGCCTTTCACCATAAACCAAGATGTTGGGCTCACAACATGGCTTCCCAGGGGCTGGTTGGCACATGGCTACTGACTTTTTCAGGCTTATGGTAAGTCTCAATGCAGTACACGCATTAGAAAATGCATCCATGAGATGCTGCATATCAATCTTAGTGTGCGCTACCAGGTCACAGTCATCTGCATAAAGCAAATCCCTGATTAGTGACAAATGAACATTTGACTTAGCATTGAACCTCCTGATATTAAACAGCTTTCCAGTTGATCGATAGCGAACATATATACCATGATTGCAGTTCCCGAAGGCCTGTTCGAAGACAATGGAGAAGTACAAAGCAAAGAGCGTTGGAGCTGGAATGTCACCCTGTTTGACTCCATTCTCGACCGTCACCGGCTCAGAGAGCTTTCCACCAACATTTACCTATGCCTTCATGTCATCATGGGACAAACGCAAAATGGAAACAAACTTCTCAGGGAACCCCAGCTTCCTCAAGATATCCCATAAAGCCTTTCTGTTGACCGTGTCAAACGCCTTTGTAAGATCAACAAACACCTGGTAGAGATCCACATTCTGCTCAACACACTTTTCCTGCAGTTGTCTGGCTGTAAAGATCATGTCCACAGTGCCACGCCCAGCCCGAAAGCCCGATTGCGACTCTGGTAGAGCTTCATCAGCAATATGGAGCAATAAACGGTCCAACAGAATTCTACAGAGAACTTTGCCGACAACAGACAACAGTGATATCCCACGATAGTTTCCGCAGTCATCCCTGTATCCCTTCCTCTTGTACAAAACAACCATCACAGCATCCTTCCAGTAATCGGGAACATGATTGTTGTTCCAGGCATCCAGAACCAAAGAATGAAGTCGGTGCAAGAGATTCTCTCCACCGTGCTTCAAGATCTCAGCATACAGCCCATCCAATCCAGGCGACGTCCCACCATTGAGTTTCTAGACAGCATTTTTAACCTCCTCGATCGTTGGAGGCTCAGCAAGGATTTCCTTTACTGGCTTATCAGGTATGGACTTGATAAACTCTTCGTCAACCTCTGAATCCCTATTGAGAAGCTCGTCAAAGTGGTCCCGCCATCTCAACAGGATATCATTGGGATTTCTAAGGAGCTGATTGACATCCTTTGTCCTAAGAGGCGCAACTGGTGATATAGGTGGTCCATACAATTCACGAAGAAGATTATACATTGCCTTAACGTCCTTCACATCCGACGCAAGTTGTATTTCATCGGCTTTGTCATTCCACCACTTATTCTTCATTTCACGCAATTTTCGTTGCACATCAGCTTTTACGAGCTTCAGCTTATCAGCGATTGCCTTCTGCCGATCGGTGCTTACATCACTACCAAGCAATGCGGAGTGGAGCATATGTTTCTCCTCCATAAGCTTGTCATTTTGGTTAAACCAATCCTGATGCTTCTTATCTGTGAATCCAACAACATCAGCACATGCTCCATAAACTGCCTCCTTAAAGGAAGTCCAGTCATTTCCGCACTCTAACGCATCCATTTTTTAAACCAGATTTTCTCTGGCTTCAGGATCCTTCAGATGGGCAACATTCAGCCGTTTCGGAAGTGATACCCCTCGCCGTTTCTCCCTTTTACGAACTACACATCTTGCTCCTGCTCTCACCAGACGATGGTCGGTCCAACACTCTGCCCCACACATCACACGAACACTGCACAGATCCTGTACATCCCGCCGCCTCGCAAGGACATAATCAATCAGGTGCCACTATTTCGATCCAGGATGCATCCATATTGTCTTGTATTTGTCCTTCTGTTGGAACATAGTGCTGCCAATGAACAAGTCCAGCTCAGTGCACATTTGCAATAACAAGAATCCATTGCCATTGCACTTTCCGACACCATGCTTGCCCAGATCTCTCCAGGTCGCACAATCACGGCCCACGCGAGCATTAAAATCTCCAAGAATGAAAATGTTGTCTGCTGCAGGCACTTTCCAGACAAGAGACCTTAATTCGTCATAAAAAGCCTGCTTTGCTTCATCAATACATTCCATAGTTGGTGCATAAGCACCAATCACGGTTGCATATCTTCCACCCTCTAGAGGAACTCTCACAGTGATCAGTCTGTCACTAACGCCTGTCGGCAGCTCCTGAAGATGGTCTGTTATAACTGTTTTATGGCAAAAGCGACACCAGCTTCCCTCCTTCCCTCCTTCCTTCCCCTCCAGAAAAACCACCGGATTTCTCTGTGAAATGGCCCTCACCATGAAATCGAGTTTCCGAGAGGGCCACAACATCCATATCATAACGCCTGAGCTCCTTGGCAACCAAAGCCGATCTTCTTTCAGGTCGCTGCACATCTGTTTCAACATCAAGCAAAGTACGCACATTCCAGCACCCAAAATTGAGTGGTTTGCACACAGTAGACCGATGACGACCGGGCCCAGACTGCGGAGCCCTGGGACACCTGCCGGGCCAGACCCTTTCACATGATGCTGATCCAGATCCCTTATTGCCATTTACTTCAATTGTGTTAGGTACCTTCATTGTAATGTAGTTTGCCTTTTTAGGCTACGGCCAGCCAAAGTTCCACATCAAAATGACAAGTGCAGAGAGATCTTCAGATATAAAGCAATACCTGTGCCGTGAAGCTTTTATAGTGAGCAAAGGCACTGCACAAAGCCAGTCCCACTCTCTTAACCAAGATGATATTTACCAAAAAGAAGAACAAGTCAACATCATTGGATACCATCAGAGTTGCAGGTGTTATATCAGAGTTTTCCTTCTCCTAGAATTCTGCCTTGACAAAGGCTAAGGGGTCATCTCTCCCGGTGATTTTGGATGGCCATTGACTCTTAAGAGCTCCTTTGCCCTTTGACAGGTTTTGTTTTTAGTCCTGCAGGATGTCCAAAGTCACCCTCCTCACCAAGTATTAGATACAGAATTTTTGGAATGTTTTACATATTTCTACTGTTCCATTAATGGGTTGTAATTGTAATTTCCTAGCTAGTCGTGTTCTTTCAATTTCTGTGAAGCCTAGCTTCTCAAGATTTGTACTGAGGCAGTTACTACCATATTCCAGTGTATGTATGTATGTATATATGTATGCATATATATATATGTATGTATGTATGCGTGTATGTGTGTATGTATGTATGTGTTTGTGTGTACATGTGTATGTATGTATGTGTGTGTGTGTGTACTTGTGTGTGTATGTATGTATGTATGTATGTATGTATGTATGTATGTATGTATGTATGTATGTATCAGTCGATGTTATCATGTTTCTTTTCTTCGTCGCTATTTTACTTTGAAGTCGAGGTTGACTTAGATTCTGTCGATACTTTCCGAATACGTTTGAAAGGAGAAAGTAACTAACAAAAGGTCGGTAAATTGAAGTTAAATGGCAAAAGCCGTTAGCATTGATTGTTGATAAGAATCGTGTTTTCAGAAACTGTGTTAAAAGAAATTACAAGAGGAAAGCAACAGATGTTTGTTACTGTTACATATGACATTTTTATTTTTATCTAGGTTGTCAAATATTTCTGCCAATATTTTATTAAGCTTCTTAATTCATCGTTACCATTTAAACACAAGCGCAATCATCTGTTATTGAGATCGATAGCTCTTCTTCCTGTCTCCATATCTATTTACCGCCAGTTCACGAATTTCCTGCATTCTATCACAATCTTAAGTAAATACTACATTATTAAATTGCTGAAGTGAAAGTATTTATTATTGATATTATTACTGTTGTTCGTTCGTGTTATGTAAACTGAAGGTCAGCTCTGAACGGGCAGTTCTATGGCGCGCAGATAATCGGTTGTTGTCGCTGTTATTGTTGTTATATTTTACAACACTGAAAAGAAAACCTCGTCTTTGGGACCTAGAATTACCAAAAGTATAGATGTGGATTCGACATGATATAAATACTAAACCACTCTAGTATGTATATCCACTTTAGCGAGCTTAGTCGTGTGTTGTTCATAAAAAGAATATTGTGCAAAATAGTTTTCTCAACATAACTGTTTCTACTTTTGGCACAAGGCCACCAATTACCCAGTACATTACTGGTACTTTATTTTATCGACCCCGTAAGGATGAAAGGCAAAGTTAACCTCGACGGGATTTGAACTCAGACCGCAAAGGGACGTAACTATGCTGGAAAGCATGGCGTCCGACCCTCTACCGATACTGAACGATTGTGTCTTAGTGTTTCTTAAGGAAATTAGGTTCTCATGTCTTTTATTGGGAAGTATTTTTTATCTCTAAACTTCGTGGAATGAGTGTAAATGTGATATAAAATGTCCTTGTTGTTATCGACATTTTGGTTTATGGAGAGCTTCCGATCATGACATATAAACTCCACAGCCTTCATGTTATTATGATCACTATAACCCCAGCATGGTAATAGTGAGACATGGAAAATATTTTATATTTTATGTTTCCTTTTTAGTTGTTCTATGTATTTCTACAATTATAGCCAACCTTTGTTGGGTGGAGATGTGAATTCGGACCTTTAATTTTAACGCAAGATTTCAATACATTTGCCCACAATTCAGTCTGGATATTTAGTGCTTTAGGCTAAATAAACGCTTTTCCAAAATAACATAATTTCAATTTAGTGTGTCAAGGTGTGACATTTTGTGCTCTGGCCACATTATGAAAATGACTAAACCTGCATGTTCTACTACACAGTCTACTCTCACCCACACCAAATCATGTGGCAGGTCACATCACCATACTACCCTTTCCACCGCTTTGGATATTGCCATCAACGTTTCTATGCGTCAAAGATGTTTAGCAATTAATTTATTTTCAACAGCAAAGTATTATATATTTGATTTAATTATGTATAAAACTATGATCCTTTAAGGTTTAGTAATGTACTTCTTTGAGGTCCGCACCTTAGATGGCTTCTTAGTTGGCCTAATGGTAGCGCCAATCCTGGTTCTATTTCATCTGTCGTAGCATAGTCAGGGCCGGATTTAATGGGGGGCAAAGGGAGCAATTTCTCTGGGTCCCCTGTGAGGAGGGGGCACCAACAACGGCCAGAGCAATTTATTTGTGCCCTCTACTGGGCTTTTCAGTTTTAAGATGGTTGAATTTTTTAATTTAATACCTGTGTGTATGTGGGGGCCCCAAAAAACTAAAGTTGCCCGGGCCCCCTGAGGTCTAAATCTGACCCTGAGTATAGTTACACCACAAGGATATAATATTTTTGTTTTGTTTTGTTTTTATGTTTTACATTGACACACAACAGTGTTTGTTTTTTTTTTACTAAACAGGTGTAGTTGACGGAAACTGTAAACCACACCAGTAGAATACTGGAGAAAATTTCAGTTACCCAACCTTAGATAGATGACAGGTAGAGTCGATAACAGAAGTATTTCAAGTATGCTTGAAATATCAATCAAATTTCCCTAAAAATCTTGTCCAAGATGCCTCGCAGACAGATCGAACGTGGGACCTAATGGTTACAAAGCGAACCTCTTAACCATTCGACTATGCTGCATCTACAATGGTATCTATATATACTTTAAACAATAATTGGAACGACCGCAACTAATCGGTAACAGAAAATAGCAACATACATAACTAAAAATAGCAACGACACGCAGAGAAGTGTATGTTCATAAATTGCTATTTCTAGTATCTTTCATTTGATACAAAATTCTATTGTATTTGTCATGATCTGTCATGCACAAGGCCAACAATTTGTGACAAGGCGAAACCAGAATTGGAGAAATTTTGAAGCGAACAGTCACTATTAATAATTGTTTCTACTTTTGGCACAAGGCCAACAATTACTCCAGTGCATCGGCGGGATTTGAACTAAGAACGTAAAAGGCCATAAATCTATGCTGCAAAGCATGGTGTCTGACGCTCTACCGATACTGCCAATTCACCGCCCGCCCTTAATGATTTCTAATTTAGGTACAAGGCCAGCAATTTGAGATATGTAGAATAAGCTGATTACATCGACCCCTGTACGTAACTGGTACTTTATTTTGTCGAACCTGGAACGATGAAAGACAAAATTTACATCGGCGAAATTTGAACTCAGAACATAAAAGGTCGTAACTAAATGCTGCAAGTATTTTGTCCGATGCTCTAACGATTCTGCCAATCCACCGCTATGTAATATAAAATCAATATAATTCAGTAAAGAATGAATACTGAATATGTAAGAGATATGTGTACAGTAAATTTGTAGTTGTCAGAGAAAAAAGCAAGTTTTACGTGATCTTTGCGTGTTTGTTAATTTAGTAGTTCTGGTACAATATTTCATACTCAAGGCAAGCCATCATTTAGCATGCACAGATAAGTTTTTGAAGGTTTTGCCTGTGGGTAGTTGGCGAACTGCTGTGAACAAGTTGGATGCTTGGAAACAAAAACTCACTATATCTGTCTCTATGTTAATTTAATATTGACAGCTAAGGAAGTAAGTGATTGGTGTGTTTTGACAGAGTTGAAAAATGTTTTGTTTTGTTTTTTATTGGCTGGCCTCTAATATCAATAAATAAATTTTGTGCTGATAAGCTTCCAGTTTTTCGTGGGATAAGTTAGTATTTAGTAAAGCAGACAAATGAGAGAAAGGCCTGGATATGATTATAGTGATGGCCATGGTAGAGTGGGGCGGTAATTAAGGTTGGATGGAGGATTCTAAAGACACTAATGGGGACAGATGGTGATTGTGATGAATGTATTTGAGTTTTGTTGACAACGCCTGTAATGATAGCAGTGTCACACTGTATCATTAGATGCCTTTCCCTTGGACAATATCGGTGGCGTGGAGAGAGAAAAATTGCATGTATGGACAACTGCTGGTTTTCCATTAAAAAATTAAGGAAAATAATTCAAAATTTCCGACATCCATTTGGCAAGACAAGGAGAAATCAAAGAATGAAAAAAATTAATAAAAAAAAACAAAAAAAAAACGATGTAATAAGCTTTGTAAGTGTTTCTACTTTTGGCATTACTGGTGAAACGCAAAGCTAACCTCGATGGGATTTGAACTCAGAATGTAAAGGGACATAACTCTATGCTGCAAAGCATGGTGTCCGACCCTCTATTGATAGTGCCAATCCACCAGATAATTGTTTCTACTTTTGGCACAAGGCCAGCAATTATCAAGTGCATTACTGGTACTTTATTTTATCGACTCCGTAAAGATGAGAGGCAAAGCTCACCTCGGCAGGAATTGAACTCAGAATGTAAAGGGCCATAACTCTATGCTGTAAAGCATGGTGTCCGACCCTCTACCGATACTGCCAATTCAATAATGGCAGGTAGAAGGTAGTGGAGTAAATAAGCTGATTTTAGACAAAGAAGAGTAACTTTCCAGGCGCAGATTTGTTATGCCAGGAGACTCATTACACCTGTCCTGTGAACATTCTTGTGCACCTGTAGACATTGTTCTATTCCACACATATGTATTATCGTAAATCTAAAGAAAATGAAACAACAAATAAATACACAAATAAATAAAGCAGCAGTAGCAGCAACAGCAAATGTTTTAAGAGTGTTTCTTCTGGCTATCACTGGGTTTACTTAGGTTACTATTTTCTATAATATATACAGTTACACTAATAATTTAACTAAGTTTATCGACATCGAAATGATGAAAAGGAAAGTCAACCTCACTGTGATTCGAACCGAGAATGCCAACGGCCCCATGAAAGGTTTTTATGTGCATCATAGGATCCTATTTGAAGCAATGGCTGGATACATTTTCTAGCGTCAACTGTTTTAGTTATCTCTTATGACATGCAGGTATATGATGTATCTATTCTAAACAGGATACATCTAAGTCCTGATTGAGTTGTGAATCCCTCTAGTAATATATGGCATGTCTTGGCTATTTAAATCTGGTAGAATCTAGCCTTCTCTAGGCCTGAATTCTAGCTGATTTCTCCCAGAGAAAATAAGCGCGAGAGAGGAAGTGAGAGAGAGAGAGCGATGAAGAATCGACCCCAGTTGTAAACTGGGTTGGTACCTTATTTATAGACCTCAAAACTATGAAAAGCAAACTTTACCTTGGATCTGAACTCAAAATCAAAACGCAGAGAGCTGGAACGAATACCACAAGACATTACTCATATATCTTATGTTGTAGCGACTCGGCCAATTCGTCACCACAAATTAAATAAATATATAAATAAAGATACTTAAATAAACAAAGCATTTCTTTTGTGGAAGAAAGCTTTCCTCTGAATGATTGAATGATACTGAAAATATTCTTAAAATGCTTGCACAATACTATCAATATGACAAACAGAAACAAAAAGAATGTTATTCAACATAAAATGATGTTAAAAAAAGATAAAAACAATGTTTAAATTATAAAAGCTGGATTCTATTTTCATTGCATTATAAATGTCTTTTCTTTTCTTTTTGTTTCGTTTTGTTTTTGTTTTTGTTTTTTTGAAACTTTTGATTGTTTTTTTGTATTGTAATTTTTATTAATTCTTTATCTTTTTCTTCTTCTTCCCTCATCCCTCTTTTCTATGTGTCTTCTTTCTTTCTCATGTGACTCTGTCACTACCTCCTCCTTCGTCTTCTTCTTCTTCTAACAGACTTAATGAACACTGTTATTATGAAGAGCAAAAGAAATTTACACGCAGCACATCACGGTGAATGAATTATGCTTGGGACCCAACTAAATGTAACAAAATATTCTAATATAATTAGTGCCTTAAAAACAGTGGTGGTGGTGGTGGTGGTGGTGAAGGTGATGGTGGTGGTGAATGTGGTGGTGGTGGTGGTGGTGGTTGTGGTGGTGGTGAATGTGGTGGTAGTGAAGGTGGTGGTGGTTGTGGTGGTGAAGGTGGTGGTGGTGGTGGATTGTGTTACGACTGTTTTATAATAAAAATATTAAGTGGTTGTGATGGTGCTGGTGGTGCTGGTGTTGGTGATGGTGGTGCTGGTGCTGGTCCTGGTGCTGGTGCTGGTGATGGTCCTGGTGCTGGTGATGGTGGTTCTGGTGGTTCTGGTGCTGGTGGTGATAGTGCTGGTGCTAGTGGTGGTGATGCTGCTGGTGGTGGTGATAGTAACGTTATTAGGGCTTTAGATAAAAAAATTCCCCGGTATTTTTTCTAGCTCACTGAGCTCTGGGTTGAAATCTTATCGAAGTCAACTTGGCCTCGCATCCTTATGAAGCCAATATATGAAATAAAATCCAGTACTTGAAATCGATTCCCCTCTCTCTCTCTCTCTCTCTCTCTCTCTCAAAGAAATCACCTGTTCCAATCTATTACAAATGCTCTTCTGACTCAGAAACTATCAAACACTGGGTCATGTTACTTGTCTCTAATATTTGTGCAATTCTAAAATTTCCTTAAAATAAACCTTATAGCATCATCATCACAAACACCAATGATTATCCATTTTCTATTATTAAATTTATTAAATGGTTTAGCTATACAGTAAACACCAGTTATAACATGTGAGACACAGTATCCTGACAACTAAACTCAACACTTTTTAAACCTTCCTATATATTTAAGGACACTGGCTAATAGAGTCTCTGTATGGTAGCCCAAAAGGGTAAAAATTGATAACTGGATAGTGTAATCCTAAATAACAATGTTTGGCTAAAAACACAGTGGTTGTGACTAGAATGCCATTGGTCATTTATCATTTCAGTTATGGTTTTGGGGGCACAAATTGAGGCTCTAAATGCCTGGCTTATTTCTCAGGTCAGTTTTTACTAGTCTTTCCTTCCTGTTACACACATAATGGATTTTCTCTCCATATTTCTCTCCAACCTGCATGGATCTTTTACATTCACTGTTGTATCTTACTGCTATGCAATATAATACTTTTTACATACTACCTTTCAGAGAGAGAGGGGGGGAGAATATTTGCTGCTAATCTAAATTTCCTCTAATTTGTTTAAATTATAATTGCCATATTCCCCTATAAGCTCTGCAATATTAATTAGATTTCCTTGGTATCAGAAAGTATGTCTAATGAGCCACCTGCCTTTCATCCTTACGGGGTCGATAAAATAAAGTACCAGTAATGCACTGGGTATTTGCTGGCCTTGTGCCAAAAGTAGAAACAATTATGTTCTTACTGTTAACTATTCTGTACATGAATGACATCTGATTCTCTCCTTGTCACAGATCCCATTGTATCTTTTGTTTACCGTTTGTCTACACTGAATTCATAGTATTAAGTATCTACTTCTTACTTCATATCATCAATTTCTGTCATATACTGCTATAGAACTTGCTTCAGGTAAATATTGACACTGCCATATGTTGATATAGATCTAATCTCATGTAAATATCATAGCCCAGCCACATATTAAGTTATCTATCTGATAAATTAGATATTTCTTTCATGCTAACATTCTTACATTGTATAACTATGATTTCCATTTATTGTAAATATAGTCCATCTTCTGCAAATACAAACAGATAAACTGACCAACATTTATTATTCATTCATGGAAATTAAAATACATGTAGACTCAACATTTTGTTTGCAAATGGTGATCACCTTCAAAGTTTTGCTTTGTCAAATGAGTTGATCACTATGTGAAAGGATTTTATGTTTTTATTCAACTGCATATGGTTTTTTTTATTATTAAGGAATGATAAAATGTTATTCACATTTTCAAATGACAACTTTACAAGAATAATTTTTTGAAGCCAGTAAACTTTCATAAACTGTCTGTATCAAGCTGTGACATAAATATTTTCAGTTATAACATGTCACCTATATATCCTGACTAAAGTAAATATAGTTCTTTGTTTACATAATTATATAAATAGATCCTGTCTCAGTTAAATAGTTTCTATTTTATTTAAATATAAATCCTGACTTTTTAAAATATAGTTATTGCTTATTTAGACAGCTTCTGTTGGAAAAATATCAAACCTTAAGCTGGGAAACAAATTACATACTTGGTGGGGTTCAATGGCTAATCCCTTGTTCCTTCACACACTTCGCTCAGTAATCCTTTCACTGTTCAAAGCATGTCTGGTCTTTCAAAGTATGTGCCATATTTCACCATGAAGACATCAAAAGACTTCCTGATAGTACTCATTTGTAACTATGTGTCCTTCTGATGCGTAGTAGTCAAAGAAAATCAAGTCACCTTGATTTTGCTCAAGACTGGATATGCTTTTTTGATCTTTAGCGATGTTAACTACACCCATATGATGGCTGAGATTTGGTTTCCCAGTTGTACCTGGAGACCCACATCTCATCTTCTGTTATCAAATATTCAGCAACTCAGGATTCTTGTTGGTAGTATGAAAACGTGATGAGTAAGTGGAACAGCACCTCACAAGCTAACTGCCTAATATCATCCAGTGAACTCTCCAAAAACAACCCATACACATGAATGTTTGTAGCTCTATTCTGCATACTTTGTCTCCCTTACATCCCACAGGAAAAAATAAAGTCAGATTTTTTTTCAACAGATATTGTAGTACTCTTATACCAAGAATAGCTGCCAGATATAAATTTATTTTTTTTGTCTCATGAAAGTAAATTTATTGGTTTGGGAATAGAATGGGGCAAACGTATGACTAAAGTGATTCTATCCAATCTTTTTAGTGAGTATATAAGACTACATTATATATTGTCTCTTTTCCTTATTTAAAATGGAGAGTATGATTTAAGGGATATTTGGTTGTTATTTCTAACAGCTTTAGTGACTGTGAAAAGACTGCTTGTAGCTCCCATTCAGTAAGTCCTATGATATGATTGCTGTGTTATGTAGACCCTGAGTTTGAACTTAAAATATAGAGAGATGAAACTTCATTAAATACAATTTTCAGTCCTACATTCTAGTTTTTCTAACAGCACCCATTCTTCAACGAAGCAGTTATAATGATTTCTAGTATGCTGCTTGATCATATCAATTTCACAGAGTTCCCTTCCTTAACTCTGATAATTCTTTCTAACATTGGCGCAATGCCAGCATTTTTCAGGAAGGCGAAAGTTGATTAAATCAACCTCAATACTTTATTTTATTGACCCCTGAAGCATCAAAGGCAAAGATGACCTCAACATGATTTCAATTCAGAATGTAAAAGGCTGAAGCAAATACTGCAAAGCATTTTTCTCAATGCTGCAATGAGTCTACCAATCCACCACACTCACTTAGCTCTAATAATGATTTCTTATATAGGCACAAGGCCAGCAATTTTGGGGGAGGGGAAAGTTGATTAAATCGACCCCAGTGCATGACTGGTACTTTATTTTATTGACCCCATAAGGATGAAAGGCAAAGTTAACCTCGGCGGGATTTGAACTCAGATCATAAAGGGGCGTAACTCTATGCTGCAAAGCATGGCGTCCGACCCTCTACCGATACTGACAATCCACCGCCCTCACTTAGCTCTAATAACGATTTCTAATTTAAGTACAAGAACTGCAATTTTTTGATGGTGAGGAAAATCAATTTTATTGACCCCAGTACTTTACTGGTACATTATTTTATCAAACCTGGAAAAATGAAAGGCAAAGTAAACCTCAGCAGGATTTGAACTCAGAACATAAAAAGCCATAAATAAATGAACCAATCTATAGCAATGCAGATAGTTCAGCAAAACAGATAAAGACAGAGGTATAACTGTGTGGTTCAAGAATTTACTTTGCAGTTATGTGGTTCGAGGTTCAGTTGCACTGCATGGCACTTGGGGCAAGTTCCTTTTTTATTCAGGGCCTGAAGCAGGCAAAGATTGTTCTCAAAATAGATGTTGCATGGATGCTATTGGTCCTCCTTAGTTCTTGGGCCCCAGAACAAAGTACCAGCTGGACGCCCTTCTCATAGGCTCTGTTTTTACTATAACCTTGGGTTAAACAATCTTTGTGAGGGGAAGTTGGTGGACTGAAACTGCAGAAGCCTGTCATCTATATAAGTAGTGGAAAGCCTACTCATGTCCGAGTACAGCCACTTCTCTTACAACAGAAAAAAGGGGGGACAAATAGGCAACTCCAAAAACATGTTGCTGTCACTGATACTGCCTTTACCCTTTAGCATTTACCCTATATACACTATTATATTTTCACTGTAAACACTTTACCTCACATAATATCGAATTTGGGATTTTTATATTATTTATTTTGAGAACAACACCTTAACATAAGTATGAGCAGATGATTACATTTGATTTGAACAGAAAGAGGTAAGAGAATTCTGGCCAGATACAGCCCGTTTAAATGTTAAAGGGTTAAATGTACACACACACACACATATATATATATCAAATTAAAAAGTGGAGTTAAAGACTCACAATCATCCTCTATAATTTAATGAGCTCAAGGAACAGATTCCAGGCTCTTTATAGATCAGCATATAGAGAGAAGTACACATAGAGATATGTGTTCAATCATAGAGGATTTAAAACCACCAATGTGGTGAACATATGTTTGTCACACTGGTGGCTTTAAATCCCCCTTGATTGAACACATATGTCTATCTGTATATATAAGACATTATATATATATATATAAGACATTAGACGACAAAGGACCACTATCACTGGTGATATGTGGTACAGCATAAGAGCCAGACATTAATTGCTTGTATGGTATTGAGTGCTCATTCTTATAACCATCAATACTAAGCTTAAATTTATGTTTGATGGGGGGGGGGGGTAGATAAATAGGTATATAGAAAGAGAGAAAGTGATAAATAGAGAAACAGACATACAGATAGTTACATAAATATGTGTGTGTGTGTGTAAAGAGGGGGGAGATAATTGGCATTTTTTCCAGAATAGTGGTTAAGAATGACAGAAGAGTTTATGCAAAGATTGGAAATCAAATAAAATGAAGATATATCAATATAATTCACATGAATGTCTACTTCACTGACAACAACTTATAGCAGAAAATATCCTCATTTTATTGTTACTCATAGTTGTTACAGTGGCAATATTTAGAAACATTGTGGCTACACTATAACCTAGAACTTTCTAGAATATATCAAAATATATTCAAATAACAATATTGAAATATATCTCTTTATGTTTTTTATAACTTCCTTTCTATGCTTTCATGAGCCAAAGACATCAATCAGATATTTTTCATTATTCATGCCAGTTCTAGCTGGTGTTCTCACAATCTAGCTTTGTTTCATGCACACACACGCAAGCATGCAAGTGCACACACATGCACACATACAAGCATGCAAGTGCACACACATGCACACATACAAGCATGCAAGTGTACACACATGCACACATACAAGCATACAAGTGCACACACATGCACACAGACAAGCATGCAAGTGCACACACATGTTCACATACAATCATGCAAGTGCACACACATGCACACATACAAGCATGCAAGTGCACACATACAATGCATATCTATTCAGTTACCCATGCATGTATTAAGAGTGTGCCTTTCTGTATACATATCATTCTCTACATTGTTCCCTTTCTCTTCCCCCTCTTGAGACACACACATATATAGAGAGAGAGAGGGGGGAGAATGAGAGTGATATATATATAAAGAGAGAAAGAGAGAGAGGGAGAGTGAGAGCTATATATATATAGAGAGAGAGAGAGTCTGCAGTGCTGAGACCGACTAGGCCACTAATCATGGGAGTACTCAATACATGGGGAGATGCTTAAATGACATTTACCCAAGATGCCATGCAGTAGGATCGTACCCAGAACCTGACGATTGCAAAGTAGCAATATTAGTGATAATAGTCATGGTGATGTTGACAGTAACAGTAGCAACAGCAACAAAAATATCAGCAATAGCAGCAACAGCAGAAGGAAAAGAAGAAGGAGGAGGAGGAGATGAAGACGACAAAAAAAGAAGAAGAAAAAGGAGGAGTAACAATTGAAAGGAGGTATTTTCACCAGCAATTATGTTTATGCAAAATTCAATTCTTTTTTTTATTTCAGTAGTTTTAATGACATATCGAGTGAATTGACTTTCTAATTTCGTTTTTTTTTTATTATTATTTATTGGTTAGAAGCCTGAATTACTAACATTTTATGAAATCTTTGGTAGTTTCTCTTATTAAATCACACAGTTTACTGGTTTCTAAAGCCATGAACAACATACAGATCGATTCAGAAGAATATTTTTTTTGTTTACAACAACAACAGAAAAGTCTGTTTTATTGCAGTAATCCTTCAAGGTTTGTCTCTAAAAACAGTAATATTTCTTCATATTCAGCCTATTCATTTCTTCCAAGATGTTTGCCAATCTCCATTCTACTTTGTTTACATAGAAGAAACCTTTTAAACAAGAATTTCACCAATCAATATCAAATCTTTTGGGACAGTGTGACATATTTCTGTGTTGAATCATACGACCAGGCTCGATTTAAAATAAGTCAGCTATCAAACAATCAGTTGTTATTAATTCTATATTATCAATATATATTTAAGGAAAGAAAAAAAGAAAAGTAGCTGATTTTCTAGATCAGACCAAGAAAACTAGTCTTTCCATTTCTAATACTATCTGTTGCTTGCAACTTCTGGCAGATACATCACTGATTTTCCCCTGACAGGAGGTGGGATTTAAATTCAGAACACCCATCTGGTGCTTTTACAATTCCACCAATTTACTTCCCCTGGGTTGGTACTTTATTTATCAATCCCAAAGGATAAAAGACAAAGTTGGCTACAGTAGAATTTGAACTCAGAGCACAGAGAGTTTGGACTAACACTACAAAGGATTTTAATGACTGCCTAATGAATCTGCCACTTGACTGCCTATAATATATATTTAACATGGCTTGAATTGTTGTAAAGTTGGATTAAATGTATCAGTATTTGTTCTGGTTCTTTGCAGTCTAAGTTCAAATCCTGCCAAGATCAACTATGCCTTTCATCATTTTGGAACCAATAAAAAAGATACCAATCCAGTGAGATGGGTTGGCAGGATTGTTAGATACTTAGTGGCATTTTGTTCAGGCTCTGTACGTTCTGATTTCAAATCACTTCTTATATATGCATTCTTTCCTTTCCTTAACCTTGCCCTAAAACAAACATTTTCAACCACTCTACTGCAGCATCATGGTAGAAACTAAGTTAAGCTAAGCACTGTGGTATAATGTGTACTACATATGATCTGCAGGTGTTCCACAAGTTTTTGTAACAAGTCAGAATATGCTACGATATTTGAAAATGGATGT
The DNA here is from genome assembly GCA_964016885.1 of Eledone cirrhosa. Classification (NCBI taxonomy): domain Eukaryota; kingdom Metazoa; phylum Mollusca; class Cephalopoda; order Octopoda; family Eledonidae; genus Eledone; species Eledone cirrhosa. The sequence goes on along the minus strand of OZ024743.1, from coordinate 27,047,568 downwards.
GTTTTAATACACACACTGAGGGATATGCATTCATCATTCACATCATTATTATTTTTACATCCCCTTTTCTATGTTTGTATATGTTAGATGGGACTTTTGAGGTGGTGTTTTACAACCAAATTCTCATTTTAATGCTAACCTTTTATGACATGTAGAGATATGACATTCCTTTCCTATTTTGGATCAAGTGGGATTAATCAGACTAGTTTCTATTCTTCCTAGATTTTCAAGTGCATTATTAATTATCAACTATGTTCAGGGCATATACTGTTATGTAAATTAAATGGGCTAGTTTAGCCATATCAAACTAATAAATATCTATAAAATATAAGTCTCTCATAAAATATGTTTCTCTAATAAAGGTCCAAGACAAGAAACTAGTGAAACAGATTCCACTTTTTCTACCCTTAATGAGATAAAAAAAACTTTTGTATAAACACTTTGTTTACTTTCACAGTGAGATGTATTATTATTATATCAGGGCTTATGCAAGTATCTTTGTGATAAAACTCATATGTCCTGTGGCAACAACTTTTGTGTTAGATTTGTTTCAGAAATGGCAATTTTAAATCTTCCTCCCTACCCCCAGCTACTATCTCTAGTTACATATCTATCTTCAGACAATAAAAGCAACATCTATTTATTTACCTGCCTATCTATCTACCTACCTATCTCTCTATCTACATATCTCTCTATCTAACTATCTATCTTCCAATTCCTTTGGAAGAGGCGGGCTCCTTTGGTGAGAAGATCCATCTGCTCCCAACATCCTTCTAACGGAGGGCTGGGGATGCCGTGGTTGACGATGCGCAAACATGCGCTCAGGCTGCGGCATCTCTACATATTCCTCACCGGACAACCGGTGTGGGCCCCGTTCGTGAGGCGAGCCTTCCCACGACTCGTCTCGCTGACCGAGCTGCAGTCCTGGGTCAAGCAAAGACCGAGGAAAATGGGCGACTGGCACATCGAATGTGCTCAGGCGCTCACAGCCCTCTGGCAGGTGGACCCGGCGATCAGTGAAGTCATTCTATAGAGGGTTGATCCGCAGCAAGTGCGACGACGCGCTCGGTGAAACTCTAGGCGTAGAGGAAGATGAACTGGCCAGTCTGTTCGGTAGGACCTTCCGCCCGGGACCGATGGACAACTTCCAAAAGTCCCTGGCCTGGCAGCGCTACCGAGGAGCTCTACCAGTTCGAGACAAGCTCTACAGACATGGACGCCCGGGCAGGGACCCTGCAAAAAAGATCTGTCGGAGGTGCGTGCGAGACGAAGAAACCGTCGCGCACGCATTCATACACTGCCCGGGCGTCACTGACCTGTGGGGCTATGTAGAACGACTATTGTCATGGGTGGGACCAATCCGGTTGACCACCGAGTCCATTGTCATGATCAAACCGCCACCCTCCTTCAAAAACGAAGGAGAGGTGGTTTTCCTTTGTGTGATAGCTATGGCGAAAGAGGTTGTATGGTGGACAAGGTTGAAAGGGCTGAGGTCAGACACCTTTCTCTCCGGCCAACAACTGATTCTTTTTTTCAAATACCACTTTGGAAGAAGAATCAGGATGGAGAGAGAGGTGCTGTACCCCAGCAAGTTTTATGAAAGGTGGATGAAAGTGGCGAGAATGGCCCGAGTGAATGAGCCTTCTCTCTATATCAGCCTGTAGGTTGAGGAAAAGGAGGAGGAGAGGAAAGGAGTACAAACTCTTCGTACTCCTGGAGATGAGGGTTGCACATTTTTTTCGGGGGTATGTGTTACCCATATACACTGTCTCCCCCTATTGGGGAAAATCGACTAACTTTTTAAATTGCATTTGCGATAACATTTTACACGTTTTTATTGTATGTAAACTTCCCCCTTTGTATTTGTCCCTCTCTTTTGTGCCCCTGTGGCTAATAAAGAAACATATCTATCTATCTGGTGGTGTTGATGGTGAGGAGGAATAGGATATCTACTTTGGTAAAGTGTTATAAACAAATGAGGCTGTCTTTCAAGCCAGAAAACATCCGCAGACAATATTATATTTCATTTTCAATAAAACTCTTCGTATTTTGTTTTTATAATTTTTAACTATTTTTTATGTCTTGAAGAAAATGTTCAAAACATAATAATATTCATTTATAGAAATTGTGAACAAACTAATTAGATATTTCCTTTCAAGCCAAACAATCTATTTATTTAACTTATTTATTTCATAAACTGTTTATTTGGAAATGCTGATGTATCCTCCACCAATTTCGATGATGATCATTTAGTTGTTTGATAGTCTGTATGTCTACCTCATTAAATTAACACTTAAGCATTTAAGTATTCTACAGACATGTGTACCTTTAATGTAATTTCCAAGCTAATTCAGCATAACACAATATGTAACAAGGCTAACTGTTTGAATTACAGGTACACTCAATCTCATGGGCTTTCACAAAGATTCATCATCATCATTATCATCATCATCACCATTTAATGTCTATTTTCTATGCTAGCATGGGTTAAATGGCTTGTCCCATTTGAGGCAAGTTGGGTCTGGTGACCATGTCTTGCTCACACAGAACCGTTTCTAGCTTGGTTTCTATGACTGGATGCCCTTCTTAATGCCAACCTCATTTACAATATCGAGTGGGTGCCTTTTATCGTGACTCCTACTCGACCACTTTACAGTGTGGGCTCGGTGCTGTTTGTCGCGGGGTGCTTCCATTTATACAAATTCACTCTCAAGACTTGAGTTGACCTGAGGCTATAGTAAAGGCATGAGCTCAAGATGCCATGCAATGGGATTAAACCCAGGACTTCATAATTACAAAACAAACTTTTTAACTACTCAGCCATGCCTATGTTATAATTCATATGACTCCAAAAATCAATTTTTTTTGTGCCAGAAAAATTATTATAATATAATATAATTTGTAAAACAAAGCAGCAGCAAGTATTTTAAGATTAGTTTCCCCTATTAAAACAGGGGTTAGACAAGCAAGCCCCATGAAAGGGTAATGTTTTATGGTCAATTGACCTTCCTGGTGTCCACCCTTTTAGTTGCTTCCTATGACACTTTGGGATACAATACACACAGTAATTTGTAAAACAAAGCCCATGAAACAATTTGATATCCAATGAGATGTCAATAAAGGTCTGCTAATAATTACTGAATTAGGATGTGAAATTGATGATAAAGGTTATGGATTGGCAAAGTTGTTAGAGCATTGGATATAATGCATTGCAGTATATATTTCGGTTCTCTGTGTCCTGAGTTCAAATTCCATCAAAGTTAGCTTTGCCTTTCATTCTTTGAAAATCAATAAAGTACTTGTTCAATACTGGGACTGAATGTTCCTCCCTCTCTCTCAAAGAAATCATGTATGTTCCAATCTGGTGTAGGATGGGATCTGTCAGATTTAAATACCCAAGACACACTGTTAGTCACTGGTACTCATTACTCATATGACTTCACCAGTAGTTAAGGAGCTATGGCATGGCATCCAATGAGTTTTATTTTTGGTTGTCAGTAGTCATCTTCAATGGAACATACCTATCATGGTATGGTCCCATAATTTCTGGTGGAATCATACTCATTTTGGGCACTATACTGACAGTGTTTCTTGGACATTTTTAAACCTGGCAGAGCCCATCCCTCTCTAAATCTGAACTCAGCAGATTTCTTCCAGAGGGGGATAGAAAGTGAGAAAGAGATATAGAGGAAGACTCGACCCTAGTACTAAGGCTGGTACTTTTTTTATCGACCTCAAAAGCAGCTGGCAAGAATGTAATCTTTAGCCTGTTGAGCAATTGAATGTGGGTTTGACACAGGTTTCGTTTGATTGCCACTGTGAAGAAAGTATCACAACAAGCCACACCTCAGATAAGGGTCTTATTACCTAATTTTTTTCGATCCCCTTGGTCTAACCCTGTTAGTTCCATCTACAATGGGAAATTAGCCTTACCCATTGAGAAATGTATTTGTGGGAAACAGCTGATGTTGAAGCAACATGACAGCAAGTGGAGTCCAAATAGCATTTTGAGAGTTTGGAAAGAAATAGTAAATCTTTAGAAATTTCTATATGGTACTTGATAGTGATTTTACTTCTATCATTGGAATGGAATGGATCTCTATTGGTTTTGAAGCTGAGTGTTCTAAATGTTCAACCAATTGAACAGACTGCACAAGAAATTAAGGTCCAAGTATCTAAGTATTCCCCAAACACATGCATGAACCCTTAACTTAATTCTCATGGAGATTCAGCAAAATACCAGAAATCTAGCCCTTTGAATTATAGATACAGAGACCTTATGATTGTGAAACTAACTTCTTAACTAATCAAAAATTCTGTATCCAGACTTCTATCAATAATGCTATTGAGAAAGACGTGAACAGCCCAACATGCATAATACCAAAATAAGAATTTGTAATACATCATAAATTATTTTTATATCAAATAAGGTGATCTCCAACTTGCACTTGATAGGTTTGATGCTAAGTTCTACATGGCTGGAATGAAAATCAGTGCTGTGAAAACTGAGACACTTTCCTCTCAAAGAAGCCTGCGCAGCGCACTCTACATGTGAATAGAGTTCTACTGAAGCAGGTGAAGAAGTTCAATTATCTCAGGGCTGTGTTCATGAGTGATGGAAGACAGGAGACTGAATTAAGTACAAGAATTGCAGGAGCTGGTGCAGTAATGCGTCAGCTTCAACATTCATTAATCAGAAGGGAGGAGGTAGGCATAAAAGCCAAACTCACAATCATCAATTTGGTATTCATGCCAACCCTTACCTATTGTTCTGAATCTTGGATAATGACCGATGGAGTACGATTGCAAATACAAGTAGCTGAAATGGGGTTCCTGTAAAGGGTCGTTGGAGTAACATTACTCAATAGAGTGCATAGCTTGGAGATCAGAGAGCCACTCCAGGTAGAGCTGCTACTTCTCCAAATTGAGAGATCACAGCTCCAATATTACTGGTATGTTGTTAGAATGTCTCAGGATAGAATTGCTGAGATTTTATCGGCAAAACCAACTGGCAGGAGACACAGGGGTAGACCCTGAGCAAGACAGATGGATAACATCTATACACTTGGATGGTCTTGCTTTGGAATCCAGCTGGGTGAATTGGGGAGACAGTTGCTTCTGACAGGACCCAGTAGAAGTCATGTTTGAGGAATCTGCCCCCACAACCCTTTCAGGAATAAGTGGGTGAAGAAGAAGAAAGTTAATCATAAGATAGTGAATTGACAGTCATTTTAATGTCAGCTTAAAAATGACTCAAGATTTGTTCTGGCTCACTATGCTCTGGGTTAAAATATCTCTGAGATAAACTTTACCTTTCATACTTTCATGGTCGATAAATATTGCAGTCGATTCTTCTTCTCTCTCTCTCTCTTTCTTATGTTCCTTCTCTGGAAGAAATGGGCTGTATTCTGACCTTCAGAATTGATGGGATCCACTAGGTTTAAAATCCCCAAATTCCTTGTATGCCAGGTCAGCACCCCCAGAACTCCATCAGCAGTTAAGTGCCCTTATTTTTTTCTTTTTAATGATTATTATCCCATTATTTTTTAGTTATTTCAATTATTTGGATGAAGCATCAAAGATGTAATATTCCCATTAATGGTTCAACTTTTAATGCTAACTGGGAAATGATGTAAAATGTATCTCCTAGGAAGAAGAAATTATTAAGCAACAGAAAATAATAACAAGCAGATATGATTTTGTTGTTCTACCATAATTGTTAGCAGTAGGAAAAGAATTTAAAATAAAAATATGACATGGCAGATCATAGTTGAAATAGCTGGGAGGAAGAAATTGGAATGAGCAGAATTTGATTTCAGCGTTTTGAAAGAAGAAAAGTAGTGAATAGAAATACAAAAGAAAAGAAGGTATAATTAAAGAATATATATATATAAAAGAAAACATTCACAATTCTCTTTCAGAATTGTGAAGAAAATAATAATGGAAAAAATGCCTGAAAGAATATATGAAACAAAATCATACATTGGCATATTCATGAAAATGAAAATAAAATTAAAAAATAATATAAACACTACTTTTGTTCCTATTCTGCCAGCAGCTATTCTGCTGGAGACATTTACAGAAAGGTGGAATAATTTCTTTGATATTTAGTTGCTTGTTATACAGAAAGGAAGTTACGTTAAGGAATGTAACAAGAGGAATCTTGAGACATTTTCACTGAGTGTTTGCTATTTCTGTGATGTGAACAGAAAATTTTTTCAGCTGCTCCATTAGCTATATATGGTCGATTTATGGAACAAATAGATCTAGATCTTCATAAGATTGATAGATTTCTTAAAGTAGTGTAGAGATGGGGAGAGAGAGGAAAATGGACATTTGTTTCATTGGAGTTGTTGAGAAGATTATTGTCATTGCTAATATTATTACTGCTTTTATTATTTTTTTATTGTGTACTGTAAATACCAAAATAAATGTCCTCAATATAAGATAGAGCAAGAAATAAAAATCAAACTATCCATCTCTCTCTCTCTCTCTCTCTCTCTATATATATATATATATATATATATATATATATATATATATATATATATATATATATATATATATATATATCCTTCTTTTTCACACACCAAATCTATATATGTGTATCAATATATATATATTACATGGTAGGGAGACCTGGGCATTGTGTGCAGAAGACTTGTGTAGATTAGAAAGAAATGAAGCTTGCATGTGTAATAGTAATGGATGTGTAATAGTAATGTATGTGAACGGTAAAGCATAAACGAATTAAGAGAGAGACTAAGCATAAGAGGTATCAAATGTTGTGTGCAGGAGAGGAGATTGCATTGGTATGGACATGTGATGCGTATGAAGGACGACAGCTGTATAAAAAAGTGCAGAGTGATGGAAGCTACGGAGTGGGTAGACAAAGAAAAACTTGGGATGAGGTGATAAAAACTGACCTTGCTTGCTTACACTTCTCTAAGACAATGTCACTGGATCGAGATCTTTGGTACTATGCAGTTATACAGAAGACCTGCCTTCCCTTGCATACAAACTTAAACCTACAGTCAGAAGGCACTACCATGCTGCATGGTAGTGCCTTCTGACTGTAGGTTTCACACACAGGCATCATACAGTCATCCTTTTGTACATAGAGAGAAACCTTTTGTTGTCAACAGTGGGTGTAGCTCTCTAAACTTCTTCCATCCTATCCTTATTCTAGCTATTATACTCTCAAAGCATCCTCCTCCGCTGTTAATTAAGTCACCTAGATAGCAGAAGCTACCAACCATTTCTAAAGACTCTTCCAGTGACTTGAAGAGGCTTATATCACTGCCACTCTTCCTTTCAATTACTCCTGTGCATCTTCTACATACAAAGTCTTCCTTTCATGTTAGTTTATCCATTATCCCATTACATCTCTTGTAAACCCAAAATGTACATAGTGTACATTGTACATTAATGCCTACTCCTTTTCTACATATGGAGCAGGGCCAAGTTCCTGAAGGGATCAGGGACGCACTTGCACTTTAGTTTTTGCTAAGTTTACTCTCAGACCCTTTGGTTCCAAATACCATTTCCATACTCTAGTTCTTTTATGGATTTGGCTATAATGACCAAATCATTTGGATAGAGAAGTTCCCTGGAGACTTATGATGAACAACAGTTGGCTAGGAACCGAACCCTGATGAACTCCAACCTGTACCTTGAATACCTCACTAAACTTACTTCCTACTCTCACTTTACTGACAGCTCCTCTGTACATAAGTCCATCTTTCAGATATCTCCATCTTCAGGAAATGGAAAGTTCAGAGAGACAGAAAGAAAAAGTTGTAAAATCAGAATTTGGAAAAAAAAAGAATTTTAGAAGGCTGGGGATGGTAGGTGAGTAGTCTAGCATTTGTGGGGTGGGGGCCGAGTTGGAGAGTCCAGTTGTGTCATGGGTTTTATCTGTGCAGGTGGAGTGCATTTGATGGGTGTGCATTATTGCTTCTGTGTGTGTGTGGTTTATGTATCATTGATGGAAGTGCTCATGTGTGTGTCTGTGAATTTTTTAATGTAGTTTTTGTGTGCGTTAATGCCTATGCCTATGTTTTATATGAGTGTGTTTGTATGTTTATGTATAAGCATGCATGTGTGTATATACATGTCTGTCTGTGAGTTTTTTGTATTGTTTGTGTGTGCATGTATACACGTGTGTCTGTGTATCCTGTGTTTTTTTATGTATACATGAGTGCAAGTAAGTGAGTGTGTGTATATTTATGTGGGGGGCTTTCTGTGGTTTTTTGTGCATGTAAGTGCATGTGTATATATGGGTATGTTTTTATATGAGTGTGCCCATATTTTTGTGCATGAGTGTGTATGTTAGTGTGTGTATGTATGTATACAAATGTGTGTCAAATTATTTTATATTTTTTTATGTGCTTGTGTATATACCCATATATATATATATATATATATATAGATCGTGTAGGTGTCACGACAAAAAACACACAGTCCACGCTGTAAATGTGGCCGTGTAGGCAACACGGTAAAAACCTCCCAGCCCCACACTGTAAATGTGGTTGGTGTTAGGAAGGGCATCCAGCTGTAGAAAACCCACCAGACAGTCCACGCTGTAATGTGGCCGTGTAGGCAACACGGTAAAAACCTCCCAGCCCCACACTGTAAATGTGGTTGGTGTTAGGAAGGGCATCCAGCTGTAGAAAACCCGCCAGACAGTCCACGCTGTAATGTGGCCGTGTAGGCAACACGGTAAAAACCTCCCAGCCCCACACTGTAAATGTGGTTGGTGTTAGGAAGGGCATCCAACTGTAGAAAACCCGCCAGACAGTCCTATGCGAGCAAGACAACCACTCTTGCCTCAAGTGGGAAAACCCCCGTCCAAACCCATGCAAGCGTGGAACACGGACGCTAAACCTGATGATGATGATGATATATATTACGATAAATTAACGGAGCCATAGACTCTACCTATTCCCTGTCATTAATGTGCTCAAAGAAGAGGGAATGCTATTCCCTGTTTGACTGATAATGCACTATCTCTCTCTCTCTGGTGTGTTGTCTTTTCTACATATTGTATTATATATGTATATGTATGAGTAAAGAGTCAAGTTCCCTCCAAGGCACAAGCCCGAGCAAGGTGTGGAAGACCAGCTGTCACCCATACATACCAGTCCCCAGTCTCCACACTACCGATGTTGGCCAAGGAAAGGCAAAGGCACCAGTGACATCGCAACTCATTTCTTCAGCTGAGTGAACTGGAGCAACCTGAAATAAAGTGTCTTGCTCAAGGACACAAAAGTATATACATATATATCATTATAATCATCATTTCACTTCTATTTTCCCTATTAGCAAGTGTTGGACCCACCACTAGGGAGGTTGTCATGTCTTTGACACAACTAATGAGTCCTTTCAATCAATTGTTTGACAAGCTTTCGACGACTATATGAGGTTCATACCATCACCTACCTTATATGATGTGTTGAAGGCATTTTTTGTGAAACCAAGCACAAGAGAGGTAGTGTCATGACTGAAGGGTTATCTCTGTGCTGTGGGGTGTATGATGGGATATGGAGGGAATAGGATGGGGGAGGTAGAAAGATAAGTATGTCATGGGTAAGTGGAGAATTGGTGGAGGTAAGTGGAGAATCGGGGAGTACCATGAAATAAAGTGCCCCAAACGAGGAGAAATGAGACAAAATGGGCAGATTTTACATAATTGTTTCTACATTAGGTACAAGGCCAGCAATTACCCAGTGCATTACTGGTACTTTATTTTATCGATCCCATAAGGATGAAAGGCAAAGTTAACCTTGGCGGGATTTGAACTCAGAATGGCAAGGGCCGTAACTCTATACGTTAAAGCATAGCGTCCGACCCTCTACCAATACTGCCAATCCACCGCCGATTTTACATAATGAAAGCTAAACCCATTTTAACAAGAGAAGACATCTCTCACCCACCCCAAAGTGTGTGGGGTGAGTTGACAGGTCTGGAAGTGGTGAGAAAATATACCATGAATGAATCCCATTCACTGAGATTTCTCTGCACTTCTTTATACAGCTGTCATCATTCATATGCACCACATGTCCATACAAGTGCAGTTTTCTCTCTTACACACTACATTCAATGCCTTTTATGCCAAGCTTTACTGTCAGCTTGCTTATGCTATGTTGTTTATACACAATGATGTTGCATATCCACCGGATTATACTTACTTCATTTCTTTCTAGCCTTTACAGGTCTTCTGCAATCAAGTCCCACTGTCATGTAGCCTTGCAGTTATCTTACAGTCTACCCTTCACTTTGAGAGAGAAACCCTTTGTTGTCAGGTACTAACTTCTTAAACTGCTGACCTGCAGGTTCTATCACAGGTCTCAGGTATCTATGTCTTACTACTACTTGAATGTCTTGATTACCATTGTTAATGTGTCTTGTGAAACCTGGTTTTGATTGATAGATTTGATACAGGTAGGTCATTTCAAAGAGGTTGTCTGCCTCTTATGTGATTTCAAGTAGTTGGTCAATCCAGTTCTATATATGAAGATACATTCACAACATATGCATTTTAAAACCTCCTTTGTTTCTCACCTCAATGAAAGTAAGCTCTATAAAATAACTTTATGTGGGAGAAGCTCCAGGCTTCATTTTTGTTTTCAATCATTATATATAAAACTACTTTCTCCAAGCAGCACGGTTAACTGCCAATTCTTTCCAATTTGCAATTCTGATTCATATTTCTCTTAGGTCTGACTTCAAATAATCTTTATGCTTGTGTTGTGGTCTCTTACAGTTCATTAGTTCTCCAATAAAAGCTTACTTGGTGTGCCAGTAGTCATTTAACAGCTAATCTCAATCTACTTTTATTAGCTATCATGATGCTCAAAGTCTTAGACTACTAAAGCATTTTCATATTAGGTGTTATACTCTTCCTAATTATACATGATAAACATTTCAGACAATTTTGGTAAAAACATGTAAGTAGTCTCGCCTGTTGTTGAAAGAAAGCCCATGTTTCACATGCATAATGAAGTATTATAATGATACAAGACTCATAAACACTCAACTTAGTGCATATATATGTATATATATATATATATATATTGTGAAGATGTGTGGCTGAGTAGTAAGAGGATTGGATTCACAATCGTGAAGTTGTGAGTTTGATTCCTGGACTGGGTGATGTGTTATGTGGTGGTGTTGGGTAATGGTAGTGGTAATGATCATAATATATATATATATTGTACTCCTGAAGAAGGGCTTAAGTCTGACACGTCGAACTTTCTTTTCTCTTTCTAATATAAAACATCAAACTAATAAGACTTTTTTACCCTTCTTTGATGTCTCCTTGAATTATATATGAATATATATATATATATATATATATATATATTTATAATAATAATTGTTTTTACTTTTGGCACAATGCCAGCAATTATTTCAGTGTATTACTGGTACTTTATTTTATCGACCCCGTAAAGATGAAAGGCAAAATTGACCTCGGCGGGATTTGAACTCAGAACGTAAAGGGACGTAACTCTTTGCTGCAAAGCATGGCATCCGACCCTCTACTGATACTGAGAACATTACAAAACATGGTGATGTTACATAAATCATTTATTCATTATAAATATTTCGACGGTATCCTCTGATGAAATTCGATTTTGTGATATGCCACCGACATATATGTATATATACATATATATATATATATATATATATATTATTAAATTACAGCCCCTTATCAATTTCAGTCACAGACAAGAATCTTTAATTTTCTTTTTATTTCTACATTTCTGTCCACCAAGACAAGTGAACAGAATATCAAAATATGAAAAGAATATTGCCATTATTATGACCAAATGTTTTGGTCATGGTGACTTGACAACAGAAATCATTGTGCTGTGAATATATAATATTCAGTAGTATTAGTGATGAAGAGTTAAATGTTGTGCTTTGGATAACTGATATAGTGGTTGTAGCAATGATATATTAAAAACAAATGCAATTATCAGTAGTTCTTACTCTCCGTACTGATGTTTATTTCTAGTTTATTATTCTTTATGACAACATCAACAATAAAAGTGTATATCCCAATAATTCTAATATAATTATATATACATACATGCATATAAATATATATATGTGTGTGTGTTGTGCATGTGTGTGTATGTAATCTGTAGCATGTTGGAATATATGTAAGGGGATGTAGGCTTCTGACTGATCTGAGAAATTGGTAGAACTAATTAAATACTGATATCATGTGTGACGACCCATTCAACATTTGCTAGCAGAGGAAATAGGTGGCTTAGTGGTTAGAGAATTGTATTTGCAATCATGAGGATGTGATTTTGTTTCCCTGACCAGGCGATGCATTATGTCCTTGAGCAAGATACTTTATTTCATGTTGCTCCTTCTGCCTGAACTTGTGACCAACAGATAGTATTAGCCATTGGAAAAACCAACGGTAACATTGTTTCCTTGGTCCAATTTGACGAGCTCCACCCAACTCATTAAGTGAATGAGGTCTGGGATCTTGTTAATTGACCGTCAATATATATATATATCATCATCATCATCATCATCATCGTTTAACGTCCATCTTCCACGCTTGCATGGGTTTGGACGGGAGTTTTCCCACTTGAGGCAAGAGTGGTTGTCTTGCTCACATAGGACTGTCTGGCGGGTTTTCTACGGCTGGATGCCCTTCCTAACACCAACCACGTTTACAGTGTGGACTGGGAGGTTTTTACCGTGTTACCTACACGGCCACATTACAGCGTGGACTGTGTGTTTTTTTTGTCGTGACACCTACACGACCTCATTTGTTTCGGACTGGATGTTGTGGTACCAACATAACTTTACATTGAAAGGGGTGGTGTGGATGGGGTGGAGGTAGTGGGACGGGGGTGTATTTTTGTTAGAGGTGCCTACTGACTGTAGTAGGTTTCACTTTGTACTTAGGTAAGGCGGGTCTTCTGTATTACTGTGTAGCGCCAAAGATCTCGGTCCAGTGACATTGTCTTGGAGAGGTGTAAGTGTGTGAGGTCGGAATTTATCAAGTCGTCCCAGGTTTTTCTGGGTCTGCCTACTCCGTGGCTACCGTCTATTTTTATTGCCCTGCACTTTTTTATACAGCTGTCGTCTTTCATGCACATCACGTGACCATACCAACGTAGTCTTCTCTCAAGTAAACAACATCTGATCCCTCTTATTTCTAATTTTTCCCTTAGTTCATTTATGCTTTGCCGTTCATGTATATTACTATTACACATCCAGCGGAGCATGCAAGCTTTGTTCCTCTCCAGTCTGCGTATATCCTCTGCACACAATGCCCAGGTCTCACTGCCATGTAACATTGCTGTTCGTATGCAGGCATCATACAGCCTGCCTTTCATTTTTAGAGAGAACCCTTTAGCGGCTAATAGTGGTATAAGCTCTCTGAACTTTTTCCATCCAGTTCTGACTCTAGCTACTGTACTTTCAGAGCACCCTCCACCACTGCTGATTTTGTCACCCAAGTAACGGAAGGTGTCCACTATTTCTATAGAACCATCTGTGCAATGGAATGAGCTAGTATTTTGTGGGCACTTGCTGCTACTTATTGCACCAGAGCACCGGCCACATATAAAATCTATATTCTTAGTTAGCTTACCTGTGATCCCACTACATCTTTTATGCACATCACATATATATATATGTATATATATATATATATATATATATATATATATATATATATGAGGAGGATGCGTTGGTATGGACATGAAATGCATATGAAGGATGACAGCTGCATAAAAAGATGCAGAGCACTAAAATTTGATGGAAGCCATGGAGTGGGGAGACCCAAGAAGACCTGGGGTGAGGTGATAAAAGCAGACCTTGCCTAATTTACACCTTTCAACGGTGATGACACAGGATCATGATCTCTGGTGTCATGCAGTAATACAGAAGACCTGACTTCCCACAGCAACAAGCCGAAGCTCAAGCATATATATATATGCCCCCATCCCCTCCCACTGCAGGGTGGTCGTGGAGGTGTCACAACAAAAAAGCACCCAGCCCACACTGTAAAGTGGTTGTGTAGGTGTCACGGGAAAAAAAAGCACTCAGCACTCACTGTAAATGAGGTTGGTGTTAGGAAGGGCATCCAGCTGTAAAAATCAAGCCAAAATCAGTTCCCATATGAGCAAGACAAGGTCATCCTACCTAACATCGCTCACAACGGAACAACACGTCTAACCCATGCTAGAGTGGAAGAATGGACGTAAAACAGTGATGATGATGATGATGATATATCTTCAGTAAAAATGTGTATATCCATGTGAGCTGGGTTGTCACTTTGGTAAAAACAGGAATAAGCAGGAGAAAGCTCTCTACATTACTATGGAGATTCAGTATAAGAATAACATTAAGAAAGATGCTTTATGTAAACACAGCATCTTTCTTAATGTTATTCTTAGGTATATTGCCAGTGACATATGATCTTGTGAGTGCACAGGTGAAACTTCAGAGTAACAAGACTCATCTCTTAGCCATATATAAAAAGTATATATATGATGATGATGATGTGTGTGTGTAGATGTTGACATGTGGTGTAATAAAAGAGATCACTTTGCAGCCACATGGTTTTGGTATCTATCTCACCGTGTGGAACTTTAAGATATGTGTCTTCTAATATAACCTCAGGCTGACCATTGCCTTTTGAGTGTATTTTTCTAGAAAAAAACTGTTCAGATGACCTCTGATGTGAATTTATCATGAGATAATGCCTAATTCACATCTGAATGTGATGGTCACCTGCACTGCCTGCACCAAATTTCTTCTCAATAAAGTAGAAGATATTGTACATAGATTGAGATGGAAAGTTGTTCTCTTTGATGTTGACATGGCCATCACCACCACCATAGTTAAGGATTTAGCCCCATTCAAAGCTAACCTGTTAGATTTAGTCTCCAATATCAAGTTCCATAAATACTATAATCCTTTCCAAAATACACTTTTAGAAGAGCGATCACCAACTGGTGGTCTGAGAGAAAATGTTGATGGTCCGCAGAAAAATGTGGACATTATTTGCAACTTTGATTATGTTTTATTAATAATAAAACAAAAATAATATTCGGTTAAAATATATTTTATACCCCCCCCCCCCCCCCCAAAATATCTTTTCAGTAAAGAGCTAACATCCATAAAAAAATTTTATATATATGTATCATTTCTTGACAATATGACACACATACACTTCTGTATTATTTCGACCATTGACCATTAATTCATATTAGTGGTCCGCTGGATTTAAAATTAGGAATTTAGTTGTCTGTGAGGTCCAAAAGGTTGGTGACCACTGTTTTTGATGACATTTAAAAATTCAAATCATCTAATAGTGTCTTTGTTTTTTCAGACAAGACAAAAAATTTGTATAAACTAGATAAAGAAAAGTATAACCACCTTATCCTTAATAACATAACTAAGAAATACCAGAAGACCAAACCTAACACCTACAAACGATGAAGCCAAAGATATTGTCAGAAATTTTAAGATTGATATTAGAGTAGAACACTTAGCTGAACGTGATGCCCTTATTACCTTGAAGGATCACAAAAATAACTTTACAACAGAATGTAGATTGATAAATGGTTTCACACTATTTAATTGCTGGTTTGAGAGCTGATGAGGGTGAAGATGTGTGTGTCAATTTGTCTTCTACATCGCCTTTCTTTATTACCTTCTTCCAGTCAGTTCTGTGTGCCAGCACACTTCTCCTTGTCCTCCGCTTCTTTCAATCTTTTCTCTATTTTATCTGCCTGTCATCCACATTATGGATTGTCTCTCTGTTGACCACTGGCCACTGGTCTCTGTCCTCTGAGGCATTTTTGCCCATCGCTGTCTTTGACAGCATTTAGCTGTTTTAACAGCTGTTCTAGCGATGAGTTTTCTCGTTTTTATATGTATTTAATGAAATACAATCTCGCTTTGTCTTGATAAGAGACAACATGGTTTCATGGTTTTATATGTACATATATATATATTTACATATATATATATGTAAATATATATATATGTTTTTGTTTTATATATATATGGTTTTATATGTACATATATATATATTTACATATATATATATGTACATGTACATGTGCATATATATATATATATATATACCCCCCCCCGTCCCACCACCTCCACCCCATCCACACCGCCCCTTTCAATGTAAAGTTATGTTGGTCCCACAACATCCAGGCCGAAACAAATGAGATCGTGTAGGTGTCACAACAAAAAAACACACAGTCCACGCTGTAAATGTGGCCGTGTAGGCAACACGGTAAAAACCTCCCAGCCCCACACTGTAAATGTGGTTGGTGTTAGGAAGGGCATCCAGCTGTAGAAAACCCGCCAGACAGTCCACGCTGTAATGTGGCCGTGTAGGCAACACGGTAAAAACCTCCCAGCCCCACACTGTAAATGTGGTTGGTGTTAGGAAGGGCATCCAACTGTAGAAAACCCGCCAGACAGTCCTATGCGAGCAAGACAACCACTCTTGCCTCAAGTGGGAAAACCCCCGTCCAAACCCATGCAAGCGTGGAACACGGACGCTAAACCTGATGATGATGATGATACATATATATATATTTATATGGGCTCGTATGTGTGTGCGTGTCTGTTTGCATATGTATGTGTGAGTAAATTTATTCAGATATTTCATATCAATAAATATTGCCGACAGATGTGTGTTGACGTACATATATGTTGACAACTGAATCAATTTTGAAGGAGGGTCATTATTATATGTACATAATTAAACATAATATCAACAAAACTCTCTCTCTCTCTCTCTCTCTTTCTCAATCAAATTTTCTATTTCTTACTCTTTCTTTATTATGAAGAAAGAAGACAGAAGAGAGAGAGAGGGTGGAAAATGGAACGAGAGAAAAGAAGAAGGAAGGATTTGGAGGTTGAAAATGAAAACATTTTCAATGTATACTACAATCTGCGAGTATTTTTGTTACAAAGATTGCAAAAATAGCATATTATAAGACACTGACATAACACTTGAAACAATATCACTTCTTCAACCACCACTATAGGTTATATAGTCCAATTTTGAAGCTAAGAATGGTACTGTTCACCTTTAGTGCATCAGTTGCCCAACTCTCTACCAATACTGCCAATCCAACAAACAGAAGTTCACTGAAAGAAAAAGCAAAGGAGACAAACTAAGAGATTTTTTCGAAAGTAAATAAAGTGAGATGAATACAATTGTGTTATATGATGAAAACATTGAAAAGAAATTAAAGACTTTGCAGCTGACACAGAAGAAAGAAGAGAGGAGATTCAGCAAGGTTACTTTTTAGGTGATTAATAAGAGACAAAGAGTTGGAATAGTGAAGGGGAACCTATGCTAGCATGGAAAATGAACACTAAATGATGGTGATGATGATGATGATGACTTTTGCTGGAGTGTGTCAAAATGGCATTCTGAGAGAGTAGAAAGACAAAGGAAGAGAGAAGAAAAAAGATTAGAAAGTGGGAGAGGAAAAGAGAAAAGGAAGAAAGAAGGATTAGAGGAATATATGAAGGACAATGGCCTGGGAATGATTCTGGTTGTTGCTGAGAACACTAAGTTGTCTCTTCTGGATGAGTTTTAGGTTGGGGATTATGGCCAATTTTCAAAATGACTTTGACCCAGTTGTGCTACGGTGAGAGGGTTACCTTTCTGGGACAAGCGCCACTGGAATGGAAGCACCAGTAATTGAATATGCATGTATTCATTCAATATCCATGCATTGCTGACTTGTGAGCTTGTGTTGAACCGCTTCTATTCTGTATAGATCAGCTAAATCTACAATGAAGATTAACTCACTGCTATCTTTTGGCAAGAAAAGGTGGTTACCAGGTGTCTGTGATGGAGATTGTGTGGTGGACAGAACTAAAAGAGTTGGCCAAGCCCATATCAACTTCTTCAAATACCATGTAGATGTAGAAAGGAAGACACTGCCCACTGATGGCTTTTACAAATGGTGGGTGAGAGTATTCTGAGTTCAATTTCCACCAGGGTCACTTTTGCCTTTTGTCTTTCTGGGTCATTAAAATAAGTTTGAGGGTTGATTTCATCAACTGTATTCTTCCTGCAAAATTTTTGGTATTATGTTGGTATAATTATTATTATCACTGGTAGAATTAGTAGAGTGTTGGACAAAATGCCAACATGCTCTCTATGTTCTGAGTTCGAATCCTGCTAAGGTTAACTTTGCTGTTATTCTTACAGGACTGATAAAATAAAGTACAAGTAACACACTGAGGCCGATCTAATCGACTTTGCTCTCCCCCAAAATTGTTGGTCTTGTGCCTAAATCAGAAACCATTATTTATATCACTGATAGAATTGGTAGAGTGTTGGACAAAATACCCTTGCAATAGTTGTACTAGTTCTTTATGTTCTGAGTTCAAATCCTGCTGAGGTCAATTTTGCCTACCATCCTTCCATAGTCAATAAAATAAGTACCAGTCAAGTACTGGAGTTGATATAATTGACTTTTCCCTCTCTACAATTTGCTGGCCTTTAACCTAAATTAGAACTCCAAAATATCATTGTCATCTTTATCTTTATCATCATCATCCTCTATTATCACTAAACTAATGAAAATGCTGCAGCAAATACGTATATTTATAAAAGTATCATCATCTCCACCACCATCATATTGATAGTGATAATTTTTATAATAATAAATAGGATGATGATGAGGATGATGAGGATGATGATGATGGTGATAAAGATGATGATAAAGATGATGATGATGATGATGATGATAAGAATGATGATGCAGACAGTGTAATGTAACAGATATGTTGTGTCAGGAATGAAATGGATATGATACTACTAGTGTTGTAGTCTCAACAAATAACAGTTAATTTCCGTGATGAGTTATATATATATATATATTATTATTATTATTATATATATATATTATTATTATTATTATTATTATTATTGTTGTTGTTGTTGTTGTTGTTTTTGAAAGTTTTATTTTCCACTATTTTTTTAACAATGTAGTTAACATTTTGTGTGCAGTTAAATTTACATTTGAGCTCTGATTGCCTAAATTCTTGTGCATACATAGTTAAGAGAAGAATATTTGTGAAGTGAATAAGATTGATAATCTCACTTCAGATTTCTTACCCAGAGATTGTTTGGACAGAATTTAAGCTAGAATTAATAAGCCATGAAGAATCTATATCAGACCTACAATCAACTTATGTGGTGAAATCAATGAATGTCCTTATTCTTTAGTCAATCAGTATTTACCTGCAGCAATCAAAGTAGTATTTGAATCTGGAACTTCTACTAAGTACCAATTTTAGGACTTTACATTGAATACATTACTAGGAATCTAGAATGGGTCAATAACTGAAGTCACTGAACTGAGTGTAATGGAAAAGTTGAGATAAATATGAGACAGAATAGAAACAGTATTAAGAAGATTATATAATGTTGCTGTTGCTGATTCAACAGGTTTACAAACATATTTCAGCCATTACTATTTGGTCTTGCTGATCTATCACAGACTACATTAGTAAATGTACCTTTTCCCTTTAAGACAGTCGGGTGTAATTTGAGTTCTGTGTTTGGACGTGGTTTTGTGGTGGTGAGTGGATAAGGGATAAACCTCCTGGGGGCTTCTAGATAAGATACCAGTCTATCCAACCCATAAATCATCTATGTTGATGGTGAAAATGATGATGATATTAACCACAATGATAGTTATCATAATGGTTTCTGATTTAGGCTCAAGGTTCAATCATTTTTAGGGGGAGGGAAAAGTCAATTAAATCGAAACCAGTGCATTACTGGTGCTTTATTTTATCGACCCTGTAAGGATGAAAGGCAAAGCTCACCTCAGAGGGATTTGAACTCAGAATGTAAAGGGCCATAACTCTATGTTGCAGAACATGTTGTTTGGTGCTCTACCAATCCACTGCGATCATATGATGGTTATCATAATGATAATGATGATGGTCAGCAGAATAATGGTGATGGTAATCACAATAATTCTATTAACTTTATAATATTATTCTAAGACACAAATCGTTTTATACTTGTTTACCTACACAGTCAAGGGAATTTATACATAAAGCAAAAATGATGATGATCAGGAGTAGTAGTAAGAGGGGGCATTGTGTTGGTGTTAATGGTAGTGGTGATGATGATTACAATGATCATGGTCATGATGGTTTGCTGCTATAAACTGTGATAGCTTAAACATTATTACAAAACAATAAATCGATTCTGTCTCATTAATTAGAATTAATTTTATTCCAGTTGAGGAAAATATAAAAGTTTACACAGGAACTTGGTGCCATTATTTCATTATTCTGTCAAACTATGAGGCAAAGTGTTGTAAACGTGACAGGAATTATAAGAACAATATTGCACCAGACTTTCAGAATTGACTAATGAGTAAGATAAAGCAGCATCCAATGATGTAGTGTGTATTTTGAAGTGGTAGTACTAGAAATAGTGGAAGGAGAGCTGTGAGGTAGGGCAAAAGGTTATTAGTTCAAACCTAGCCTTGTGTTATGTATATATCCAGGAACAAGACACCCAAAAATATTTAGATAATCAGAGATCAAACCAATCAAAATGTAGTATAGATATAAATATTTAACCTTTTTGATACCCAACCACCTGAAAACACACTGGATTCATGATGCATAACTGCTCATTATAAAATGTCTATCCTTATACTAAAACTGTTCATCGTAATATTATTTTAGAAAATTTTCTAAACTATTGTTCTAAATATTTTAATTATAAACTTATAAACTTAGTTATTTTATAAAATTTTTCCAATTTTTGGTTATTTTCAAGATTAATAGAAATATATAGGCAGTGTATTTCACTGGAAGTACCATAATGAATTGTTTATCTCCAAAGATAAATCTAATTGTAAAAAAATTATAATCTTACATCAAATAGCATCTAATTTAATTAATTTTTTTCTAAGAATATATACATAATCTTATTCTGAAACAAGTTCCGATTATAATCTCTAATATTGATTTGTTCATTTCTGATGTGACTACTGAAGAATCATAATGTTCAACTAGTTAAGTTTCATTTTCTTTGGTGAAGTCAGAACAATACATGCTTTCTATAGAATCAATTGGTTAATTTGAGCCAACTTCATAAATATATTAATAATGTGCCTAGAGAGCCTTCATGGTTCTGACTGCACTGAAGTTGAATAAGATACAAATAAGTTAAAACTGTGATCGTTTGTATGTTGAGTCATTACATTATTTCTGGTTTTCCTTTTACCCAAAACCGTTGGGCAAAATGCCTTACAAGATATATAAGGCTTTCCAGTGGCATTTTGCTCAACTGTTTTGGGTAAATTTGATAGCATTTGATATCAAGGTTTCCATGTTAAACCTCTGCTACCAACCAAAGCTCAGAAAATGGTTTCCCCTTCCTCAGGTTTAACACAACATCCTTTAACTTTGTGTCAATTCAAATGGTTGAACACAATTTTTTGCTTCTATTACTTCCTTATCATCTTTTTCAACCAACTAACTAGTTCCCCATCTAATCTAATGTTCCCTATCCATAACCTTTTGCTAAACTCGATTGATTTTATTATCCCTCCTTGGATAGACCCACCACTGGTTGCTGATAATTGTCCCCATCAACTCCTGCCTCCCTAAATTGGCAATACAATCTCTCTATACTCTTTGCATAATGGGCAAAATGCATTTAACTTCCAATGACTAGATCTCTATCTATGTCTCCTATCTAAAGTCTGTCTTAAGCCATTTAAGGCTCATTAGCCGAGTGCTTATCCTGGTTTCATAGCATGAAGCAACTAATTGTACAAGATTCCCTGCTGGACAGGACACTAGTCCATCATAGCATTAAATCCCCAGCTATTGCTGGTACTCATTTTCAGCTGAGTATACTGGAGCAACATGAAATGAAGTGTTTTGTGCAAGAACACAACACGCAACCCAGCCCAGGAATCGAGCCCGCAACATTATGATCATAAGTTCAACACCTTTACCATTAGGCCATGTACGTCCAGACTAGCTGTGCAGAGGAAAAAATAGTGGTCTGTGTAGCCAGTTGTCATTTGATATCTGAATATCTTCAGGTGTCTTCTTCCTGGATATATATATAACGCACAGCTAGGTTCAAATTAAGAACCTTTGCCCTACCTCACAGCTCTCCTTCCACTATTTCTAGTACCACCACTTCAAAATGCACACTACATCATTGGATGCTGCTTTATCTTACTCATTATTCAATTCTGAAAGTCTGGTGAAATATTGTTCTTAAAATTCCTGTCACGTTTACAACACTTTGCCTCATAGTTTGACAGAATAATGAAATAATGGCACCAAATTCCTGTGTAAACTTTTATATTTTCCTCAACTGGAATCAAATGAATTTTAATTAATGAAACAGAATTGTGTTATTGTTTTCTAACAATATGGAGAAATTGTGAATATGATTTGTCCAATTCAAATTTTCATATTTTGGAAATCCATTTGGTACTATCTGAGCAGGTCTGTGATACATTAACACCCCTCTCATGTTGGCTACTCTCACACAATCCAAATATCCATCTAAGGTACTATTCCAGTTATCAAATAGCAGTAACATAAAGGACATTGCAAAGAAAACTTATAGGTGCCATTTGCCTAATAGCACCCTCTTAACTGCTACTCATTTACAAGACCTCTGACCTACCATCTCCAATATGATTGGACTTAGTTTGAGATCCAGCCCTGTTCACACACTCAATCTGGGGTGTCTAAATAAAGCATATACCTTACAGTCACCCAAAAGAAGCACAAATGCATGTGTTCTGAGAAATCTTGTTTGGTTGATGACTACTGCATCCAAATCTACTAAGTTGGCTTTCTAGCTAATCTAGAATCAATCCACTCCAAGGTTATGTATTCAACCTTTCTTTATATGTCTTTACTGTGTTTTACATCCTCCATTTTCTCAGTGTTTACTCTTAAGAGAACTGTGTCATTGAGGAGTCTGTGTGTTGCCATTGATGCCATTTATATTTTTGGTTTCTTTTGTTGCTGTGATTGTTGGTTTAGTTGTCATTGTTATGGTGATGATGATGATGATGATGATGATGATGGTAAAGGTTGAGGGTTCTCTGGTGCCCTTTCAATTTTTCTTTTTTTTAGTGTTTATTGAGTAAAGAAATGGCAGTGCCCATGGCAGAGGTGAGGAAAAGAGAAATATATTGACAAACAAGGTACTGGCTTAAATAAGGGCCAAGTGGTAGTGTTAAACATTACAACGGACAATAGTTGTTTTGTTCTCTTTGTCCACATAATGATATTTTGCCATTGACTCATCCCCTTCTCTTCCTCATCTTCATTGTGTGATAAGTAATCAAAGACAGCAATCAGAGGCTAACTGATGCATGTGCGTGCATGTATGTCAATCTGTGTTTGTGGAGAGGATACTCCACTATTGCTACAATGTCTCAACACTGGTTAGAGTGACTACTTTTGTTGTTATTGCTGTTGTTGCTGTTAATGCTTTGGAATTGTTACAATGGTATCAATAATTATCCACCCTAGCTTGACATCAGCTGCAGCAGATGTTTGATGTTTGATGCTACCACATGTATGGTACCTGGAATTTTTGCTGTCCATCCGCAGATGGGTCCTGTTTCCTAGTTTGATCTAAACCAAGAGTTCTAGGCCCATCATTGGCCAGTTTTCATGGCAGTACCTCTTCACATTGACAATTCTACCAGGTGGGAATATTAAACTGGAAGACAGATTAAGTCTGCCACCTTAATCATAACAGTAGATATTGATCTCAATAGGTTTTTCATGTGCCCTCCATTACCACTTCAGACTAAATTTCGTCAAACACTGTTTGCTCTGAAACATTCTCAAGGCTATCCACTATTTAAATACTTTTCTGTGCAACAAGTCTTTAGTGATTATTCATATCTGTTTTGAATATATTTACACCTATTAATATAAGAATGAAATATTATGAATACATTATATAACAAAAATACATTCCAAAACATTATTACAAAGCAAAACACACTAAAAAGTGATTGTACATGCATGGATAGAATGGATTCTTACACAAATGATTTCTCTATTATAAGATCCATATTCAGTCTCTTTTACAAAAGCTGCACAGCATACAGACTTGGATACAATGAAAATAGGTATTATTTAATAGTGGATACACAAAGAAACCAAAATATATAACAATACAGAGATGCAATTAACATATTGAATAAGACAGATCAGTGATATCAAACAGAGAACACACAGAGAATATCATATAAATATTATGCATTCTAGCTATAAAATAGATGAATTTGTTATTAAAAAATCATGAAACAGAAAAGGAAAGGCACTACCTATAAGCAAACAGAAGATAACCAAATGAATAAGCTATTAGCTCGTATGTTATGAATCAAATCCACGAGACACATTTCATTGCTTCAGTTCATTTATCTTTCAAGAATTGTTATCAGAATATCTGACAACATAACTTGTGATAAACTGACATTCTATCCAAATGATTTATCTTTCATTCATTCAGCATCATAAACCAAGATCTTAAAAGCTGCTCCTTCTGTGTAGGTTTAAAAGGCATTTACTTAAAATAATAAGAATATATATTAGAAGGACAAAGTGCTTCAGAAGCTGTTAGGTTAGCATACTGGATTACTGATCATGTTTATGTGGTCATGAGATACAATCTTACTTCTGTAATTGTGTTGTGGTTAAAAAAAAGCAGGTTCCATTCCTATTTGACAGCTGAGTGTTTAATGCTAAGAGAAGCATCCAGCTGTGAAATCAACATCAGTTCCAACACCTCTATATACAGCAACACCACTTCCAACACCTCCATATACAGCAACACCAGTTCCAACACCTCCATATACAGCAACACCAGTTCCAACACCTCCATATACAGCAACACCAGTTCCAACACCTCCATATACAGCAACACCAGTTCCAACACCTCCATATACAGCAACACCAGTTCCAACACCTCCATATACAGCAACACCTGTTCCAACACCTCCATATACAGCAACACCAGTTCCAACACCTCCATATACAGCAACACCAGTTCCAACACCTCCATATACAGCAACACCAGTTCCAACACCTCCATATACAGCAACACCAGTTCCAACACCTCCATATACAGCAACACCAGTTCCAACACCTCCATATACAGCAACACCAGTTCCAACACCTCCATATACAGCAACACCAGTTCCAACACCTCCATATACAGCAACACCAGTTCCAACACCTCCATATACAGCAACACCTGTTCCAACACCTCCATATACAGCAACACCTCCATATACAGCAACACCAGTTCCAACACCTCCATATACAGCAACACCAGTTCCAACACCTCCATATACAGCAACACCAGTTCCAACACCTCCATATACAACAACACCAGTTCCAACACCTCCATATACAGCAACACCAGTTCCAACACCTCCATATACAGCAACACCAGTTCCAACACCTCCATATACAGCAACATCAGTTCCAACATCTCTATATACAGCAACACCAGTTCCAACACCTCCATATACAGCAACACCAGTTCCAACACCTCCATATACAGCAACACCAGTTCCAACACCTCCATATACAGCAACACCAGTTCCAACACCTCCATATACAGCAACATCAGTTCCAACATCTCTATATACAGCAACACCAGTTCCAACACCTCCATATACAGCAACACCAGTTCCAACACCTCCATATACAGCAACACCAGTTCCAACACCTCCATATACAGCAACACCTGTTCCAACACCTCCATATACAGCAACACCAGTTCCAACACCTCCATATACAGCAACACCTGTTCCAACACCTCCATATACAGCAACACCAGTTCCAACACCTCCATATACAACAACACCAGTTCCAACACCTCCATATACAGCAACACCAGTTCCAACACCTCCATATACAGCAACACCTGTTCCAACACCTCCATATACAGCAACACCAGTTCCAACACCTCCATATACAGCAACACCTGTTCCAACACCTCCATATACAGCAACACCTGTTCCAACACCTCCATATACAGCAACACCAGTTCCAACACCTCCATATACAGCAACACCAGTTCCAACACCTCCATATACAGCAACACCTGTTCCAACACCTCCATATACAGCAACACCAGTTCCAACACCTCCATATACAACAACACCAGTTCCAACACCTCCATATACAGCAACACCAGTTCCAACACCTCCATATACAACAACACCAGTTCCAACACCTCCATATACAGCAACACCTGTTCCAACACCTCCATATACAGCAACACCAGTTCCAACACCTCCATATACAGCAACACCTGTTCCAACACCTCCATATACAGCAACACCAGTTCCAACACCTCCATATACAACAACACCAGTTCCAACACCTCCATATACAGCAACACCAGTTCCAACACCTCCATATACAGCAACACCTGTTCCAACACCTCCATATACAGCAACACCAGTTCCAACACCTCCATATACAGCAACACCTGTTCCAACACCTCCATATACAGCAACACCTGTTCCAACACCTCCATATACAGCAACACCAGTTCCAACACCTCCATATACAGCAACACCAGTTCCAACACCTCCATATACAGCAACACCTGTTCCAACACCTCCATATACAGCAACACCAGTTCCAACACCTCCATATACAACAACACCAGTTCCAACACCTCCATATACAGCAACACCAGTTCCAACACCTCCATATACAACAACACCAGTTCCAACACCTCCATATACAGCAACACCAGTTCCAACACCTCCATATACAACAACACCAGTTCCAACACCTCCATATACAGCAACACCTGTTCCAACACCTCCATATACAGCAACACCAGTTCCAACACCTCCATATACAGCAACACCTGTTCCAACACCTCCATATACAGCAACACCAGTTCCAACACCTCCATATACAGCAACACCAGTTCCAACACCTCCATATACAGCAACACCAGTTCCAACACCTCCATATACAGCAACACCTGTTCCAACACCTCCATATACAGCAACACCAGTTCCAACACCTCCATATACAACAACACCAGTTCCAACACCTCCATATACAGCAACACCAGTTCCAACACCTCCATATATAACAACATCAGTTCCAACATCTCCATATACAGCAACACCAGTTCCAACACCTCCATCCCCAACCACAACCACACCTGTTCCAACACCTCCATCTCCCACCACACTTGTTCCAACACCTCCATCTCCATCCCCAACCACACCTGTTCCAACAACTCCACCTCCAATAATAACAACCACACCAGCTCCAACAACACCAATTACACCTGTTCCAACACCTCCATCAACAACACCGATTACACCAGGTCCACTACTTCCAGCCCCAACACCAGTGGTATCATCAACCCCTACAATATTGACAGATAATTCCATGAACATAACAAACTTCTTCATAGAGCCCCGTTTCTCTGGCAACAAAGGCACTGGAAGAGACCATTCTGCAAAGAGGAGGAAAGCAGAAAATCTGATTCCACTCAACATGGTCGTGGGAGTCATAGAAGGAGAGATACAGATAATAGTTGTAGGTCAAGAAGTTCTCCCTTATCCCTATCATCCTTTTTCCAACGAAGATGACGTTCCATGCCACAAGTGTAAAATATTTAGGAGTGAACGTTGGATTTCATGTGATCTATGTGATAAGTGGTACCACATGAACTATGCTGGTCTCCATTGCACTCCAGAGGAAATGGAAGAGGAGGAATGGATGTGCAACAACTGCACCCAGTAGGCCTAAATTGGAACTAAAACATTATGAACTTTTCTTCACTATAGTTACTAGTATTATTGTTCTCATTATTGACTTGTCTTGTTTTGCTGTCGATGATAAAATCACATTAGAGCTTTGAATACATGTATGCCTTATATTATCAACTCATTTAATCTACCTTATGTATATAAATATATATATGTATATATATATATATATATCATCATCTCATTTTACGTCCGCCTTTTCCCTGCTTGCAAGGGTGGGACGGGAACTGATGCTGGCTTGATTTCTACAGCTGGATGCCCTTCCTAACACCAACCTCATTTACAGTGAGTGCTGGGTGCTTTTTTGTCGTGGCACCTCCACGACCACTTTGCAGTGGAATGATAGGGACAACAGTCCCTATCATCTCATTTCTACAGCTGAGTAAACTGAAGCAATGTGAAATAAAGTGTCATGCTCAAGGAAACAACACATCACCTGGTCTGAGAATTGAACTCACAACCTTTCGACTGAGCCATGTATATATATAAATTGTTGAATTCAGTTAGAAACTAGTTAGACCATTGTTGAAATGGCAAGAGCTCAACCATCGGGGTTTTGATTCATTTACACACACACACACACATATATATACATATCACCTTGACCGACCAGTCTGTCGGGCGCCAATCAGCACGTCGTGCTGTTTTAGCCATAAGACGACGCCATCCCACTTGCTGGGCGGGCAGGTACTCATTTCTACGGCTGAGTAAACTGGAGCAACGTGAAATAAAGTGTCTTGCTCAAGGAAACAACACATCACAACTCACAACCTTTTGATTGCAAGCCCAATGCTCTAACCACTAGGCCATGCGCCTTCACACACATATATATATATATATATATATATATATATATATATATATATAGGAACCAGTAAGACCCCGACAGCTGAGCTCAAGCCGTTTCGACGGCTAATTCTGGACTCTGAGTCCAGAATTAGCCGTCGAAACGGCTTGAGCTCAGCTGTCGGGGTCTTACTGGTTCCTATTACCCACTCTACTACCTCAAGTATTGAGTACTTTGGTGCGTTATGGTCCACCTGGTTCCTTACCACATTTCCTTCGTTATATATATATATATATATATATATATATATATATATATATATATATATATATATATATATATATATATCAGGAAAGAAGGTTTACATGGTTTGCTATACAAAAAAGTTTTTAATCTTAATCACATAGCTTACATTTGTTTCACTGAACTGGTATGTCTAGAGATCGCTATCCGCTTAATTTTGCGTTACTCGATCGCCAATACAGAATTATAACCAGTCAGATCTTCGGAGCATGCGAGAATGAAGAAAATACACAGGCAAGAAAAGAAAAGAAAATACACGCTACTATATGAAGTAGTAATGGCATTCAATTAATTCAGAAAAATATTAGAATATTCTTCAAAAAACTAGGCCTAAGTATTACCTACGAACTAAACCATAAGAAGGTAAATTTTCTAGATGTAACTCTAAATCTAAATACTGGATTAATAAATACTTTCCACAAAAATAATGAAAATCATGCCTACATTAGTTACAACTCAAATCACCCCAAATCCATAATTAAATCCATAGCACGTAGTATATCCCTCCGAATATCCCGCTTATCCTCAAACCTAGAAATCTTTAACGAGCATGCTGACTATTATAATGCAGCATTAAGTAGGGCCGGTCATAAAGATAAACTGCAGTATATAGTGAATAAGGACAACATAAACAATCCTAGTAATTACTACTCCAACCGCTCACATAATAATAGGAATAGCTTGACTAGACATAGGGTTAGACATGTAACACCTGGAGTAAACGGCCAAAACACTAATAACGTAAACCCAAGAAACAATAGAAGAAACAGACAAAGAAAATACCTATGGTTCAACCCAATATTCAACTCCTCTATAAAAACTAGACTGCCCTCTACATTCTTTAAACTAATAGATAAACACTTCCCTATCTCGCATAGATATCACAAAATACTCAATAGATCTACTATAAAACTCTCATTCTCAACAGCAGCTAACATAGAATCACACATACGCAAGATCAACCACAGAAATATCTCTAGTAAATCAATTGCACCTATACATAAGCACAAACTCATCACAACATCACAACCACAAGCGCATACAAACGCGCAGCAGCAAAACCCCATTGGGCATATATCACAACCCACTTATAACAGAGTACTAAACAGGAATGTAAAAGCTGCACAAAATAGCGCCTCAAACTGTAACTGTCACCTCCCAGATAGGTGCCCATTGGCGAACAGATGTCTCGATTCGAGCCTGGTGTACATGTGCACTGTCATCTCGGGTAACTCCACCTGGAATTACATAGGATCCACCGCGGGTTCTTTTAAGAAAAGATGGTATGTGCACAGGCACTCAATGAAAAACCGTGCACTTATGGGTTCCACCACCCTCGCCAGAAAAATATGGGAATTGAAGGACAGCAACACTAACTACAGTATCAACTGGTCGAAGTTGTCGGCTGCTAAAACCTATAGTACAGGGATGTCCTATTGCGGGCTATGTGATCTTGAGCTATTGTATATCCTTAGAAATGTTAAAAGGCTACTTAACAATAAGTTAGAAAGATCTATCTTCTGCAGACATAGAATAGCCACTAAATTCATAAGATTCAAACCTCCGTGAATCGAACCAACATAACATAGCTTTAAATTAGGATACCTACTACCCACAGAAATATATTCATTAAGTATACTATATCCTTCACAAGTCTATACCACACAATTGTCTGTAAGTACCTCATCTACCAACAATCTTACTCCTTCTCAGCTGCTGCCATCATTTGATCCTAAATCCTAGTTTTTCTCATTTCACTACTACAATGTTACTTTACCTTCTTTTTGCCATAATTACAATTAGCACGCTTTTCTCTTTGCATGTATGTATATTTTTGTACGAGTGTATATTGATGTGTATGTATGTGTCTATGTACACATGCATGTGTATATATGTGTATATATATATATATATATATATATATATATGTGTGTGTGTGTATGTGTGTGTGCGTAAATATATGCGTATATTAATTCGTTAACCTCTGTTTTAACTCTACAACTATTTAGCTTTGACAGTGGTCCCACTCATGTATACTGTTGAAGATGAAGAGAAAGACTGTAAAAACTAGCTTATCTTTATAATTTAAAATTGATATACACTACGATACTTTGTACATGCCAACGCTTCATTTTGCCTTATGACAGCTAGTTTTACACGCCGTAACATTAGATACATTATATACCCCCACCTAAGTAATGTCAGGGTCTCCTTAAATAATTTATTGATAGCATTGTTGTAATTGTTGTTATTGTTCTAATTGAATGCCATTACTACTTCATATAGTAGCGTGTATTTTCTTTTCTTTTCTTGCCTGTGTATTTTCTTCATTCTCGCATGCTCCGAAGATCTGACTGGTTATAATTCTGTATTGGCGATCGAGTAACGCAAAATTAAGCGGATAGCGATCTCTAGACATACCAGTTCAGTGAAACAAATGTAAGCTATGTGATTAAAAACTTTTTTGTATAGCAAACCATGTAAACCTTCTTTCCTGTATAGCGAGGATACTGGTTGTATGAATGTAACAAAACGAGACATGGTTTGTGTATATAATATTTAATTAACGGTAGATAGAATACTTGACATGTCAAAGATAGATGTTAGAATGAAACAAAGTTAGTAGTTACCGTTTTGATTGCCAGGCAAACGCGGCTGGCAGAGGGCGCCTGGCTAAGGCCAGGCGCCTGTTGGCCAAATTAATGGCAGAGCCAAATGAGAAGACTCTTGACCTGGTGCCGAAAAGGCAAAGAGAGAAAGGAAGCTTAAAGTTGTTAGTTTTATAGGGCTCTGACCGGAAGTTGCAGAAAGGGTTCCACTTCCCGTCTAGATCCTAATCAAAACAAGGGAGACAACCGCTACATAACCTCCCGCCAGAATTTTAGCGTATAAAAATCGAAATGAAAATATGTAGCAAGTTGGCGAGAATGTTGTAACAGGCATGAAAATTACGACAAAAGAATGTTTGGAAAAATCAATGATAGATATCAAGGTAGCCAACCGCTCTTGGCCAGAGAACGACTGGACATCCATCTATCCATCACCCAAAGATACAATGTAATAAAGTAAAAGTAATAGAAGAGCTCAAAGTTCAAAATATAGTTCACAGGTGTGCAATCACATGACAGCAGGAAAGAAAGTGTGTTCCAGAGAATGAATGCAGGTGGTTTCTGTTCTGTGGTATATCGTGAAATTTCCAACCTCCGAATGGATTTTCTCACAGGAAGAGTGCTGCAAAAATAAATTCTCTGGCTTTGGTGAAGCTGTGTTGATGTATTGCTGTTGCTGTTATATTGCTGTTGCTGCTGCTGTTGTCTCGCTGAGTGAGCGTATTCGGTGTTTAAATTCACAGTAAAAAAATTTTTTTTTAGAAAAAAATGAGTTGCGCAAAGTGCTAGAAATAGCAGCCGAAGTTGATGGTCGATGTTGAGAATGCGTTGACCTGGAAGGGTCAAGAGGCCAGCGACCAGAGAAATAAGCATTCTTAATAAATGCGCGGTTATCAACGGTAAATTTACATTGTAAATTTATAAACCGGCAAATAGAAGAATATAGCTTAAGGCTGAAGAATCCCTGGTGATAAATGGCGTGCGGCTGTCTGTGAGTAGAGACATCTCAGTGAATCGAGAATTTATGCTGCCTACACGTGCCAATGCAAGGTTGAAAAAAAAAATATTTCTAACGCGCGAGAAAATGATAGTGCAATTTTGAAAGTGACAATGATGAAAAAGAAAGGCTTCAATCAGCATAATTATAGGTGTGAACTTTGGAAAAAAACAAAAAACTTGAACGATGAAGAAAACGAAGAACAAAAGGCAATGGTTCATCGAAAATAAATGTTCCTGTTGAAATGTTTTTTAAAGAATATCAAATTTCTTTTTTTTTTTTTTTGTTTTGAAAGAGTTCGTTGTAAGAAACGAGAAACATATATATATATCGTGAAATGTTTTTTTTTGTTTTGAAAGTGTTCGTTGTAAGAAACGAGAAACATATATATATATATTGGTGAAATGCGACAGTTAATTGATGCGTGAGAGAAAAAGTGTGTCTGTGCGAATTCCACATGTGCGTGTGTGCGTGTCCTTGAGTATTTTCATAGTTTGTCGCTAAATTTGCTGTGTATTCGTAATGTTACTCACAAAACCAGATGTGCTATTTTTTTCTTTTTTTTTGCCGTTCCTGTATCGCTTGCCAGAAATCGAAGATCCATAGACACATCCGGACTCCACTTGGTACTTTCACCACTCCAGATGCCCGGTTTCAACACATCCACATTGACATCGTTGGACCTTGGCCATTCAGCAGTGGATATTCATACATATTGACGTGTGTCGATCGTTTTTCGAGATGGCCTGAGGCCATCCCTTTACAAGACATGACGGCTGAGACTGTAGCACGTGCCCTGGTATCAGGGTGGATTACCCGCTTTGGGGTACCAACTACAATCACGTCAGGGTCACCAATATAGCGAGGATACTGGTTGTATGAATGTAACAAAACGAGACATGGTTTGTGTATATAATATTTAATTAACGGTAGATAGAATACTTGACATGTCAAAGATAGATGTTAGAATGAAACAAAGTTAGTAGTTACCGTTTTGATTGCCAGGCAAACGCGGCTGGCAGAGGGCGCCTGGCTAAGGCCAGGCGCCTGTTGGCCAAATTAATGGCAGAGCCAAATGAGAAGACTCTTGACCTGGTGCCGAAAAGGCAAAGAGAGAAAGGAAGCTTAAAGTTGTTAGTTTTATAGGGCTCTGACCGGAAGTTGCAGAAAGGGTTCCACTTCCCGTCTAGATCCTAATCAAAACAAGGGAGACAACCGCTACACCTGATTTATTATTACTCCAAGTGTTTACAACATAGGAATTACGGCATACCCGCAGCATCACTATGAAAACGCCTTGTTGAGTCAAACCAAGCCAAGCGTTAATATCATCCACTACCTGGAATACCATATCTGGACTTCACCTAAGTGGACTGCATTTAACTATTATTTGTTAATCCGTATATATATATATATATATATATATATTTAAACAGGGACAAAACAGAGAGGCAGTACAATAAATGTTTATTAATTTCACGCTATATATATATATATATATATACATAGTGAATAGAACATCAATAGAACATTAATAGAACATTAATAGAACATCAAAAATCTTAACAATAAAAGGTGTGAAATGATATTCACTACATATATATACACATACATACATTCACTATATATATATATATATATATATATACATATATATATATACATATATATATATATATATATATACATATATATATATATATATATATATATATATATATATATATATATATATATATATATATATATACACATATTTTTTTCTGTGTTGCACCATAGAGCATGTGTGTTTACGTATGTCATTGTGTTTATATGTGGGTGGAGATGTGTGCTGATGTAGGTATGTTTGTTTACGTGTGTTGTGGGTTCGTCTTAGGGAGAAGTGTTTAGACGGGGTCCGTATTTGTTAATGAAGTAAGATTCCTTGCTGATGCGCTGGGTGTGGGTGGCATTATCTTTAAATTTGTAGAGGGGAAAGATTCTGAAGTTGGGATGATTTTGGGCGGCACAGGTATCAATGTGTTCACTCAGTGGTATTTTCCTGTATTCCCGTATTCTAATTTGGGATCTTGCCTGAGTGCTCAACTCTATGAATGCACATCTGTGTATTGAACTTTGGAGTGTGAACTTTTGGGGATTGCCCAACCGCTCAACTCTATGAATGCACACCTGTGGATTGAACTTTGGAGTGTGAACTTTTGGGACTGTCCAACCTGGGATGTTTCCATTGCATTGTAATGGTCCACTCAATCTAGTGCGGACATGGCATCTGTTCATAAAAAATCTCATTCGAACACTCTATTGTTGAACTGCGGCTAACTGCAACACCTAAGGCGTTCGTGTGCTCCTGATATATTCCATATATCACCATGAGTCAACACTAGTGTCACCTTAGGATTTCTATAATAATATTATTATTACATGCCCTAATAATTACCATCTTGATTACCCTTATTACATCTTTTTACCCCCAGTTACATTTTTATAAATATGCATTACTTGGACTGATATGTGTATATATATATATCCTTATATATACGTCTCTTTTATATATATTTTTTATATATATTTTTGTATATATTTTTTTATATATTGTACGTATATCACTTGTTGAACATAGCTTGATAGCTTATGCATTTGCCAGTCTTATCTTTACCCACACCTTCCTTTATGGTGTATATTTTACTCCATTTTTTTTGGTGTATTGTTTTATTTATCTTCTGGTGTATATTTTACTTTACTTTATTTTATTTTATTTTATTTTATTTTTTATTTTTTATCTATTTTTTATCTATTTTTTATCTATTTTTTATCTATTTTTTATCTATTTTTTATCTATTTTTTATCTACCTCTTATCTATTTTTTATCTATCTCTATCTCTTAACTTGTGCCCATCCGTCTATGATATGTTATTTGTATTAGTGTATACTGTATGTGTTGCATACGGGTGCTTGTGTGTAGGTGCATGCGGGTGCTCATGCTTATGCGTATACTTGTATGTAGCTGTATGTTAACGGAACCCTGCCCAACTGTGAGTGATAACATTTCTTATTTTTCATTTTTATTTTTATTTTTATTTTTATTTTTATTTTTATTTTTATTTTTATTTTTATTTTTATTTTTATTTTTATTTTTATTTTTATTTTTATTTTTATTTTTATTTTTATTTTTATTTTACTCCTTTTACTTTACTCTTTAAACTACTTATGGTATCCCCACATATATTCTTCTGTTTTGGCTTTGTCAATGCTTGTATACTATGTATTTACTCTTTATGCTCTGAAGAGTCCCACTTCTAGTGTGGACGAAACACTGTTAGCAATTAAAGATATACCTATGTTCTAAGCGCTCTTTGTTGTTAATTGTATATATATATATATATATATATATATATATATATATATATATATATATATATATATATATATATATATATGTAGTGAATATATGTATGTGTGTATATATATGTAGTGAATATCATTTCACACCTTTTATTGTTAAGATTTTTGATGTTCTATTAAGAGAACCGATTTTACTGAAAAAATCGAATAATGTACACCATTTTACCAGGGGGAAAAAAATACTGGTCCACCCACCCACACACACACATATATACACACACACATACACACGCGTACATTAACATACAAAGAGACTTATACACACACACACACACACACACGCACTTCTCCGTATAAGACAAAAGCTGAAAAATATCTTTTGACATGCTAAAATACGCCCCATTGCTTTCAAACACATTCTTACTGACCATCCCTACTACCACGAATTACTCTGCTACACACACACACACACACACACACACACACACACACTTATCTTAATAGCCATTTGACACACATCCCTGCTAACCATTATCACAACATCGAACACCTTACTACTACTACACACACACACACACACACACACATATTTGTTGTGAAAGAGTAATTTCTCAATCTTGGCGCAAAACCAATTTTTTATACACATGACCTCTACCGACCAATCAAAATTGTTTTGACCACAAGAATTTTTGCAAACACCAAATAACGCTGGAGCCACTTTTTTAACATAAAAACAGTCTTGGCGCAAAATCAATTTTTTACATTCACATGACCTCTACCGACCAATCAAAATTGTTTTGACCACAAGAATTTTTGCAACACCAAAGTAACGCTGGAGCCACTTTTTTTACATAAAAACAGGTAGAATTCCCAAAACTAATCAGATCAGAGCAAACAACACGGACACTCTATCTCAAAATTATTTTTGAAAAGCATTTAGAAATGCGCAACCGGTAAAAACTTAAAAACTTAAAACCACAACTGAATACTAACCCATACAATCACTAATACTCTTTTATTCCTAATTAAACCATTTTTCAACTGTGAACAATTTGTCAGCATTTTCTATTCCGTTTACCAATATATATATATATAATTGTTTCTACTTTTGGCACAAGGCCAGCAATTACCCAGTACATTACTGGTACTTTATTTTATCGACCCTGTAAGGATGAAAGGCAAAGTTAACCTCGACAGGATTTGAACTCAGACCGTAAAGGGACGTAACTATGCTGGAAAGCATGGTGTCCGACCCTCTACCAATACTGCCAATTCAACGCCCATATAATGTTGATGAGTTTAACCCATGCTAGCGTGGAAAAGACGTTAAACGATGGTGATGATGATATATATATATATATATATGTGTGTGTGTGTCTGTGTGTGCATGTGTATGTATATATATATATATATATATGTATATAACGAAGGAAATGTGGTAAGGAACCAGATGGACCATAACGCACCAAAGTACTCAATACTTGGGGTAGTAGAGTGGGTAATAGGAACGAGTAGGACCCCGACGGCTGAGCTCAAGCCGTTTCGACGGCTAATTCTGGACTAAATATATAATAAAAGTATTGACGAAGATATATTATATATATATATATATATATATATATATGTATATGTATATATATATATATATAATATATCTTCGTCAATACTTTTATTATATATTTATATTGAGAGAAAGAATGAGAGGAACTTAAAAGTAATAGCAGATATGATGGGGAGGTGTAGTAGTATTGTTTCAGTTGGAGATATTGTTTTGTGCTGAAATGTAAGAAAAAAAATGTAGTTACTGCAATGATGGATATGTAGTTGTTATTGCTGTTATTGCTGTAATAAATATTACTATTATTGTTGTTTCTGCTATTGGTATTATTGCTGTTGTTGCCTCTGTTATTGATATTGCTGTTGATCTGTGGCAGTATTTCTGCTGTTTTATTGCTATGCAATGCATTAATCTAATGATTTTCTCCATTCACATTTGTTTTATCGCCTCATGATTGGCCAATCTTTATAGAAATTGACTTACAGTACATTAAATATTTCATCTTACCAGAGAAGAGCTACACTCATTCACAGCAATAGTGGAGGCTAACCATAATAAATGAGCCAGAATAGAAATATTAATAAAACGTATGTATATGGCTTCTATGCTCTAATTCATTCTTAAAGGCTTTTAAAGGTCAATGCTTATCCCTGGGCAGAACTGGATTAACCATTAAGCAAAGTAAGTACATCTAGAGAAGAAAGGCACCATTTTAGTTAAATTAAACATATCTGTCATTCCAAAAACTAATTTTCTTTTTGCAAACTTTATATATGGTGGAACCATAACCTTTTAAGTGATATGAAACATAGCTCAGCAATTTGTTAATAATCATGTGAAAATGAAAGATCAATGTCTTGGTATAAACCAAAGGCATGGTTGGGGAACTTAGACATTAGTGTATGAAGAATGTATAAGCCAATAAGATTACAAATATCAGCAGTGTCATAGGACCCCATGGAGACATCAAAGGAATTTTCTTGGACAGATCTTTTTACCCATATACTACCATTACTAAATAAGAGGGTTCTATGGGTGTGAAGTATTAGTTCATATTCCTTGTCATATACACCAGTGACAAGTCCTAGAAATGAAGGGGATAAAAATCAATAATATCAGTGTAAATTTGGCCCTGTTCTTGGAGAGGATGTCTGTGAACCAGCAATATATGACAGATGTATTTCTTTGTCAACAACAACTTTTTCTCCTCCCCTTCCTCCCTTCTACATATATGTTGTGATCGACAGACAGACGGAGATTAGCTTGTCTTTTATTATGGTGGATTGGCAGAATCAGTAGAGGGTCGGACACCATGCTTTGCAGCAAAGAGTTACAGCCCTTTATGGTCTGAGTTCAAATCCCACCGAGGTTAACTTTGCCTTTCATCTTTTCGGGGTCAATAAAATAAAGTACCAGTAATACACTGGGATAATTGCTGGCATTGTGCCAAAAGTAAAAACAATGATATAGATATATAGGCACATGGCTTAGTGGTTATAGCATTGGCCTTGCAATCGAAAGGTTGTGAGAATTCTCAGACCAGGTGATGTGTTGTTTCCTTGAGCAAGACACTTTATTTCACATTGCTCCAGTTTACTCAGCTGTAAAAATGGGATGATAGGGACTGGGGTCCATATCATTCCACTGCAAAAGGGCATCCAGCTGTAGAAATCAAGCCAGAATCAGTTCCCGTCCCTCCCTTGCAAGCAGGGAAAAAGCGGACGTAAAATGAAATGATGATGATGATGATAACACCAATATTAAATAAATGCTTTTAGTTTTGTGAAAATTATTTTGAAATATGAAGCAGATATAATAAATATTGGCATTGAGTTGTCCAGAAATTAATGCAGGTTTTATATTTTTATTTTTTAAACATTTTTAACAAAAATAACTTATGCAAGGTGTGTAAAATTATGTATAATTTTAAAGCTTATTTTATGCTCTTTCTATGTAATATATTTTGGTAGGAAGATATCTTGATAACAGTTTTGTGTCACAACTAATCACATTTGTTAAGTCTCCTACAAATATCAGATCAGATGTAATTAATATTTTCAATCACATATGGTATCTTTTTAAAAAAAATATTTTCAATAACATTTAGTATCCCATTTGTTCAACAGGTATTTTACAGTTATCTCTTCCTCTTACAGTTACCTCTTGCTCTGTTGTAGTGCACCTGAGCACTGTACACAATAATTTCATTACTATTATTATTATTATCGGTAGAGGGTCTGACGCCATGCTTTTCAGCATAGAGTTACGGCCCTTTACGTTCAGTGTTCAAATCCCACCGAGGTTAACTTTGCCTTTCATCCTTACGGGGTCGATAGAATAAAGTACCAGTAATACACTGGGATGATTGCTGGCTTTGTGCCAAAAGTAGAAACAATTATTATCATTATTATTATTATTACAAAATCATAACTTTCAAAAGTCATGCTTTTGTTTGGTTACTATATTCACAGGTTTTTAACATATTTTTGTTCAGTCACCATATAGCCACAACACTATGGGATCGATAAAATAAAGCACTCACTGCGGTCGATTTAATCGACTTTCCCCTCTCCCAAAAATGCTGGCCTTGTGCTTAAAGTAGAAATCATTATTAATTATCGGCTCTTTACGTTCTGAGTTCAAATCCTGCCGAGGTTAGCTTAGCATTTCATCCTTACGGGATCAATAAAATAAAACACCAGTAATGCACTGGGGCTGATTTAATTGACTCCCCCCCTTCCCCCCTTAAAAAAATGCTAGCCTTCTGCCTAAATCTGAAACCATTATTATTATCGGCCCATTATGTTCTGAGTTCAAATCCCGCTGAGGTTAATATTTGCTTTTCATCTTTACGGGGTTGATAAAATAAAGTACCAGAAATGAACAGGGGTCAATTTAATCTACTTCGCCCTCCGCCAAAATTGCTGGCCTTGTGCCTAAGTCTGAAACTGTTTTATTATCAAAATAATAAATCATTATTATTAAAACTAGAAATTATCACCTTTTAAATGTGTGTTTTTCCTTTCATTTCTTCTAACATCCTAGATGTTATGGGAGGGGGGAGGGGTAATGATTAACGTTTGTTTTTTTGTTGTTTAATTTCCTCACCCAGCAATAATACCACAAAAATGCAAGGGATTACAGAGAAGGGAAAATAACAAGAATATAACTCAAGGAGAGAGAAGACAACAATTGGTGTTATCCCACCACTATTTATCCTATCATTGTACAACCATAGTACCATACACCTTACCACAACCATACCCACAACTAGACTTAAAACTCCTGAACAAAATATTACTAATAGTTGTATGATACAAAAAGAAATATGGTTGTCAGATTAAATTTCACGACACAAATCTGGACAATACCAAATGCAGTATATTAGCGGAAATTGTAATCTAAAAGTGGCGTGGTCATCTTGATTTAATATCTCTGAGCAGCATACATATCACCATCATTATCAACACCATCATTATCAACATCATCATTATTAACACCACCATTATCAACATCATCATTATCAATACCATCATTATCAACACCATTATTATCAACACCATCATCATCGTTACAACCCACCATCACCCCCATTGCCACCATCGCCCCCACCACCATCACTGTCATCATCATTATCATCATCATTTTGATATCAGTATTTCAAAACTGCCATTGGTTGGACAGGTTTGTAATATAACATATGTTAATTTGCCCTAATCCTGTTATCTTTTCTGTGAGATCCAGTATCATCATTCATCATCATCATTTCATTTTACGTCCACTTTTCCCTGCTTGATTCTGGTTTGATTTCTACAGCTGGATGCCCTTCCTAACACCAACCTCATTTACAGTGAGTGCTGGGTGCTTTTTTGCCGTGGCACCTC
This sequence comes from Eledone cirrhosa, assembly GCA_964016885.1. Lineage (NCBI taxonomy): Eukaryota > Metazoa > Mollusca > Cephalopoda > Octopoda > Eledonidae > Eledone > Eledone cirrhosa. The sequence continues at coordinate 27,006,213 of OZ024743.1, read as the reverse complement.
CACGACCACTTTGCAGTGGAATGATAGGGATCTCAGTCCCTATCATCTCATTTCTACAGCTGAGTAAACTGGAGCAATGTGAAATAAAGTGTCTTGCTCAAGGAAACAACACATCACCCGGTCTGAGAATTGAACTCACAACCTTTCGATTGCAAGGCCAATGCTCTAACCACTAAGCCATGTGCCTCCAATATGTCTTATCTATTCATGTGCCTCCAGTATATCTTATCTATTCACATTTTGGCAGTATCGGTAGAGGGTCGGACGCCATGCTTTGCAGCATAGAGTTACGGTCCTTTAAGGTCTGACTTCAAATCTCGCCGAGGTTAACTTTGCCTTTCATCCTTTTGGGGTCGATAAAATAAAGTACCAGTAATACACTCATGTCAAAAGTAGAAACAATTATATATCCATACCTTCATATTTACATTCTGAGTTTAAATCCCACTGAAGTTAGCTTTACCTTCCATCCTCATGGGGTTGATAAAATAAAGTACCAGTAATGCACAGTGGTTGATTTAATCGATTTCCCCCCTCCCCCAAAATTGCTGGCCTTGTGCCTAAATCAGAAGCCATTATATATCCATACCAGTATAGTTACCTCTCTAACACTCATCAATTGATGCTACTGAATCCAAGCAGCATCTGCAAAGAAAAATATACACACAATAAGCATTTTAAGGCCATTTTCTCAGCTAAAGCATTTGTTGGCCTTGTGGACCCCAAGCCATGGACTGCTTTTTGAGGCACAGTTTTACACGCAGATTCACATTCTGGTACCAACCCTTTTAGTCATTTCTTATGTAGGATATGCAGGAATACAATGTATCTATTTGAAACCAGGTACACACACTGGTAATTTATTGAGAGAAATCTTAAAGTATCTACCACCCTCTTTCCTAAATTTCACTTCATGGATATTAGCATACTCCTAGTATTTGAAAGCAATTTGCATTGCAGGTCTTGTCCCCTCAATTGTTTATCACCATAGGAAACCATAATAAGCTCCAGTCTGATGAGCCTCTAAGCTCAAGAAAGAAACCATCCTTCATAGAAATTTTATCTTTTTATATTTCCTGTTGCAACTTGTTCTGTGGAGCAGTTTTCTAGTTGTTTCATGCAGATTAGCTAGCAAAACACATAATTTATATACCACTCCAGCTTTGCAGCAAGTGTTTAGAGGCAGGAACAAGGTTTCAATGTAAAAAAATAATTGCTTCAACAAATCATCCTACATATGCTAAAAAGAAAATATACCTGGGAAACTATTAAATAATTATGATGGTGGTTATCAATTATGTATCCAATTCAATACCTTACCCTTCTGTTTCAATATCCCTGTTATTGATTTTCTCTTTCATTTCTCCAGGGTCAATAAAATAAGTATTAATCAATTATATCTGTTTTATTATTTTAAAAGATCTTTATTCTAAAACAAACAAAGCTAATAGTTACATATAAATCCTGAAGGCTTATGTAATAATCAATATTCATTGAGCTAACAAGGGAACATCTATGTCAGATATAAAGAAACTTTCACTCATGTCCATATTCAAATATAAAACCACCTGCCAATGAAGTCATTAAGAAACTCATATCCCCAAAATAGTTTTTCTCTCAGCCCAAATGTTGCCCATGAAGTTCTTTCAATTTGCCCAGCTTTGATTTATATGGTTCCTAGACCTGCTATAATTAGCAGCTAAATGTCCTTCAAATAACACCCAACTATCTTTAAAAAGAAAGGATATATAGGATAGTGTAGGCCAAGGTTTATTATGTGTGAATAATATACTTTTCAAATCCCGCCGAGGTTAACTTTACCTTTCATCCTTACGGGGTCGATAAAATAAAGTACCAGTAATGGACTGGGATAATTGCTGACCTTGTGCCAAAAGTAGAAACAATTATGTGGGAATAATAGATGTGATGGTCACAGCTGGAACATCTTTCATCATAGGTATGCTTAATCAGAATTTACCTAGGGCTAAACAACAACAACAACAACAATCAATATCCGTTTTCATTATGAAAAGCATGAGCATCACTCAATCTCAACTTTCTACTTAAAAACAAAATTCACATATTTCAGTAAGGTCTTTTACTAGTTATGAGTAATTAGACTTCAGGCATGCTAGGGTACCACCTTCAAAGGTTTAGTTATTTACATCAATCCCAATGCATATTTCAGTCCTTTACTTATTTTATCAATCCCCATTTGTCAAACCACTAAGTTATGGAACAAAATATATAGAAAGCAAATTTTTAGAGCATAAGCACAAAAATAAGCAGACAAGACATGGTTACAAACATATACAGATGTATATATTTCTATGTGTGGATGAGTATGCTTGTGTGTGTATGCTTGTGTGTGTGCTTGTGTATGTATGCTTGTGTGTGTGTGCTTGTGTGTGTATGCTTGTGTGTGTATGCTTGTGTGTGTGTGTGTGCTTGTGTGTGTATGCTTGTGAGGATTCAAAGATTTAACCCTTTAGCATTCACATTACTCTATATATACTATTATATTTTCATAGTAAAGGCTTTATCTCACATAATATCTCACATAATATCGAATCTATGAGATTTTGAAAGTATTTATTTTGAGAACAATACCTTAACATCAGTTTGAATGGCCAGTTACAGCCAGTTTCAACAGAAAAAGGTAGAGAATTCTGGCCGGTTTTGGCCGGTTTGAACATTAAACGGTTAAGAGCTAACTGCTAATAATTATCAAATAAAATTAAAACAAAAATTCAACGACTCTATACACTTCAGTGTGCTACATAGCTTTAAGTCTTATCTTAATGTCTTAATGATAACAAAATACAAAGAATATCTCAAAGCTCTGCTAGTTAACGGGATACATCATTTTATCTCAATCAATAATGCTAGTCCCCTAGTGTAGAAATAAACTGCCAGTGAGTAGAGGCTGATTAACCAGTTTTCAGTTTTGATTCGTTTTTTTTTTCTTTTTTAAAAAATGTATATTTTTGTTTTCCTGGGTTTGGTCATTAGACTGTAGTTCCATTTATATATATATATATATATATATATATATATATTATTATTATTATTAAGCAACCTAACGGTTTACCAACAACTTAATAACGGTTAATACAAATCCTAGAAAAGATAATTTGTAGATAAAAAATACATAAGATAATATACCTACAATAATAACATGGCCAGTAATTCGGTGGAATTTACATTTAACAAACAAACACCTATTGACTATAAACGACTCAAAATAATCCCATGGTTAATAGCTGTGAGTTACAATCAACACATACACATACATACGAACTACAACACAAAAACACTTGAATGAAAATCACCTATCCAACTCTATTACGTGCTTTGCATTACACCTCACATAACAAATACCTACATTATTACCACATGCCTCTCTAACAAATTGCACACTATCTTAAACATTTATAACAATTATAACATGCTTTAACACCCACACAAAATATGTTTATTTCAACTGCATTATAACTCTTCCCTCATACATGCCTTATTGACTGTATTGACTCCTGCATTGTCCACCAACTTTCCTTGCTTATAACTTTTTTGCTGGTACTTTTTGCTTATACCTCTTACACTTTCAGCCAGTGCTGCCTGTAATTGTGTTCTCTCAAGCATAACATCTTTTTAACTCCTGACTCTCTACATGATGTCTATCACACTAACAACAATTATGTACCCTAAATGTTCTGAATGACTATGATTTTAGTCACATGTTTCGACATTCCCTATACTCCGATGATTCCAGACTTCCCTCTGGAAAAATAATCGTCAGCAAATAAATGTTCTAAACTAAAATGTGATCGTTTTAACACTTTGTGTATATATATATATATATATATGAAGGATGACATCTGCATATAGAAATTCAGAGCACTCAAACACAAAGGAACCCTTGGAAGGAGTAGGCCTATGAAAATGTGGATGATTTGGTGAAGGCCAATGTCATGCAGCTGAATCTCACAAAGAAGATGTCCCAGAATTGAGAAAACTAGTCATATTCCGTAATACAGAGAACTTGCCTTCCTAATCAAGTGGAATGAAGCAACACAAAAAGAATAGCAAACCACATACCTCCCTCCACCCTAATCCCAAAGATACCATGAGGTGATATAACACTAAGATCCTACCCTCACCTGCCAGTAAAATCCTGAATTCCCTGCCAACATACGCCTGATCCCCTTCTCTGCCCTAAATAAAAATAAGTAGAGAGATAGTACAACTCTCAGGCCCTTGCTTGCTAGTACACCCTGACCTCTTCATCCAACCCATGCTGAATTCTTGCACCCCTCCCCCAACACTTTCCAGGGAAACCCAGCAACCACAAAATGACAGATATAACCCACCCAATTACTCCAAGCAGTATATAAACAACTATTTTATACAATCAAAGGAAACCAGGTACACCCCATTATATGTCAGCCATCATACATTTCAAGGTTATCACTACCACCCTCCCTCTAGCAGTGTAATGTCTGTACCTTAGCCCCAACCCCAACCAATGCTTCCTGAGATGGTGCTGGTGCCATGTAAGGTGCACCCTGTAAGGTGCTAGTGCTGGTGCCACAAAGAAAAGTACCCAGTTCATCCTATAATGTGGTAGTGCTGGTGCCACAAGAAAAAGCCCTCAGGCAACCTTACAAAAGTGGCAGTGGGAGAATCATGATAAACTATTCTTAGTACATGCTGTAAATTGGTTGGTGTTACAAAGGGACAAAGGGTATCCAACCTTAGAAACCATGCTCCCAATACATGCTGTAAAGTAGTTGTTGATAGGAGGGGCATCCCGCTGTAGAAAACATTATCCTAGTACATGCTGTAAAGTGGTTGGCATTAGCAGGGGCATCCAGTTGTAGAAACCAAGCCAAAACAAAGTGTATGAGCTGGGCCTAGTCACCTGCCTGGTCAGGCTACAGCACTTGACAGCTGTCTAACCTATGCAAGCATGAAAAATAAACATTAAATGCTGATGATGATGATGACATGTATGAATATATATGCAATTCCACTCACAAGGTATTGATCAGCCTGAGACTATAGTAGAAGGCATTTTCCCCAGGTGATGTGCAGTGAAGTTGAACATGGAATCAAATTGTTTTGAAGCAAACTTCTTAACCACACAGTCCTACCTGCATCTAAAACTTAAATAAAACAGAATTATAGAAAAGAACATTTTGAATTACATGTCTTATAATCAGACAATAATTTCTGGAATTGAAGCTGCCTTGATTCTATAATGACCAATACAGAACTCTTTGATGAATGAAGACATGTTCAAGTATATAGTGGACTGTGCTGAAGTTGTTCATTTATCCTGTGACGTTTGTCATGTACTAAGATGTACTTCTATGATGAAGCATCTTGTTTTTGTGATTTTTATTTCATGTCAACTGCAGTATTACAGAGTGATGTCTCTGTCTCATCAGTTTTTATGCATGCAAAATACACAAAAACAAAAACAAAAACAAAACAAAGAAAAGAACAAGGAACTTTTCAGAATGGCATTGATAGGAACTTTGATTCATTGAATCCTCTTGAACATAGCTCTCACTAAACTTTCTATTACAGCAGTAATAATAATATAACTTGCTTATAGATGATCTGATCATGTTGATTTAAATTGGCTGTAAAATTAACTCTTTTGATACCAACCTGCCTCTGGTTGTATGGTACAAAACTGTTCATTTTTGAATGTTTGTATTATCTAAAGACCTTCCATTATAATTTTATGTAAAACCCTTATGTTCCAAATAATAAGAAAGCTAGTTATATCACTAAATCCCTCCAAATTCTTGATTATTTTCAAAATCATTTGAAAATTATTGGCAGTGTCTTCTATTAAAAAATACAGTAACAGAAGGGTTAAAGGTTCCTATTTAAATTAAAATTTTCTAATAGAATTTTATACAAGAATCTTTTGTTTAATTGCACTACAAATACTCTCTTGATAATGAAACAATTAAAAAATGTAATAATTCCCTCCAAGTGTTTCATTAACTCAGTAATATTCTGTATGACATGAAACATTAGTGGAACATTCTTGAAAAATATATATCATTGTGACTTCATCATATTAAAAATTATAGTCTTTACTTTGATATTGCACATTTTCACTACAATTTTTTGCCAATAGTGAAGACATTATAACCATTTGAATTAACAAACCCACAACATTTTCTGCTAAATTATTGTAAGATGTTAAGAGTTATTTAATTAAAATACAGTGTATTTCATTGGAATGCATTTGTAAGAGGTTTAAGGTAGTATATGATTGACGAATTGCACAAGTTTGAATTTTACAATGTAAATTGCGCTGAACACAGATGGTAACTCTGCTTACATAGTTTAGTTGATGTGAGCAGTCAGATGAACACTCCTACTTTACAGTTAGATGGCTAGCAATGCAATAGGATCTCCCAAACAGTTGCTAACTCCACCTCCCATGTAATGTAGAAAATTGATGTACATTAGTTTAAAATAAAACAAAATATTCAAAGAATTTTATCAGATAAATTTGTAGAATATTCTTACAATTTCTTCTCTCCTCCTACTACTACTGCTCATATTCCTCCTCCCCCTCCTCCTCCTACTACTACTACTCTTATTCCTGCTCCTCCTCCTACTACTACTACTATTAACACTACTACTACTAACACTACTACTACTTCTACTACTCTTCTCCCTCCTTCTCCTCCTCCTCCTCCTCCTCATCATCATCATCATCATCATCATCGTCATCATCATCATCATCATCATCATCAGTTTTACAAACATTTTTCAATATGAATTGGAGGAGACATTTCAAGGTAGAACTCTGTAGCTAGATACCCTTCCTGATGTCAAGTATATCTTGTCTTTCAAGTAAAGTATAGATCTTCATATGCCTAATTCTTGAGGAGTAGGATCATTGTTTAAGCAGAACATATAAATACCACTGCCTGCAATGTCAAATGTGAAGAGGAAAAACAAACATACACCCACACACACCTCACCCCACACACAAACACACACACACACATACACACACACATATACATATGTACATACATACATAATATTATACTTGTTTTATATATATATATATATATATATATATATATATATATATATATATATATATCATCATTCATCATCATTTCATTTTACGTCCGCTTTTCCCTGCTTGCAAGGGTGGGACTATATATATATATATATATATATATATATATATATATATATATATATATATATATATATATATATATATACAGGGTGTGGACGATATTTGTTCGCAATTTTCAACTGCTAATTTTATGCAAATTGTTTTTACTTCCGTTGTCACTCTTGTCTTCATAAAAACAGTGACTATATTTCCATTATTTATTTTCAGAATAATTGATTAAGAATAATTTTTGAACCTCCAAATTTGTGGAAGAGACATGGATTTCTTTTTGGAATCCGCGCCGGAAGGATAAATAAGACCAGAAGATCAACTCCCAGAACAACAGGTGGCTCACTGTTTCATCCAAAGACGTGCCCAGCGTCATGAAGACAAAGTTTCCAGCGACAACATTGGTCTTAGGTGTCGTCAGCAGTCAAGGTGACATCATACCACCTCACTTCTTCCCTGAGGGCCTCAAGCTGAACACCGATGGGTACATCTGCGTTCTGAGTGAGGTAGTAAAGCCCTGGATCGACCAGGTAGCTGCAGGTAGGCCATACATGTGGCAGCAAGACTCAGCGCCCTGCCATACCAGCCGAAAGACCCAAGCCTGGCTGTCAGAGAACTTCGTCGACCACACGTCACCTGACATCTGGCCTCCCAGCTCGCCTGACTGCAACCCCCTCGACTTTTTTGTGTGGGGCACAGTGGAACGAGACACCAACATATCTAGCTGCAATACGAAAGACGATCTGAAGGCCAAGATCACAAGTGCCTTTAGGGGCCTAAGTCGAGGGACAGTGACAAAGGCCTGTAGCCGGTTCCGAGGCCGCCTTGAGGCCGTCATCAAAGCCAATAGCGGGTTTATCGAGTTAGATCGAAAGAACAAGTCATGAAGACAAACTGACCCAAGTTTGATAAATATATCTTAAAAATTAAAACTACTGTGTTACTTTTTCCTAGACAGTAATCTTGCGAACAATTATCATCCGCACCATGTATATATATATATATATATATATATATATATATATATATATATATATATATATATATATATATATATATATATATATATATGTATATATATATGTAGGATTCACATGCAGCAGCTGTGCTGAAACAGCAAGCAGCAAACAGCCACAGGAAACAAGTACCACCAATCTCTGGGAGGGCCCTGTAGAAACAGTAGACAGCTTCTGCTACCTAGGTGACCGAATTAGCAACGGAGGTGGGTGTTCAGAAAGTACAATAACTAGGGTAAGAACGGGATGGAAGAAGTTTAGGGAACTACTACCACTGCTAGCTGCAAAAGGCTTCTCCCTCAGAATGAAAGGCAGACTGTATGATGCGTGTATCCGAACAGCGATGTTGCATGGTAGTGAGACCTGGGCGCTGAAGGTGGAAGACTTACGTAGATTAGAGAGAAACGAAGCCTGCATGCTCCGATGGATGTGTAACAGTAATATACGCGAACGACAAAGCATAAATGAATTGAGAGAGAGACTGAGCATAAGAGGAATCAAATGCTGTGTGCAGGAGAGGCGGTTGCGCTGGTATGGACATGTGATGCGTATGAAGGATGACAGCTGCATAAAAAGGTGCAGAGCACTAGAAGTTGATGGAAACCGCGGAGTGGGGAGACCCAAGATGACCTGGGATGAGGTGATAAAAGCCGACCTTACCCAATTACACCTCTCAAAGACAATGACACACGACCGTGACTTCTGGCGTCACGCAGTAATACAGAGTACCCGACCTCCCATGGGTACATGCTGAAGCATATAAACAATATGCCCCCACACCCCCCACCGCAAGGTGGTCGTGGAGGTGCCACGGCAAAAAAGCACCCAGCCCACACTGTAAAGTGGACGTGTAGGCGCCACGAAAAAGCACCCAGCACTCACTGTAAATGAGGTTGGTGTTAGGAAGGGCATCCAGCTGTAGAAATCAAGCCAGATCAGTTCCTGTATGAGCAAGGCATGGTCATCCGACCAGACACTGCACACAACAGGACAACCCGTCTAACCCATGCTAGCGTGGAAGAACGGACGTAAAACGGTGATGATGATGATGATATATATGTATATATATATATATAAATATGTATATATATATATATATATATACATATATATATATATATATATATATATACATATATATACATATATGTATATATATGATATATATGTATATTTATGATCATCATCATCATTTTACGTCTGCTTTTCCCTTCTTGCAAGGGTGGGACGGGTCCTATTCAGCACAGCATCTCTCCACTTGTCACAGTTCTTCATCATCTCCACCGTGAGCTTCAGCAATCTGAGGTCTGCTCTCACCACCTCCGCCCATGTTTTTCGTGGTCTTTCGCTACTATATCTTCCTTCAACTGGCATTTCTTGGCACTTCTTTACCCAGCGGTCATCCTCCATGCGCATCACATGTCCATACCATCGCAGTCTTCTCTCCCACACACTACAACTTATCTCTCTTAAACACAGTTTCTTTCTCAACACATCCATGCTCGGCCGTTCACACACATTGACATTGTACATCCAACGGAGCATGCTTGCCTCATTTCTCTCCAGCCGTCGCATATCCTCTGCAGTTGCTGCCCATGTCTCACTACCATGCAGCATCGCGCACCTCACACAGGCATCATATAACCGGCCTTTCATTTGCAGAGAGAAACCCTTCTTCATAAGCAGAGGAAGCAGCTCCCTAAACTTCTTCCAGCCCGTCCTTATTCTAGATACTATGGCCTCGGAACACCCCCCTCCCATGCTAATCTGATCACCTTCCTAACACCAGCACCACTTTACAGCATAGACTGGGTGCTTTTATTCGTGCCACCAACAGTAGAGAGGTCATCCTACTGGACTCAGGGGCCCTATCCATCCCTCCATTTTTACAGCATGGACTGGGTGATTTTATTCGTGCCACCAGCACTAGGGAAGTTGTCTTACTGTATATATACACACACACACACAATATGTTTCCTTACAGTATCTGTCTACCAAATTCACTGACAAGGTCAACATTTGAGGTGAGATTTGAGTAAGAGGTAATGTGTCATTTGAGTGAGATTTGGTTTCTATTTCTAGCATTTCAAATGACCATGTAGAGATTTTCCTGCTGGCTTTACATTCCAATTGTTTATCATGTGGGGATAATCACAATGATTCTCTTTACTATTATCTGTCACAAGATGTCTTCATACCCTCGTTAAATCTAATGGATAAGTAAGCTTCAAAGGGTAAAAACTCTGAAGAAAAAATTCTATATCACAGTTTATAATACTACTGGTAGCCATTACACTTCTCCTCTGTGGCTAATACATTGAGAAAAGCCTCAAAATCATGCAATTTTATATTTCTTTCTAATGAGCTGAAGCATTGGGGCTATGTTAGAAACTAATATTATGTTTGTTCTCATGTATTCTTTTACTGGCTTCAGTCAAAAGAATGTGGGTATATTTGTATGCACACACATACACACACACTCATTTATATATATATATATATATATATATATCATCATCACTGTTTTACGTCCGTTCTTCCATGCTAGCATGGGTTAGACGGGTTGTCCTGTTGTGGGCAGTGTCTGGTCGGCTGACCATGCCTTGTTTATACGGGAACTGATTCTGGCTTGATTTCTACAGCTGGATGCCCTTCCTAACACCAACCTCATTTACAGTGAGTGCTGGCTGCTTTTTTCCGTGGCCCCTACACGTCCACTTTACAGTGTGGGCTGGGTGCTTTTTTGCCGTGGCACCTCTACGACCACTTTGCAGTGGGAGGGTCTGGGGACATATTGTCTATATGCTTCAGCTTCGGCTTGTACCCATGAGGGGTCGGGTCTTTTGTATTACTGCGTGACGCCAGAGGTCACGGTCCTGTGTCATCACCTTTGAGAGTTTAAGTCTATTGTCCCACCATACCATGAATAGGTTAGCTATGTCACCTGCAATGCTAACACCAATGGCTGCTCCCTCCTCTTGGGCATATGTTTTTCCATTAAATTTGAACATATGTTCCTTAAGGGTTAATTTTATACTGGCCCCCACCGCATGTGCATATCATTTTCTTTAGTTCATCGTGGTTTTCGGGGGTCCGTATGGCTTTGGGCCACCCATTCCATCTATCTGTGTGGGTTTTCTTGGCCATTGAGGTAATGGTAAGTGGTCTGCCTCTTGCTGGTCTTGTAGGGCACAGGTTGCTAAGGTCATATGTATCTAGATAATCATTACTATAGATAAGTTTAAGTAAGAGTCCCAGCTCACTGTATCAATCCCACGGAATTCAACATTGCTCTCACTGATCATTTCTACGCATTTCTCCACAGCAAAATCCACGTCAATGGATGGATATAGGGACACAACATCCATACTACCTATTATACAGTTTGTTAGGTCCCTAGATCGGTTACTTTCGCTGATTCTGCTGAGGAGGTCCTCCGTGCTGTCACATATATCTGGTGACATTTCAATGATGGGGTGTATGTTCAGGGAGAGGCAGTAGGAAAGTCTGTAGTTAGACCGGGTGATGTGTTGTTTCCTTGAGCAAGACACTTTATTTCACGTTGCTCCAGTTTACTCAGCTGTAGAAATGAGATGATAGGACTGGGGTCCCTATCATTTACTGCAAAGTGGTCGTGGAGGTGCCACAGAAAAAAAGCACCCAGCACTCACTGTAAATGAGGTTGGTGATAGGAAGGGCATCCAGCTGTAGAAATCAAGCCAGAATCATTCCCGTCCCACCTTTGCAAGCAGGGAAAAGCAGACGTAAAATGATGATGATGATATATACAAATGTAACATTAAATATGTTAGATTTATGTACTTTCAATAAACACACTCAATAGACATTATATATATTGAGGAAGTGAAAGTGAGGTGACAAGAGAAAAAGGAAAGATATAGGAAGTAAAAGAAGTTGGGGCTCGGGATGAGGAGAAAAGAGTGCATGTGGGAAAGAGAACATTTTCCCAGGGCAGAGTCAATATAATCAACTAAACCCCTAGGCAGTGAAGCTGCAGCATAGCCACAGTTCTGTGATTGAAACCAATAAAAGAATAAAGAATATTACATTCAGCTACTGTAGAGTTTCATTCTGAGCATTAATCAATATCTTATCTTCTGCTTTAATCACAATTTATCTTTTCTTATTTTATCTTCTTGTATCTAATTGTAGCTAATCTCTCTCTCTCTCTCTCTCACACACACTCAATCTCTCTCTCGGTCTAACTCCCTCCCTCTCTCACTCTCTCTCATTTTTTTAACTTCCATAGTCTTTTGTAAAACTTGTAAATTCAGTGGAATATTGCTCCATTTAAAATAATGGTTAAGAAATACAAGATAAAGAGCATTACAAAAGGTCACATTTAATAAATGCAAGAAATATAAAATATCTTCCGTTTCCTGAAAGAATCAGATTATTAAAGCAGTATTAACTTATTCTAAAAACCTTCACAAATGCTTTCATCAAATCACAGATATGTGTCCACGCAGATGCTAATATATCACTGTGTATATACATAGCTGACATCCAACTGTTGCTAATAGGGAGAGGGAGAATGGACATTAAATGATCATAATTGTTTCTAGTTTTGGCACAAGGCCAGCAATTATCACAGTGCATTACTGGTGCTTTATTTTATCGACCCCGTAAGAATGAAAGGTAGAGTTAACCTTGGCGATGATGAAATGTATATGTGTGTATCTATCTATCTATCTATCTATCTATCTAACTCTCACAATCTAGCTGTCGTCTGTTCTACAGCGTGGATGTAATTCACTTCGCGCAGAAGTTTTGTTCAAATTTATTGCGGAAATTTTGTGAGTTCAAATTTAATTTTGATACTATTGTGTAGCTTGACCCCCCCCCCCCCCCCCGTCTGAACTGTCAGGCGGTGGGTCAGCTCATCTTTACCCCTCCTAGAGGTGAAAAACCTGTTTTAAAAAATTTTGTGGCAAAAAAATTTCAATCGTCTGACGGAAATGTTAAACGAAGCGAACGAAAATAGTGGTGGGGAGACAGCGGTAAGAGTTGTAAGCTCGCACTCTTTAGTCCCCCCCCCCCTTCCTTCCCAACTAACGTCATAGAGAAGGAAGGAAAAAATAAAATAAAAACAGACGAATCTGCGGAGAAAAATGACGAAAACACAAATCTGGACATGGATTCCAACAACGAAAAAAAAAAATTTGAAAAATTGCATGACAATACTAATACCACAAACAAAGACACAACAAACACAAAAATAACATTTGAAAATAACACCATAACAGAAAGCAAAGCAGACGACAGAGTCAACAAGATTTCATTTGCACAAACAACAAAGAAATCTTTGACATATATACCCGAAAATATTTCAGATGTGGCACGAAGAATCACAGACGCCAAACAATACATAAGTGAAGGAGAGAATGGTATTTTATCGGTAAAAATGCCTCAAGAACTCACCAAAGACATTGAAAGTCGAACGGTCGTGTTCCGCACCATCAACAACACTTCAAAAAAACCTGAACAGCCAACTCAGGCAGATATCAAAACAGTACTCACAGAAGTACTTAATGAAACCACTTTCATAAGAAAAGACAGACTGTATGGAAGCCTAGCAATTATTATGGAGAACGAATCGGCGGCAAAAAGATGTGCTTTGTCACCGATTCGTTCGAAAAATTTTACCTTTTATCCATCTTATATGGGTAAAAGAACTCAACGCATATGGCTGGATGCAATGATGCCAGATGTGGACTACTGCTGGCTCATAGCTGGCTTCATCAATCCAGTGAATGACAACGTGATTTCCATTGGGAAAACCACAAGCAATGCGTTCAGTGGAACAGGTATAGAGCTGGTAGTGCAAATGAAGCCTGAACGCATCGCCCAAATACCCGACAGAATCCTATTAGAGGGCCACGGGTATATAAACATTAGCGTGGAGGGGAGAAGGCCGTCCGGTCATATCTGTGCAGGCAGAGGGCACCTGAAGGCCGCTTGTCCCCAACTCAACAAAAAGAAAACCCTGCTACCAACACCAGCTCCACCACCACCACCACCACAACAGATAAACAAACAACAAAACTCAGTCCCACCCAACCCGTCCCTCAGTAAAACTACACCACCACCACAACACAAACAGTCACAACACATTACCCCAAAACAAAATACAGGCCCACCCAACCCCTCAATAAAACAACACAACCACCGCAGACACAACACACAACACAGTCTAACATAGTGACATCCATCTCCCCCACAAAGATAACCAACACGGAAACATTACCAGCAAACATACCTCTTCCCTCCAACACTGAAGATAACCCAACGAATTCGGAGGAAGAAACGGAGTCCTTCAGACAGATTAAAAGGAAAAAAAGAAAACATGTGCAAAACACACAGGGCCAAACAACCCCCACCCAAATCTCAACACAATCCAACAAAACAGAAAACACCCCTCCAGCAACAAACAAAACCAAATCTGCCCCTCCCCTCTTCGAAACACTCACACCATCCGAAAAAAAGACATTACACTATACTTACATCAACAGAAACAATAATAAATTAAATGAACTCATATACAATAATCCTTCGGTACAAACCGAAGGTGTAAACTTTGTTTCTTCAGAAAACTACCCACAATTAAAATTAATAAAGATCCCAATGAACCTCTACCAAAAACTAAAAAAGGATTTTAAGGAGGACGTAGGACCACCCTCTGTCAAACCCATAAACCGCGTCCTACTAAAAAGCTTTCCCCCTCCCCTTCCCCTCCCCAACACAACTCCAAACACCCCAACCCCACCACACACTGACGACCCCACACCACCACAAGACACCCCTTCACCCAACACCCCCGACCCCATGGAAGTCGTGCCACCCGAACCCCGGGAAGTGGAAAGGTAGGTCTCTACACTCTCCTTTGGCTCTGCCGCCCACATTGATGTGTTAAGAGTAGGATGTTTGAATGCACGTGGCCTGGGCTCAACTTGGAAGCAAGCAGAGCTTCTAAATGACCTCAGGTCATGTGGTATAAATGTAATGGTTATCTGTGAGACTCGAATCAGCGTCGTGCGGCAGCTGGCCCCTACCTTCGATGACTTTGAGGTGCATGCATCTCTCTGTCAACCTGGAGGTGGGGGTTGGGTTGTCGTACTGCTGCAAAAACACCTGGGTCTTGCCGTACAGTTTGTGCACTCGGACCCGGAGGGTCGTTTGTTGGTGCTAGACGTTGGCAGTAGTGAAGGTGCGGCCTTGAGACTGGTCGCCGTCTACTCCCCTTTCGGAGCTAAACGGCCCGACTTCTTCCAGCGTTTGGAGACTTTTCTGGGAACGTCGCGTTCCCTGCTTCTAGCGGGGGATTGGAATGACATCCTAAATGCACGTTGGGACTATGCAGGAGCATGTCCTAATAGAGGGGGGTGTAACAGCCTCAAGGGGTTACTCGACCGTTTTAACTTGGTCGATAGATATCGACTAGATTTTCCAACTGTGCCTACCTGGACTTGGAGAAACCACAGTGGTCAATCTAGATCGTACTTAGATAGATTCTTAGTTAGAAGTAAGGATAGGGACATATTAAGCTGTCCAGAAATGCGCACGGTTGGCTACACGGATCACAAATTAGTGACCTGCGTAGTCAATCTCGAGAAAACACATAAACAGGGTCCCGGTTACTGGAAACTTAATTTGTCTTTACCGGCAAAAGAGACTTACAGAAACCGGATTAGCAGATTAGTTAAGGAGAGGTTGACGGGTGCAATCGTCAACAACCGATGGTGGGCATCTCTCAAAAGAGAGATTAGGACAGAATCAATGAGTTATTGCAAGATGTTAGCTGCCGATAGGAATAAAAACGAGAAAGAATTAACAGGTAAATTAGAAGAGGCAATCAAGAGAGAAGATGTGGCCAGAGTGCTGGCATCGAGGACGTCCTTGAACCAGTTTTTCGATGCAAAGCACGAAGGCTGCGTCATTCGAAGTAAAATACGTGCTCTAGGTAACGAGGGGGCCAAAGCCGTTGGCTGGGCCCGCGTGACAGAAGCTAAGAGTGGAAATCGATCCACCATCCGGTCGTTGCAAGACGAAGATGGACGGGTGATCCGGGAGCCTAAGCAGATGTGCGAGGCCTTTCAAAGTCACTTTGCCCGATTGTTCCGGGGAGGCGAGGGTCCGGGCGGGGGCGTGGATTTCGGTCCATACCTCGACGGCCTGCCGCGTCTCTCGAGCGAAGAGGCAGAGTCATGCGAGGGACCAATCTCGGCTGATGAGATCGGAGATGCGCTGAGCCAATGCAGCAGACGCAAATCTCCAGGTCTCGATGGTATACCTTACGAACTTTATTTAGCAATGCCGGTCTTCTTCTCCGAACTCCTCGAAGCGGTCTACTGCAATTGGCAGCAGAACGGGAGAATTCCTTGTTCTGTGGCCAAGGGCGTAGTCACGCTGGTGAGGAAGGACGAGAACAAGGGAGATAGTATAAATAATTTTCGGCCCATAACCCTGCTAAACACAGAGTTAAAGATTTTGGCCAAGGTGTTAGCAAAGAGGTTGGCGCTTGTCGTGGGTGGCCTGGTGGGAGATGCGCAGACATGTGCTATCCCATCCAGGTCCATTCACGATAACCTCCACCTCATGCGATACATCATAGAGAGGGTTGGCAACAAACCCTGCTTCGGTGGGGCCCTGATCAACTTGGATCAGTCTAAGGCCTTCGATAGGGTCGACCATGGATACCTGGATGCGGTGCTAGCGACGGCTGGGTTCGGTCCTGTTTTCAGAGGCTGGATCACTGCCTTACATAGCAACCACATCTGTTCTAGGATCAAGGTGAACGGCTACCCTTCGAAGCCGTTCGAAATCACACGATCCATTCGACAGGGGTGCCCTCTCTCCTCCCTTCTGTACGTATTGACTCTCGAGCCTTTACTGAGGAAGTTGGAGTTGTTGCAGGGTATCCCCCTGGAACCAGGATTGAGCAAAGCGGTGTCGACCTACGCCGATGACGTAACAGTAATGGTATCGACCGACTCGGAGATCGAGGCGATCGGTACCTTACTGGAGGATTACGAAAGGTTGTCAGGAGCGAAACTGAACCGGGAAAAATCCATCGGGCTGCAACTCGGAACGTGGAGAGGCAGACCGATGCCTCCCGACGGTGTCGTCGGACACTGGACGGAGGGCCCGGTAAAGTTGCTTGGGGTCTGGTTTAGACCGGACCTCCAGGTGGAAAAGAACTGGAACGAGTTTACGAACAAGGTGTTTGCACTAACCCAGAAATGGGCCAAGTGTAAGCTGTCCCTAAAAGGGCGGGCGGAGGTGGCGAACATTTACATAGCGTCCGTCACTTACTACCGCCTGACTGTCGTGCCTTGCCCTAAGGAAACACTCACCACCATGGAACGCATGCTCTTCCAATTTCTTTGGAAGAAGCGCCCTCCTATGGTGAGAAGATCCATCTGCTGCCAACAACCTTCGAAAGGAGGGCTGGGGATGCCGTGGTTGATGATGCGTAGGCACGCATTAAGGCTACGGCACCTACAGGTATTCCTCACTGGTCAACCGGTGTGGGCTCCGTTCGTGAAACGAGCCTTTCCGAGACTCGTCTCGCTCACCGAGCTGCAGTCCTGGGTCAAGCAAAGATCCGGAAAACTGGGAGACTGGCACACTGAGTGTGCTCAGGCGCTCAGGGCTCTCTGGCAAGCGGGCCAGGCCGTCGGTGGAGAATCCACCTCATCATTCTATAGAGGGCTGGTGGCTAGCAGGGGCGATGACACCCTTGGAGAGTCGCTGGACATGGAAGAGGACGAACTGGCCAGCCTGTTCGGTAGGACTTTCGGCCCGGGACCAATGGACAACTTCCAGAAGTCACTAGCCTGGCAGTGCTACCGGGGGGCTCTACCCATTCGAGAGAGGCTCTACAGACACGGGCGCCCGGGCAGGGATCCCTCAAAAAAGATTTGCCCTAGATGCGTGCGTCACGAAGAAACCGTAGCGCACGCATTGGTGCAATGTCCGGGCGTGGCTGATCTGTGGGGCTACGCCGAACGACTGCTGTCGCGGGTGGCGCCGATTCAATTGACCGCCGAGTCCGTGATGACAATCAAACCGCCTCCCCTCTTCACAAAGGAAGCAAAAGCGGTTTTTCTGTGCGTAATAGCCATGCTGAAAGAAGTTGTTTGGTGGACACGATTGAAAGGTCTGAGGTCAGGAAACTTCCTCTCTGGCCATAGTCTGGTCTACTTCTTCCGATATCACTTCGGAAGAAGGATAAGAATGGAGAGAGAGGTGCTTGGCCACAGGCAGTTTTATGAAAGGTGGGTGATAGTGGTGAGAATGGCTCGTGTAAATGGGCCTTCTCTGTATACCATCCTGTAGGTAAAGAAGTAAAGGAGAGGGGAGCACCTTCTCCATGTGCTCCTGGGCAAAGGATTGCACACTTTTTCGGGGGTGTGTGCAACCCCCATCACGTCCCCTCCCTTTTGAGGTTATTTTCGATTATTTTCATTTTATACACTTTTTACTCGATTGTATGTAAACTCCCCCTTTGTATTTGTCCCTTCTTTTTATGCCTTTATGGTAAATAAAGAAATATATCTATCTATCTATCTCTCTCTCTCTATATATATATATATATATATATGTATATATATATGTGTGTGTGTGTGTGTGTGTGTGTGTGTTCAGAGTCTAAAAGCTTCCTGTGCATGAATTTAATTATAGTGGACATGGCTTGCACAGAACCATGCCCACTTTTCAGACAAAGCCAATAGAAAAAACTGATGACCCAACGGAGGTTGGAATGACTTGCAACTTGGCGTTAACTCTTATGAGTTCCTCCACCCTTTGACAGATTTTGTTTTTCCTCCTGCAGGTTGTCCAAAAACTCAACCTTCTCACCAAACTAACTTGGTGGGGTTGCAAGTTTAGTCACCAACAACCTAACCATACAACAGGTTGGTGCAATATCTGATGGAGCTTCTGCATGTTATCATCTCCATTCGGATATGATACTTTAAAGGTTTTATGACTTTGGTCTGTATATATACTTTTGTAAGTCCCTGAAAATAAATAAATAAATTTTACCTGGAAAGCCAAATATTCCACCATCTATATCTGTGAAAGGGGAAATATTGAAAGCTGGGGATAAGATTGTCTGCCTGGGTAGTACTCTCTCCAGAACAACATCTTTGCTGGTCAGGTCACATAGTAGTATGTCTAGAGGACAGCTGACTTCCAAAATAAGTATTGCCAGGTGGTGCTATTAAGTTAGACATGGCCTGGGTCAATACTGGCCGAAAACTATCAAAGTTATCAAAATTATTATACAGAACTGTTGTAGGGCAAATGCCTGCAGTGCAAGCCACACAAACTTTTAAAGAATGCCTGAAAGACCCCTGCATCAACACCAAAATAAGGGAAAATCTTGCAACAGAGTGAGCACAGTGGGGAAATCTGATTGCTCACCGTGTTAAGCAGTTTGAAAAGAAGCAGAGGGTTTATGCTGAACTAAAGCGAGCAGCTAAATATATGAGGGATATTAGTTAGCTCCTAGAATGGAGTTTGAAAGAGACTCTTCTCCGTGGGGGTATGTATGCCAAAGGCTGGGCTACTATACCGTATCAGACGTCATACCCATGGAAAGATCACATTTGACTACTCCATATGCTTTTATTTTGCATGTGGCATATGTACCAAAATGAGTTACTCTGTAGGTGGGCTAACACAGCACCACAATGTATGCCATGCCAATCAGACTCAAGCAGGTGAGAAACTTACTTGCACACTGTGTGGTATGACATGTAAATCACTTCTTGGTTTGATGGGCCATCTAAAGCAGCATCAATGACAGCAACATCAATAACATGTTTTTGCCAATGTATTTGGGGTTGTTTCGTTTTGTTTTGTTTTATTCTAAGCAATGGCTGTACTGGGACACAAGATAGTTTCCATTATATATAAATATATATATATATATATATGTTTGTATGTATTAGAGTAAACATGAGTAGAAGCATTTAATCATGTCAATGGAAATATTAATCATATTTTGTATCACATGAATAGTTTTAATGAATTTTATAGAGTAGTTCAGGTTTAACGTTCATTGTAGTCTCCAGATAATCACTTTTATGATGTTTTTTCTCTTTTGAAAACAATATCCACCTCTTCATTTTATCGCAGATACTAAACACAAATAATTAATAAAGTACACATGATTAAATGAGAAAATGTTGGAGAGAAAATATTTATTTATTCTCTTAAGTCATTCTAGAGAAACGGTTGCAACCCTAAAACTAACAAACTGTAGTGTAAATTCTTAAGTAGCTAAGCAGAATGAAATGGAATAGTTGTGGATAAAATTCATACTGACAATGTAATAATGGTTTCAGTACCAGTGCTTGTGATGGTGGTGGTGGTAGCAGTGGTAGTAGTGGTGGGGGGAGGGGGGGGGGGGCAGTGGCAGCGATGGTGACAGTGATGGTGGTGGTGGTAGCAGTGGTAATAGTGGTGGTGGTGGCAACGGAAGTAGTGATAGTGGTGGTGGTGGTGGTGTTAATGATGATGAAGAAAGATGATAACAACAGTAATGACGATAATTGTTTCTACTTTAGGCACAAGGCCAGCAATTACCCAGTGCATTACTGGTACTTTATTTTATCGACCCCGTAAGGATGAAAGGCAAAGTCAACCTCAGCGGGATTTGAACTCAGATCGTAAAGGGACGTAACTATGCTGGAAAGCATGGCGTCCGGCCCTCTATCGATACTGCCAATCCACTGGTTTTATTGTTTTTTTTTGTCAACACTGATTATGTAGACATATGATCAAATATGTTCTAATTTTAACCATTGCAATTGCGTCTTTTATTAAGATATAGTGTGTCTTTCCTTCTTTTAAGACAGTAGAGTGTGTTTTGAGAGATATTTGGCTGTTAGTTATATTTGGTCAAACAACCACATTGAAGATCCCATCATTGATTCAGGCTGACATTGTAAAGTAATTGAGTGGCTGGAAGACCAATACAATAGAGTAATGTAATAAGATTCAATTACATTAAGAAATTTTCTTTCTGTGTCAAATTTATGATGAAATTGTTGGAACAGAAGATTTCAGATAATTGTGGTAACAGAAGAACCTTTAAATAAATTTATAACAACACAACCATGATGACCTATGGATCCTTTGGTTTATCAACAGTAGGCATGGCATTAATTAGTTCTACTGATAGATCCTCCATCACTTTTGATTATGAACATTCAGTTTTTCAATCTGCTAAACATCTGACTCATTAATGTATATGTGGTTGAGTATTCCACAAACATGTATTCTTAATGTAATTCTCATGTCCCAATGTGAGACAAAGCTTAAGCTTTGAATCACAGATTCAATTTATCCAATTATTTTCCACACAGTTTTCATCTACATAATGTTACTTACAGGGCCATAGTAATGACATTTGTTTAAGATGCTATACAGTGAGATCAAACTCGAGACCTGGTGATTACTTAACCACTGAACTATGTACTAATTATTACTGAATTACTTCAAGTGAGACTGGCACCAGTAAGTTGAATAAATCCAATGATTAACATGTTTCATTAGATTAAATATTACCCTATTCTGTAACGGACACATACTTCATTGTAATATGAGATATATTAGTTTAAATAAATATGGAAAATGACAAACTATAGTGAATATTGTCTGACTGTAAGGAAAATGTCCTTCTTATAATGAACTCTGTCTGGCTATAGCAAACAATACTTAGTCAGCTTCTAATATGTAAATAAATTTGATTTTTAATATTTAACCCAAGATAGTGTAGTGGAATGGCAGAATAGGTAGAGTATTGAATAAAATGCTATTGCAGTGTTTGTTCCAGCTCTTTACATTCTGAGTTTAAATCAGGCTGATGTCAACATCCAGGTTGATAAAATAGACTATAGCAACAAAGAGATGGATCTTCTGGTCTTTATGAAGGCCTGACTTCCACACCAATCTCAAACTGTGAGACACGACCCAGGCTTTGCTCTTCCTTTCCACTACATCTTCCTCTGTGTTCCTAATCTTTGCTCGCAGACACAGGAAGTCTTCAACCAACTCTAGCAGCTTCCCACCCACATTCATAATCTTCTCTGGTTTGTTGATGTTCTCCACCAGATACTTTGTCTTACTCTCATTCATCCTCAGCCCAACACTCATCGTCACAGTCTCCACCTCTCGGATCAACTCCTGTGTTTCCTTTGCTGTGTTTGTCACCAGAGCTACATTGTCAGAAAATTCAGCATCTGATATCTTTTTAGCTTTAACTCTCCTGCTCTGAACCAGTGTTACAGTGCAGACCAAGTCGTGGTGTCTCTCCATTGCAAGGTTCATTCAATAGTCTGCTGCAATGATGAAAAGTAGGGAGCCAATGTATTTCCCAGGAATACTCCAGCCAATATCGCAAAGAACCTTGTCATCCCATCAGGTGTGATGACTTTGGCTCTGGTGTTTGTGTAGGGCAGTGATATCAGGTCCACTATCTTCTTGGAAATTCCATTAGCCTGTAAGATCATAATCAGGCAGTTGTGGTTCACAGAATCAAAGCCCTTCCTGAAGTCAATGAAAACCATGACAGCAGGAAGGTGCTTTGCTCTATCCCCCTCTTGAATTATCCTCAGCATCAAGATGTGACTGGTGGTTGATTTTCCCTCTCTGAAAACATTCTGGTTGTCCCTGAGCTTCTTCTCCATCTCGGGCTGGACCCAATAAAGAATCATCTAGTTGAGCGTCTTTGCCTCAAGTGACATCAGTGAGATGCCCCTGTAGTTGTTGGTGTTGAAGAGATCTCCCTTAATTGGTACTGTGATGATCATCCACTGATCTAGGACAATTCCTTTCTCCATATATATCTATATTTATTGTGAAGAATAGGTATGCATAATGGGTTTTACAATGATTTATTCGGAAATTTTCCATTACAAATATTTTAACGAGTTTGAAACTATGCAGTGTGTTGGTTCCATAGTATCAATCCAGTCTCTTCAGATGGTCTTCTGAACATTGTTTTTACACATCCCTGGTTCTTTGGAGAACCCAGGGTGGAGGGATATAATATATATATATATGCACACATGCATATATATGTGTGTATGTATATACATATAGCGAAGAAAAGAAAGATGTGTACATAAGATGTATTAGGATAGAGGTGCTAATTCACAAAACCAGGACCACCTGCTTGTTCAATGGAGTAGAAGCAGTGATAGTAAAGAAGAGAGGATACAGGATATCTGTGAGTCCCAGTGATTTTAGTTATGTAAGGGATTCCCTGTGCTATATAGAGAGTTAATTACTGTTATAGAGCTGAAATAGATTTTGGGTACAAATTGAAAACCTAAGATTTAAAAAAAAATTGGTTGTTATAGATATATGATTGTCATGAACGATAAATCGGAGATGTAAGACTTATGAGACCAGCCATATTGCAATGAAGAAAACATTTACTATAGGGAAAATAGCTTAACTGCAGTAAACAATACATTATCTGTAATTGAAAATAACTGGCTCTAGAGAACATTACTAGATTATAATGAACAAACATATTAAGAAAGGCAGGAAGGAGAAATATATTGGGATGGGGAAGAAATCGTGATGCATAGATGTTCATAATAGCCTAGCAATGATGAATAATATAATGAATATAGTAAATAATACTCTGAATGTAAGATACAATGCCAGAAATATTTGACTTCTATAACTTGAATAATATTATGAATGGCTTCCTAAGAGCAGTCAGTTGGTCTAACTGAAATAATATCTGTTATTAGTCAATAATCATTTAATTATTTACCTCCAGAATATTGTACAGTTATTAAACACTACAGGTGATAGTAAGTTTGTTATATGAAATTTGTTTGTTGTATTGTAATTTTAAATTATTTGAAAGTATCTGATATAGAATAGGTGCATCATATATCTGCATGTGTCATAAGAGGTATCTAAAAGTGTTAGTGCCAGGAAGGGCTTCCAACAATAAATCAACACTTCAACAAGGACCTTAAGATGAATGTGGTGTTAATCATGAGCCCTACAAGGTTAACACTTGTTTTAACTGGAAAAACAGCCTTAAAACTCTTGTAGCGTGTTGCTGGTTATACATGATAATTTTAAATGATTCACCACTGTTAATGTATTTTCTATGCTTGCATGGGTTAGATGGATTGTCACATTATGAGGCTAATCATGTCAAATCAAGAGACCACATCTTACTATATAATATTAAAAAATATACTGAAGCGAAAACCAACCCAAACCAAACAGTAAGTGTGATTTATATATTTCTGGCAATATTATAACAACATGACCCTCCCCAAATATAACATTATTTGTTTCAACACACGATTTCATATCAAAAACCTTGCAAAACAAATCCATTGCCCTTTCAATAGTATATTTCAGAAATAAATATGTTCAATCTGATGGCTTTACTCAAGATGTATTATATAAGGGTGGAGTTTCAATGATGCCTCCACAATTCCATGTGTTGGATTAAAGTATAAGAAATAAAATATTGTTTTTATAAGAAATGTATAGAATATTAAATATACATATATCCCCTTTGATTCCAACCACACAAAACTGTATTTGTTCCAATGAAACAAAACCGCCAATTTTAAAGGGTTCCTATTTAAATTGAAATCTTCCATTGAAATAAGAACAATTTTAGTAATGTGATAAAGATTTTTGTAAATCTCTCAAAATTCTTTATTCTTAATTAATTGAAATAGAGTGTATTTTAATTAGAAATAAAGTCACAGAACAGATATATAGTACAAAAGTGTATTAATTGCCAACCTTGTATATAATAATAATAATGAAATTATTGTGTACAATGCTCAGGTGCACTACAACTCATCAAAGGTGCATGTATAGTACATAGAATAATGTACAAATGTCAGGAAAATGAACAGTGTATGAGTCATGATATAATAATAATAATAATAATAATAATGAAATATTGTGTACAGTGCCCAGGTGCACCACAACTCATCAAAAAGTGCATGTACAGTACATAGGGCAATGCACAAACATCAGTAAAATGAACAGTGCATGAGTCATGATACACACATGTGTGCATGTGTATGGAAGGGGTACATCAGGTGTAGTTTTGGCGTATTTCAGGAAGCATGAGTGTCTTAAAGGATGCAGTGTCTCGGCAGCTAACAACTGATGCAGGCAGTTTGTTCCATGCTTCAGCAACTCTGAGTGTGAAAAAATGTCTACGAAAGTCATGGCAGCTGTGCTGTTTTCTGATTTTGTAGGCATGTCCACGTGTGTTAGACACATGGAGATCAAAAAGGTGCTCAGGGTTGCAATTGGCGAGATGGTTAATAACTTTGTGGGTATTCACCAAGTCCATTGCCAGACGTCGGAGCTTCAATGAATCCATGCCCAGGGAAGCAAGGCGTTCAGAGTATGGTAGGTGTCTGATGGAGGGTATGCGCTTGGTTGCACGTCTCTGAACAGTGTCCAGGAGGTCAATGTTCTGAGCAAGATAGGGGTTCCAGACTGATGATGCGAATTCCAAGTGTGGTCGTATTATAGCTGTATACAGTTTTAAATAGATGGCTGGAGAGCGGCTAACAAAGGTCTTGCTGAGTGATGCCAAGACACCCTCGGCCTTCTTGACAATCTTAGAGACATGCTTTGTCCAACACAAATCACTGCTGACAGTAATGCCCAGGTCATGTTCACAAGAGGACTTCTTGATATCAGTGTTGTGGAGGGAGTATGTGGACGCTGGATTTTCCTTCCAAAATGCATGGTGGTACACTTGTCCACAGCCAGCTTCAGTTGCCAGTCTGTGATCCATTGCTGCATTGTGTCCAGGTCTGATTGTAGGAAAGAGTTGTAAATTTCAGGATCAGTCCTTTTGATTTCAAGGTACAGCTTGATGTCATCTGCATATTTCAGTACCGTGGCATTCTGTAAGTTGGCATCTATGTCATTAATATATGCCACAAACAAAAGGGGACCAAGAACAGATCCCTGTGGTACACCAGATGACATCTCATATGGTGAAGAATGCTGTCCTAGAACCGTGACTACTTCTTTTCGGCTGAGAATGAAGGATTTCAACCAGTCGAAAAGATCATCCCTCACACCCATTGCAGAGAGTTTTGCCATAAGTCTTTTGTGTGGCACAGAATTAAAAGCCTTACAAAGTCAAGGTAAACAACATCCACCCATGAGCCGCTGTCAGTGATTCGGGTGATGTCTTCAAGGAACTCGATAAGCTGATCACAGCAGCTGGAGTTAGGGATAAATCCAAACTGTGAGGGCCGGATGAGGCTGTGAGAGCTCCAGAAGTTCCAAAGTGTTTCTCTGACACAGGATTCCATCAGTTTGGCCATACAGCTAGTAAGACTGACTGGACGATAGTTGACAGATGACATGCGGTTGCCCGTTTTGAACAGGGGAATGACACTGGCATTTTTCCACTGCTCCGGAGTAGCACCATTGTTGAGACAGTATTGAAAGAAGAAAGAAAGCTGGTGCAAAAGGAAATACCCGCCACATTTGAGAAGCAGGTATGTCACACCATCAAGACCAGGGGAGGCATAGTTGCGCTTATTCTTAAGGTGACGTCGCAACATTGCAGGTGTAAATTCCCTAGTTGTTATGGAATTTGATGTTAGAGATGGTGGAGATGGTACATTCTGGTTTTCAACAGTAAAAATACTTGCATAGCACTCAGCAATGAGTTCTGCGCATTCTTTGGGATCGTCAGTGATCGATCTGGCTTGTGTGGGGATTGCGAAGAGGACCAACTGGCGAGTGAGGTCTCTGCTTTGAATGGACATATTTCCAGAACACCTTACTGTCAGGATTGGTTGCTATGCACTGTTCAAATTCAAGCACTGCCTTCTTTGTCACTTGCTTGAGATGGTTAGAAAATTTATTCCGCTTTTTTCTGTTGGCATCTGATTTATGCAGTTTATATTCCCGTTCAGCGTTCCGACGTTCTTTCCTGGCAAGTCGGACCGCTGAAGTTTCCCAAATTGCACTTTTGGGGTGGTTATTTTTCCGCTTGGAAGTAAAACAAGATGCAATGAACATTATTATAAGGTAAAAATATGCAGTCTCAGGTTTAACCCTTTAGCATTCACATAACTCTATATTTACTAGTGTTTTTTTCACAGAAAATGCTTTATCTTACTTAATTATCTCATATAATATCGAATCTATGAGATTTTGATATTATTTATTTTGAGAACAATACTATAATGAGGTATGAACGACCGGTTATGACCGGTTTGAACAAAAAGAGGTGACAGAATTCTGGCTGGATATGGCCGGTTTAAATGTTAAAGGGTTAGACCATAGAGTAGAAAATGTCAAGTGTATTGGCAGCATAACATTGAGTATATGTGATGAGGTTGGTGCTTTACTGAGAATATGACTGAACACAAATGTTAGGATCCCATTTCCTCCAGAAGCTTAAAACCCATCCATTTGGTCATTAATTATCTTCAATATAACTGACGAACAAAACAAAATGGATTAACCAAAACAAGTTCCACAATTTAATTAAACAAACCAATTAGATTGTTTACAAAAATAATAAAGGAAAAAAAAATAACATTTGAACTATTCAAAACATTTTAGTCTCGCTATTATTTCTGTTTGTGTTTGTTTTCTGTGAATAGGAACAATTCTGCAGACTATCATAACAAATTATAATTTGCTAAGGAAACAGCATAAACTAATTATCAGTGGTAAAGATATACATTACAATTGTAATCAATACCTGCTGGAAATACTAAGTTTTATATTCTGCTCTGTTTCAATATCTAGAATAACAACAGACAAGCAAAGCCATAAGAAAATGTAATCTTTCATAGTTTGAACTTAGACAAAAACATTAAGAAAAATAATGGAAAAACATTAAATTATATTCTAAACTGTTTTCTCAGTACAGAATTTAATTTCAACAAAAATTAATTTTCTTCACTTTTTTTTCTTTACTTGCTTTTTCTTTCTCTTTTTTATTTTTTTGTGAAACGGAGCATTTTTTCCTATTATTTAGCCATAAAATGTGGAAAAGTTCAATTCCACAGTGTGACACCTTAGGAAACAGTCTCCTACTATAACTTTGGGTTAATGGATGCCTTGTGAGTGAAATTTAAAAGCTGGAAACTATGTGAAAGCCCATCATATCTACATATGTGTGTCTGAGTTTATAACTGTGTTTACAGTGGAAAACAGACACAAAACAGCGATGGTGATGATGATGGTTTTTATGTCCCATAATTTAGCAGTTCTAAAAAAAAGTGATCAATAAAATAAGTATCAAATTTGAGAGAAATAATTCCTGGACATGATATGATTGACTAAATCAAGGTACTACCTCAGTTTGACCACTGTCTAATGACTGAAACCAATAAAAAAAAAAGAAAGAGTAAAAGAGATACACTTAGGAAGGTTTCACAAGTTGGTGACACCTTTTGCAGGATGACAACTGCAAGAATAACATAGTTTAGAAGGCATTCCAGGTTACATGTTTACTATGATGCT
The DNA here is from genome assembly GCA_964016885.1 of Eledone cirrhosa. Lineage (NCBI taxonomy): Eukaryota > Metazoa > Mollusca > Cephalopoda > Octopoda > Eledonidae > Eledone > Eledone cirrhosa. Next base: position 26,977,476 of record OZ024743.1, on the reverse strand, counting down.
GGGGTGGCAAAATAGAAATGAAGAAAAATAAATCCAATAGGTAAGGGTAAACATGGTATGTATGTTACTAGTTCAGAGAATAAGATATCATATCAACATCAAATATGTTGACTTAAAAGATTTCCCCAGGCAAAAGTGTGATCAATAATTGCTTCTACTTTAGGCACAAGGCTAGCAATTACCCAGTACATTACTGGTACTTTATTTTATTGACCCCATAAGGATGAAAGGCAAAGTTAACCTCGGTAGGATTTGAACTCAGACTGTAAAGGGACGTAACTATGCTAGAAAGCATGGCGTCCAACCCTCTACCAATACTGCCAATTCACCGTGATCAATAATGAATGTCAAACTGGATGGTTATGTCACAAACAACAATGTACTGGCAAGAATAAATCCATGATAATTCAAACCATCATTGAAAAACATCAACTCTGATGGCTATGGCTTTTGAAAACGATTACCACAGACAAGAATCCAATAACTGATTATGTAATCTGAATTTGAAGTCAGTCACAGCTTAAGAGGTACACTTAAAAATGCTTTTATAGCTCCATCAAGAAGATCATGCCCCCTTTTGTTTGTGGCATATATTAATGACAAAGATGCCAACTTAAAGAATGCCACAGTACTGAAATATGCAGATGGCCTTGAGATAAAAAGGACAGATCCTGAACACTATAGATCTTTCCTGCAATCAGACCTGGACACAATGTAACAATAGAGCATTGATTGGCAACTCAAGTTGGCTGCGGACAAATATACCACCATGCATTTTGAGTAAAAACCCAGCATCCAAATACTCCCTCCACAACACTGATATCAAGAAGTCTTCTGGTGAACGTGACCTGGGCATTACGGTCAGCAGCGATTTGTGTCGGACAAAGCACATCTCTAAAATTGTCAATGGTGTTTTAGCATCACTCAGCAAGGCCTTTGTCAGCTGCTCTCCACCTATCTATTTAAAGCTGTATATTTAAAGCTATGGTGTGGCCACACTTAGAATTTGCATCACCAGTCTGGAACCTCTATCTTACGCATGATATTGATCTCCTGGAAACTGTTCAGAGACGTGCAACCAAGCGAATACCCTCCATCAGGCATCTGCCATACTCTGAACGCCTTGCTTCCCTGGGCATGGATACATTGAAGCTCCGACGTCTGACAACTGACTTGGTAAACACCCACAAAATCATTAACCATCTCGCCAACAACAACCCTGAGCAATTTTTTGATTTCCATGTGTCTAACACACGTGAGCATGTCTACAAAGTCAGAAAACAGCAGAGCTCCCATGACTTTCAGAAACAATTTTTCATGCTCAGAGTTGCTGAAACATGAAACAAGCTACCTGCATCAGTTGTTAGCTGTCGAGACACTGCATCCTTTAAAACCTCCATGCTTCCTAAGATTCACCAACACTACACCTGCTGTCCCCCTTCCATACACATGCACACATGAATTTCATGACTCGTACACTGGTCATTTTCCTGACATTTGTACATTATTCTATGTACTATACATGCACCATTGATGAGTTGTAGTGCACCTGAGCACTGTTCACAATAATTTCATTATTATTATTATTATTATTATTATTATTGTATGCCATGGTTGACGGAGGCTCGGCTCTGTAAGGTATAGTAAATTTTAACCGTTATAACAATTGTAAAATGTTTAAAACTTTAACCAAATTGTAGACAAAAACACCCTCCTCCTCGTGAGAGGGGTCTTTCTGTCCGTTATTTGGCCCTTCGGGGTTAAATAACCGCTTATTGGGGTTTTGTGCCCAGTATTTATTTTAAACCAAAACAACATGGCTACAAAAAAGAATTTTCACAAGTCACTCCCACTCATTCCGTCTTCTTCTTCCTCAATCGTCACTACAGCAGAGAGAAGATTGTCTCTCTCCCTCCCTTCTCTAAATGTGTCTCTCTCCCTCCCTTCTCTTTCGCAAGCGACGCCAGTAAAGAAAAAGAAAAATTTAGTTTCTGATAGTTTCCAAGATCACGTGCAAAACGTGGAACATTTCTCCACGACGACGACGACGACGAAAAATGTGTGCGGTAAATACGGAAACCCATTTCATTCATCTGACGTCATGAACAATAGCAGTAGCAGCTGTAATAACAGCAGCAGCAGCAACAGTGACAAGGAAAACAACAGTAGCAGCCGCAACAGCATCAGCAGCATAAACAACAACAGCATTAGCAGCAACAGCAACAACAACAGCAGCAGCAGCAACAACAACAACAACCACAGCAACAGCGGCGGCGGCGGCAGTAGTCGTAGTACCTACAGCAACAAAAAAAGTAACAGCAGCTCTGACGACAACAACAACAACAACAACAACAGCAGAAAAGAAAAACCAATCTCGTTTGCAGGTATCGCAAAGAACCTGGAAACCATCCTCATAACAAATGAGGAATTACAGGAAGCGAAGGAGATGGTGACGAAAACCGGACACCGAGCAATCTGCAAGGCAGCCGAAAAATTTTTCGAAACCCAACAGCACTGTACGGTCACGTACCGTACAGTAAGCACAAAATCCCGTAGGGTTGAAAGAGCCACAGAGGCTCAAATACAAAAAGCCTTAGGATCTGTGTGGCAGCGGAAAACGCATATCACCCGAGGCAAGAAATATGCCACCGTAGACGTGCTTTTTGCCACACCCCAGGAGGCAAAGGCTCAATCCTTAGTAACCCTAAGGAGCGAGGAAATGGTGTTGGTGCCCTCCTACTGCGGACAAAAAATTGTGAGTGTCAAACTGACCCACGTCCCCCCCCCCCCCCCCCCGGGATGGCCCCTTCTTAGCTGGCCGCGTCTGTCCTCGTAGGAATCGAGGACAAAACAACTGTACTGCAAGTACAGAAAAAATACGAGAAGATTGGGTCGGGACCTCCATTGAGATGTTAATCCAAACCAACCAGGAGTGCATCGAAGCTATCCCGGATGTGATAGACTTCGATAACGGCACTCAACTTCCCATAAGTGTTGAGGGCAAACGCCCGAAATGCTTTCGCTGTGGATCGAAGACTCACCTCAGGGCCTTCTGCAATGAGAACACCCTGAGAAAGGAGAAAAGCCCCCTCCTTCCGAAATCGGCTCCACTGCTACCAGCAACAGGACAGGCGGCTACCAGCAACAGGACAGGCGGCAACCAGGAAGGATAGGTCCGTGGCACCCACACCCACGCCACGGAAGTCAAGAACAGCAGCAGCAGTGGAAGTATTAACAACAACAACAGCAATACCAACTGCAGCTGCAACAGAGACTCCACTGCAAACATCACCAACAACAACAAGTGAAAGAGTGGAGCTGGTACCCCTCCCTGACCTCACAGAATCGGACATGGAGTGCGAGGTGGGAAAGAGATGGCAAAAGGTCGCAAGAAGGCACAAACGCAGAAGCAGCGCATCGTCGCCTTCGAAAACGGGGGGGGGATGAAAAAAGGGTAAAGGCTACTGCAAAGAGACTTACAGCAACAACACCACCAACACCATCACCACCCACACTAGTACCACCATCACCACCGACGGCAACCCCACCGCTAACAACAAAAACACCTTCAACACCACCACCACAAGCACCAACATCGCAAACAGAACAACAAAACACACACACCCAGCAACAACGACAAGAAAATAGCAGAACCACACCCCACCCCCAGAAAAACAAATGCACAGCAATAAATACACACAACAAGAAACTAATGACTTACATAATTGAACACAGACATTTCACAGCACGACTACATAATACCAGCACCAATCAAAACACCAACGAACATAAGACTGGTAAGAATAGCACAGAAACAATACACAAACATTAAAACGAAATTCCCCAATGCAGTTGGTGATTTCAGAGACCTAGGAGGGACACTCAACCGGAGAATATATTCAGATATACTCACAGAAGAGCCGACGACCAGCCGAAAGGACGATTCAACGGTCCCTTCACCAGACGATCAAGTGAAAAGGGATGGAGAAACCATCCTTCCTCTACGAAAAGTACGGTAAGTGGTCTTTCCCATCTTTTCCACTCCATTTCAACATGACCTCACTCAGAATAGGCAGCATAAATGCGCGTGGCTTGGGGTCGTCATGGAAGTAGGGTCACCTGCTCAACGACCTCAGGTCACTAAACATAGATGTAGTGGCCATCAGCGAGACCAGAATCTCCGAAGCACGGGCCTTCGCACCGATCTTCGGCGGCTACGATGTGTACGCATCTCCCAGCCGTCCTGGATCGGGGGGAGAAGTTGCTGTGCTTTTTAGGAGAGGTTTGGATCTCGCCATACGGGCCATCTTCCTGGACCCGGAGGGTAAGTTGGTGGTGCTGGACATGACCAGCGGAGACGGGCAAGCTTTCAGGCTAGTGGCTGTATATGCCCCGACAGGAGCAGGGCGGCCTGATTTCTTCCGGCGTCTGGAGACCTTTCTTGGAACGTCCCGCTCTTTAGTGTTAGTGGGCGACTGGAACGGGATCTTAGATGCACGCTGGGACTGTGTGGGATTAGCGGATAGGGGTGAAGGGTGCAAGAGCCTCACCAACCTGCTCAGGCGTTTTGAACTGTCTGACAGGTACCGATTGGATTTCCCGAATGTGCCAATGTGGACTTGAACAAATCGCATAGGGTCATCCAGATCATATCTAGATAGAGTATTTTGTAGGGATATAGATAGGTCTAGCATAGGCTGTCCACAATTCAAGATAGTCAGCTACACGGACCACAAATTCGTGATCTGTGTGCTTGACTTAGATAGGCTTCATAGACGAGGACCCGGCTACTGGAAGCTAAACGCGTCCTTACCAGCGCGCAATGCCTACAAAGACCGGATTAGCGAACTAGTTAAGCGAGCGTTGACGGGGGCCATCGTCAACAACAAGTGGTGGTTTGCTCTGAAAAGAGCGATTAGAATAGAATCCATTAGGTTTAGTAAGGCTTTAGCAATAGAGAAAAATAGAGCAGAGGGAGAACTAGTTAAAAAATTAGACGAGGCGCTTAGTAAAGGCATTGCGACCGATGTGCTTGCAGCGAAATTGGCCCTTGACCAATTCTTCAATGCAAAGCACGAAGGCTGCGTTGTCAGAGCTAGGGTGCGTGCTCTCAGACACGAAGGGACGAAAGCCGTTCAATGGGCCCGAGTGGCGGAGGCGCGTCGTGGCAACAAAGCTACGATCCGGTCTTTGGTGGACCATGACGGGCGCATGCTACTCGATCCCGGGAAAATGTGTGAAGCTTTTCAGCGACACTTCGCTCAGCTGTTCGGGGGAAGCGGTGGGCCGGGTCGAGGGATGGACTTTAGTGTCTACCTCGACGGACTGCCGCGGCTCTCGGCCACTGAGTCGGAGTGTTGCGATAAGCTGATAACAGCCGCTGAAGTACGGGAGGCAATGACTGGCTGCACAAGGGGTAAATCGCCTGGTTTGGATGGTCTGCCCTATGAACTTTACGTACAAATGCCAAACTTGTTCGGAGGCCTCTTGGCGGACGTCTACTGCAACTGGCAACAGAACGGGAGAATTCCCAGCTCTGTGAGCCGAGGAGCGGTGGCGCTGCTGAGAAAGGATCCGAACAAGGGGGATAACATAGATAATTTTAGGCCCATAACTCTGCTAAACACAGAGTTCAAGATTTTGGCCAAGGTGCTAGCAAAGAGGTTGGCGCTTGTCGTTGGTGGTCTGGTGGGAGAGGCACAGACATGCGCCATTCCCGACAGATCTATCCACGACAACCTCCACCTCATGCGATACATCGTAGAGAGGGTAGCTAGGGAACCTGGCACGGGTGGGTCTTTGATCAATTTAGATCAGTCGAAAGCCTTCGATAGGGTCGACCATCGTTACCTAGCGGCAGTCCTGAGGGCGGCTGGCTTTGGGCCCGTCTTCAGAGGCTGGATCGCTGCCATGCACAGCGACATCTGCTCTGTAGTGAGAGTGAACGGTCACCTTTCGGAACCGTTCAACATCATGCGCTCGGTCCGCCAAGGATGTCCCCTCTCGTCCCTATTGTACGTATTGACTCTCGAGCCATTACTGCACAAACTGGAGACGTTGAGGGGGGTCCCGCGCGAACTAGGATGCGGAAGATCCGTGTCAGCATATGCCGACGATGTCACCGTAGTGGTGTCGAACGCCAAACACATCGAGGCGATCGGCACTACACTAAGAGAATACGAAGCGGTGACAGGAGCAATGATCAACCAGGAAAAGTCAGTGGGCCTGCAGCTCGGCACCTGGAGAGGCAGGTCCATGCCATCCAACAGCGTCGTCGGGCGCTGGACGGACGGACCGGTTAAATTGCTAGGGGTCTGGTTCGGTCCAGACCTCCAGACGGACAAAAACTGGGACGAAGTGACGAGCAGGGTGGCTTCTCTCACCCAGAAATGGGCTGAGAGGAAGCTATCTCTGAAAGGTCGAGCGGAGGTGGCTAACGCGTACATCGCGTCCGTCATCTACTACCGCCTGGCCGTCGTACCTTGTCCTAAGCCCCGCTGACTGCGCTGGAGCGTTTGCTCTTTCGCTTCTTGTGGAAGGGACGCGCTCCGATGGTCAGGCGGTCCATCTGCTGTCAACACCCGCTACGTGGAGGGCTGGGCATGCCGTGGCTGATGATGCGCAGACACGCGCTCAGGCTACGACATCTCCACCTCTTCCTCGACGGTGATCAGGTGTGGTCGCCGTTTGCTAGACACGTTTTTCCCCAGCTCGTCTCCTTGACGGAGCTGCAGTCCTGGGTCAAGCGAAGACCGAGAGGGAGCGCTTGGAGACTGGAATGTCTTCAGGCGCTCACAGCCCTCGACCAATCGGGCAATGTGATCGGTGGAAACTCCACATTGGCGTTCTATAGGGGATTAGTGGAGGGGAAGAGCGACGACATACTTGGAGAAACTCTAGGGTCGACGAAAATCAACTAGCCAATCTCTTCGGAAGGACTTTCGGGCCGGGGCCTATGGACAACTTCCAGAAATCCCTGGCCTGGCAGTGCTACCGGGGTGCTTTGCCAGTTCGGGATAAACTTTACAGGCATGGAGGTGCCGTCAGCCGGGCATGTCCGAGATGCGCGCAGGGCGACAAAACCGTCCTGCACGCACTCGTCCAGTGTCCGAAAATTGCTGACTTGTGGGTTTATGTCGAACACCTGCTGTCGCGTTTAGGACGGATCCAGCTATCATCTGAGTCCATCGTGAGGATTGCCCCGCCCTCCTCCTTTAGCCGGGAAGGGCAGGCAGTTTTTATCTGTCTGGTGGCCATGGCGAAAGAGATAGTATGGTGGACACGTTTGAAAGGGCTGAAGACGAGCACTTACCTCTTCGGTGATGCTCTGATTGACTTTTTCAAATTTCATTTGAAAAGGAAAATCAGAGTAGAGAGGGAAGTGCTCTCATCCCAGCATTTTGTTGAAAGATGGGTGAGAGAAGCAAGAATGGCCCGAGTGAATGGGCCTACTCTGAGTATATATCTGTAAATTAAAGGTGGAAAACTGGGAGAGGGCACTTGCCTTGGTGGTCAGGGTCATTGTGGCTTTTTACTGGGCTTTCTCCACAAATGTCCCTCCGAAGTCTGCCCCTTATTGGGGAATTTTTCATTGTTATTTTTTGTTACATCCTCTGTTTTTGTTTTTTACACGCAGAAATGCCCATTTGTACCGTCCTGCATTGTCCTGCACTGTCCTTAATGTCTACTTTATGTAAACCCTTGTGGTTAATAAAGAAATCATTATTATTATTATTATTATTATTATTATTATTATTATTAATATTATTATTATTATTATCATAATCATCATCCAACTTAAAACCTGGGAAAAATTAGTTTAAGACTAAAAACTAAAGGCAGAGGAGCTATTGCTGTGGATCATGTTCAACATCAAAATGCTGAAGAAGAACCAGAAGTAAGGAATCTTCTCCACAACTGCACTGCTAATGTTGTGAACAATGAATGATTCATCGTAAACTTCAGAAGGCACAGTCATAAAAACTGGAAACATCCATTGTAAACATCCTCAACAATGTGGAAATACCAAGAGAGAGAATTGGCTGAGTTGTAGGCTTTTTTATTCATGTTTACTGCAATTTATTCTTATTTAATGGGTGATATTAGTACTGGTAATTGATTGTTTAGATTATGTGTAAATTGTTATGCTATGCTTTAGAGAACTATGTTTTGGATGATGTATAAAGTTGCTGTTATTGTTTAGCCTGATTGAGCAAATATATGATCAAAGACATTCCAGTCATGAGAAAACTACTTTTTGCATATCTATATATGTATTTATGAATGCATGTATGTATATATGTATGTATACATGTATGTAGGCATTTATGTATATGATTATCATTCATCAATATATTTTTTCCATACACAGAGCCTCATTAGCAAAGCATTATAACAAATGCTTTCCCAGTGACTGTTACAGGGAGGTGAGGTTGGCTCAGGCCCCAGTGATCTGTTAGTTTCTAGAAATGTGGCAAATCGTAAGCTCTATAGTTCATTCTAGTAAGGAATCAAATTTAAAGCACATATCCCTCATTTAACATTGGTTCAAATGACATAGCTCTCTTTAATATTAGTTTTCATTTTGAGGTGAAGGTGTTGTAATGATGTTGATTTTCCAATCCTCTGCTTGTGTGCTTACATGTGATCGCAGGTCAAAAGCTATTATGAACGTTAGAAATACATCACTTACATTTGCCTAAGAGCAATAAGATTCTGAAAATAACTTATTTCATTACTTGCACAGGCCTCTATCAACATTTTCAAGATATTTTCGGTTATTTTTTCTGTTTTGTTTTTTATTCCATAGATGTTAATGAATATTTTTCAGAGCTGTGAAGTGTAATATCTGTTGTTATTCAGCTTAGTCCAACTTTTTTTTAGTCTGATGCAACCCTTTCACACAAGTAATGAAAACAGTATTTTAATGATTTTTTTTTTCAGGGGATTATGAGAATAATCAATGTCATAAATACTGCAAACTTCGTAAGAAATTATTTTGCTTGTCAGTTCCAGACAATGCAGTTATATGTATTGCATTTCTGTTTGACTGTAATACTAGTTGTTCAAAATAAGATGCATTACACAGGCATGTACATACATGTACACATACATATACACATACATGATTGCAAATCTACAAATATATATATATATCATCTTCATTTTATCTTCATTTTACGTCCACTTTTCCCTGCTTGCAAGGGTGGGACGGGAACTGATTCTGGCTTGATTTCTACAGCTGCTGGATGCTCTCCCTAACACCAACCTCATTTATAGTGAGTGCTGGGTGCTTTTTTGCCGTGGCACCTCCACGACCACTTTGCAGTGGAACGATAGGTACCCCAGTCCCTATCATCTCATTTCTACAGCTGAGTAAACTGGAGCAATGTGAAATAAAGTGTCTTGCTCAAGGACACAACACATCACCTGGTCTGAGAATTGAACTCACAACCTGTCGATTGCAAGGCCAATGCTCTAACGACTAAGCCATGTGCCTCCATTGGGTCCACTTTTTCCCTGCTTGCAAGGGTGGGACAGGAACTGATTCTGGCTGGATGCCCTTCCTAACACGAACCTCATTTACAGTGAGTGCTGGGTGCTTTTTTTGCCGTGGTACCTCCACGTCCACTTTGCAGTGGAATGATAGGTACCCCAGTCCCTATCGTCTCATTTCTACATCTGAGTAAACTGGAGCAATGTGAAATAAAGTGTCTTGCTCAAGGAAACAATACATCGCCTGGTCTGAGAATTGAACTCACAACCTTTCGATTGCAAGGCCAATGCTCTAACCACTAAGCCATGTGCCTCCATATATATATATATATATAAAGGGTTCTCCCTAAAAATGAAAGGCAGGTTGTATGATGCCTGCATACGAACAGCAATGTTGCATGGCAGTGAGACCTGGGCATTGTGTGCAGAGGATATACGCAGACTAGAGAGGAACGAAGCTTGCATGTTCCGCTGGATGTGTAATAGTAATATACGTGAACGGCAAAGCATAAACGAACTAAGGAAAAAATTAGAAATAAGAGGGATCAGATGTTGTTTAATCGAGAGAAGGCTACGTTGGTATGGTCACGTGATGCGCATGAAAGACGACAGCTGTATAACAAAGTGCAGGGCAATAAAGATAGATGGTAGCCACGGAGTAGGCAGACCCAGAAAAACCTGGGACGAGCTGATAAATTCCGACCTCACACACTTACACCTCTCCAAGACAATGTCACTGGACCGAGACCTTTGGCGGTACTCAGTAATAGAGAAGACCCGCCTTACCTAAATACAAAGTAAAACCTACTACAGTCAGTAGGCATCTCTAACAAAATACACCCCCGTCCCACCACCCCCACCCCATCCACACCGCCCCTTTCAATGTAAGGTTATGTTGGTGCCACAACATCCAGGCCGAAACAAATGAGATCGTGTAGGTGTCACGACAAAAAACACACAGTCCACGCTGTAATGTGGCTGTGTAGGCAACACAGTAAAAACCTCCCAGTCCCACACTGTAAATGTGGTTGGTGTTAGGAAGGGCATGCAGCTGTAGAAAACCCGCCAGACAGTCCACGCTGTAATGTGGCCGTGTAGGCAACACGGTAAAAACCTCCCAGCCCCACACTGTAAATGTGGTTGGTGTTAGGAAGGGCATCCAGCTGTAGAAAACCCGCCAGACAGTCCACGCTGTAATGTGGCCGTGTAGGCAACACGGTAAAAACCTCCCAGCCCCACACTGTAAATGTGGTTGGTGTTAGGAAGGGCATCCAGCTGTAGAAAACCCGCCAGACAGTCCTATGCGAGCAAGACAACCACTCTTGCCTCAAGTGGGAAAACTCCCGTCCAAACCCATGCAAGCATGGAACATGGACGTTAAACGATGATGATGATGATGATGATGATGATGATGATATATATATAGCCTCTTCATTGCTGTAGTGGAGTCTGTGCTGCTGCACAGGTCTGAGACTTGGACACTGACCAAGAAACTCACTCAGATGGTGGATGAGTGCTACACGAGAATGCTGAGGATGGCTCTGAACATTAATCAGTATACACTGAGGATGAAAAACTCAGAGCTGTATGGGAGCCTCCCAAAAGTCAGCTCAAAAGTGACACAGAGGAGACTGAGGTTAGCTGGATATGCTGACCGACATCCAGAGTTGACATTGCACTCAGTGCTCCTATGGGAGCCCCTACATGGTCACACTGGAAGAGAAAGACCAAGGTTAGTGTATGTTGATGCCCTAAGGACAGACACTGGTCTGTTGGAGACGCAGGATATAGCAGCGATAATGAGGGACAGAGACCGCTGAAGAGAACTCATCCATGGATCTCGGGAATTTTACCCGCCCTAGAAAATAGAAAAAGATATATATATATCCATACATACATTACATACATATATATTCCAATCAGTGCAGCTGAAGTTGGTACATTCATACAAATTTGGTACTATTTGCCGTTAATTTAACTTTTCCATACATTTGGTACCACGTGCAGATTTTTTAGTGTGTGTTAGAGGTTGTAATTGTTTTGCAAATTTGGCTCCCTCGACGTCAATACACTTCTGTGTATTATTTCAAATTGGTAGCCAACCATCTTCCGTATTATCCTGGTAGCCAATAAGAATGTACTATTCACTCAGCATCGATCAGTGGACGTTTTACTTGAATAGATTCCACTGACAATATGCAATGACACCTGAATATAGAAAATTTAGACAAATTCTTGGAAGACAACCGTATCAGTTCAGTTTAAGCAGTTGTGCCATGACTTTAGTGATGTCATCTTTCAATTTCTGAACTGTTTTGCTTTTTGAGAAGTATTTTGAACCCATCATGAGTGAAAAAAAAAGTGAATATAGAATATCTTTTTGATAATAACAAAAATTACTCTCCTCCTCAGAAGAAAAAACTGAAATCCACTTTCTATGAAAGAAAAGTTCCGTGAAAATTATTAAACGATGAGAAATGTTTATTGTGGTTGGTATTGAGTAAAAACGATGCAAGTAAAGGCTACTGTAATTTGTGCAATTGGGAGATAGCTGGTAGATTCAGTCAAATAGTAATCATGAAGTATCAGAAAAATGCCAAAAGATTTCGAAAGTAGTGAAACAAATAGTGAAGGTGTCAGATTTCATAAATGTTCTGCTTACTTAATGAAAATAGCATCAGCTGAGCTGAAACTGTGCAGATTTATTGCTGAGCACAACCTACCCATTGCTATTTTGGATTATTAGTCTGGTCTTATTGCTACGCATGTTCTGATTCAAAAATCGCCAAAGACATCAAGTGTGCAAAACTAAAAGAACTTGCATTTTTTCAAATATGACAAGTCCCCTGCTTTCAATGATTTATTGTCTAAGCTAAATTCAGCCAAGTTCTCCCTTATTGTATATGAAACAATGATATTTTTTAGCAACAAGCAACTTGTTCTAGTAGCTTTAGACCTGACAAATTTATTGAAGGTAAACCGAAATCGATCATACCATTGGCATTGAAATTTCCCAACCTTGTTTATGAAGGCCAATATCAACAAATAAAGAATGGAGGGAATTGACTCTGCAAGATGCATTCCTTAATACACAAAATGGGCCTGAGAAACACTGGTTTCTTGTTTCTCAAAAAAAATGTGGTGGCATATATTGCTACCATTTACTATCTAAATTCATGATGCAACTTATTTCATTACCACATTCTTTTCTCAACAACATAAAAACAAAAAGTTGCAATGCTTTAAAAACACCAACATTGAATGTCCTGCTTAGATCAACGTCTCTGCAACAAAATGTTGACTGAACAAAGTGGCATCCACAACAGCAACTTTGTCTCAAACTGTAAGAAATTCATACAGCAAGAAAATAGTGGAAGAAAAGGTTTCTTTTTAATGGAAATATATAAAGTAATTGTAAAACATTTTCTATTTTTAACATTTGTTGGGTTTGATCATCATCATCATCATCACCACTGTTTAGCATCCATTTTTTCCACACTACCATGTTCCCATGATGTCTATGCTTCTGTTTCTCATTAAAGCAATGTAAAGGATCCATTTCTCCCAATGGAGTCATAGGAGCACTGTTCTGGCACACAATGTGTCTTGGGCATTCTAAACTTAGCAGAGTCAATCCATCTCCAAGCTGGAACGCAGCCAATTTCTTCCAGAGAGGGAGAGAGAAAGAGAGAGGGGGGGGAGAGATAGATAGATAGATAGATAGAGAGGGGGTATTGATCCAGAGCTCGACTGGCATTTTATTTATTGATTTTTAAAGGATGACCATGGCAGAATTTGAGCCAAAGATGAGCTGGAACAAATACTGAATCATTTTGAAGTATGTGTGTGTGTTTGTGTATTTATATATAACCTTTTTGCTACCAAACTACCTGAAAGCATCTGTAATTCTATGATAAAATAACTGTTTGTTTAAAGTGTTTATACATATTTAAAGACCTTCCATCATAATTTTCTACTAGAAACTTTGTTAAATTATGTTCTAATTTCCAACGTAATAATAGAGAAGTTAGTTATTTTACTAAATACTTCTAAAGTATTGATTATTTTCAAAGTTATTTGAAACACATAGGAAGTGTATCTTATTGAAAATATGATAATGAAGGGGTTAAAGTAAATACATGGTTTCTCACACATATATAACAATCATACATAGCATGTAGCAGAAAAAAACAAGAAGGAAATCTTAAAACATCAGGTCCATAGTTATAATATTTTTAAGATGATTAACGTGGTTGAGTAGCAAAGGATAGAAGAAGAGTATATTTCTACAAGTTAACTAGTCTGAGATTCTCAATCTATTGATCTGCAGTCAAGTATGATATCTTTTATATTAACATTTGAAATGAAGCAGAAATAATAAAATAGCTTGTGATATCAAGATGGAGTAGTCAGGATAAAGCATTTGGTAAGATTTTATGACTATTTGTGAATCAATAAACCTCAACTATATCTGCTAACAAGTGGTGAGCAAACAGAGGGAGAAGCAAAGACAGTGCAATAAGAGTGGTAAACAGAAAATGGAACATAGCAAGATTCTCTTTCTCTTTCTTCCCCTCTCTCTCTCTCTCTCTCTCTCTCTCTCTCTCTCTCTCTCTCTCTCTCTTTTGTTCTTTATCATCATTTACATCTGCTTTTCTCTGGTAGGATGGGTCCTCTTCAGCACAGCATCTCTCCACTCCTCATGGTCCTTCATCATCTCCTCTGTGAGCTTCAGCGATCTGAGGTCAGCTCTCACCACCTCCACACATGTTCTTCTACTGCATTTTCCTTCCACTGGGATTACTTGGCACAATATATATATATATATAGCACATATCTTTAAATCTTAGTGTTGGTTCCACGATAAAAGGCATGCAGTCTACTCTGTAAATTGGTAATGGTAGCACAGGTGTCACAAAAAAGTATCCAATATATTTAGTAAGGCAGTTGGCATTGGAAAGGGCATCCAGCCATAGAAACTAGGCTAAATATGGATTGTAATGAGCTAGGTTGGTTGTGCTGACCTACAACAGCCTGTTTGACCCATGCCAGCATGGAAAGTGGACATAAAAAGGGTGATGAATATGATATATATATAGCTTCGTACTTACAAGCACACACACACTCTTGTACTTACATATACACACACATTTCTTCTTAGCTTCGTATGGATGTATAATAACACACACACACACACACATACATGCATACGCATGCGCACAAGTATAGCTCCTTTTACAAATTTTTTTTCCATTTCAGGTAGACGTGTGCCATCATCCACTTTTCTAAAAAAATAAATCATACACAAAATGCCAGCATCAACAGTTTTCCAAGAGATGTCAACATGAATGGACCTGTTATTTTTATCTAAAGACATTTTTTCCAATTCCAGCCCACCCATCCCTTCAATCTATCTTATTTCTCATTCTTTCTTCTGATGAAGGACCAGCATCCGAAACGTTAAGACCCTTTTCCTGCTATTTCAAGTATTAAGCTAATATATCCCTTCCATATACTGTACCGATTATGTTGTTATTTCTGTTTACCTTTTACATATAAATATCATCATCATCATTGTTTAATGCCTATCTTCCACGCTAGCATGGGTTTAGACGGGAATTGTCGCACTTGAAGCAAGATTGGTCGTCTCGTTCGTATAGGACTGTCTGGCAGGTTTTCTATGGCTAGATGCCCTTCCTAACACCAACCACGTTTACAGTGTGGACTGGGAAGTTTTTACCGTGTTACCTACACGGCCACATTACAGCATGGACTGTGTGTTTTTTGTCGTGACACCTACACGACCTCATTTATTTAGGACTGGATGTTATATATATATATATATATATATATATATATATATATACATAGAGGTATCCACTGTAAATTGTGGGGTCTATTCTGTGAAAACAGCTGGTGATATGCATGTAAGTAAATATTCTCTCTATCTGATAGTTTGTAAACTTACATAGATCAATAACTGAGTATAGATACAATGTATTATCACCATCTAGAAACGATCGTAAAGCAGTGAAGTATATCTCTAATGACTTGATTTTTTTATTTCATTGTTTTAACTTATATATATATATACATATATATATATATATATACACTGAAAAGTTAGAATCCCAATAGCAAGCCCAGCTGTCTCAATGTGTTTCCACATGTATACATACATACATACGTACATGCATACATACATATATACATACGTACATACATACATGAGTGTGTGTGTTAATGGTGAGATAGTAGATCAGTGAGATATAGAGGAATGAGGTAACATGAGTCTCTCTCTCTCATAGACACACATACACACAGACACACATGTATACACACACATACACACACACACCTAACTTCAGTTCAATCAATATTAAATGTCTAATTTAATTTCTAGTTCATTGACTAAAATCTTTTTTTACTTCTTCTTCACAGTTCTCTAGTGATATTTAAGAATAGGATATTGTGATTGGAGTGAGGGGCAGGAGTTAAGAATTGCTATGGTTACCACAGCAAGCATCACCCTGATCTGTGAATAGATTCACTAGAGAGGACCATTGTAGTTGTCATGCCTACAATATGTTGCTCTACAATAGAAACACTTCTTTTGTCTTGCAATAAATTCACCCCACCCCCACCTCCACCTCAGTGCAATAGTGCTGTTGTGATGGTTACAACAATTTGATAATTGTGAAACACTATTCAGACACAACATATTTATTTAGCCAGGTATGATAATGTTATAAGGGAACAAACTGGCAGAATCATTTGAATATTGGATAGAATGTATTGTAATAATTGTTCCATTTCTCTATGCTCTAAGTTCAAATCTCACCAAGGTCAACTTTGCTTTTTGTTCTTTCAAGGTCTCTTTCTCTCTCTTATTTTCCTTCCCTCTCTTTTTCTCCAGAAGAAATCAGCTGTGTTCAGACTTAATGAGGCTTTGGCACCACCTGGTTTTAAATGCCAAAGACATGCTACATATAACTGCACCCCTATGATTCCATTCAGAGTTATAGGTCTATGTATGCCCATTATTTTTATGGCCATTGTTAACAATTTTAGTGTAGCAATGGTTTCCTTCTCTCATATAACAATTAACTTGTGCAGAATTCCTTGTTGTATAAAATCCTATGCAGTAGTTATTTCTTACCTCATCCAAGTGAAATTCACAAGATGTGAACCTATGTTTCTAAAAGTGTATGAAAATTGAAGGGGATAGTTATTGTTACTTTAGCTCAATGCCAGCCATTGATTGAGCAAACCCATGCTCAAAAGCATTTCAACCAAAACCAACTGTATCAAAAACATGACAACCTCCCTAGTATTGTTGATCTACATAATAAAGGCACCCAATACATTCTATGAAAGGATTGATAATAGGAAAGGCATCCAGTCCTAGAAAACCTGCCCTGATAAAATGCACTCAGTAGAGTGAGAGAACATGTGAGATGCAGTCACTTTGGCCTGTCTTCAGAGTGTTGGGACATACATAAGTTGTAAGTGAGATGCAGGCTCCTCACTCATATACATGTCAGTAGTTCTACTTGAGTATTGACTGATCTGGGGTGTCTCCACTAACACTTGTTAGCTGGGAAAATGAATGTTAAATGATGATGATGATGATACTATTATCCTCATCACCATTTAACATCTGCTTTTCCATGCTAGTATGGATTGGATGGATCATCATAGGACAAGTCAGTACCTAATCGGAGGTAATATCATCTTAGAGATGCTTGGGGGCTTGTCTATGAGGATATTACCCACTCCACCTTACATACATTCTAATTTTGGTTTGATTGCTACTGGATGTTCTTAATGCTAACCACTTTACAGAGCATACTAGGTGCACTTTATTGTGGTTCCAGAACTAGAGTTCTCAAATCCTTGACACAACTGATGAGTCCTCATAACTTATTGTTTAGCATTGTTTCTACAGCTATATATATATATATATATATATATATATATATAAGCTATGTACAGAGGTGCTGTCAGTAAATTGAGAGTAGGAATGGAGTTTAGTGAGGAATTCCAGATACAAGTAGGAGCACATCAGGGTTCGGTCCTCAGCCCGTTCCAAGCCAAAACAGAGGAGTTTAAGACTGGCTCCCTATGGGAACTTCTCTATGCTGACGATCTGGTTCTTATAGCATAATCAGTAGAGGAGCTAGAGAATAAATTCTGGCTATGGAAACAGCAGTTGGAATTAAGAAGACTGAGAGTGAACCTAGCTAAGATAAAAGTGTTGATAAGTAAAAAGAGGACAAAACTCTTATTCCATCAGGGAAATGGCCATGTTCGATATGTAGA
Source organism: Eledone cirrhosa (assembly GCA_964016885.1). Classification (NCBI taxonomy): domain Eukaryota; kingdom Metazoa; phylum Mollusca; class Cephalopoda; order Octopoda; family Eledonidae; genus Eledone; species Eledone cirrhosa. Next base: position 26,959,659 of record OZ024743.1, on the reverse strand, counting down.
AAAGGAACTGGCATAAATTCTATAAAATGTTCACAATGCAGATCTTGGGTACTCAAGAGAAGTTGAGGAATAGCAGGCAAACTAATAGGTAGGGAGAAATACGTATGCAGTAGATGTACAGGGAAATTTGACAGTAGTAATTGCAGTGATAGATACATTTTTCAAATGCAGGTGGGTTCTATAGAAGTGGTTGATAGCTTCCGGTACCTAGGTAATCAGATTAGCATGGGAGGGGGGGGGGGTTTCCGAGGCCATAGTATCTAGAATAAGGACCGGTTGGAAGAAGTTTAGGGAGCTGCTTCCTCTGTTGACAAAGAAGGGTTTCTCCCTGCATACGAAAGGCCGGTTATATGATGCCTGTGTGAGGTGCGCAATGCTGCATGGTAGTGAGACATGGGCAGCAACTATAGAGGATATGCAATGGCTGGAAAGAAATGAAGCAAGCATGCTCTGTTGGGGATGCAATGTCAATGTATGTGAACGAGCAAGCATAGATGAGTTGAGAAAGAAACTGTGTATAAGAGGGATAAGTTGTGGTGTGCGGGAGGGAAGACTGAGATAGTATGGACATGTGATGCGCTTGGAGGATGACCGCTGGGTAAAGAAGTGGCAAGAAATCCCAGTAGAAGGAAGACACAGTAGAAGAAGACCATGAAAAACATGGGCGGAGATGGTGAGAGCAGACCTCACATTGCTGAAGCTCACGGAGAAGATGATGAAGGACCGTAACAAGTGGAGAGATGCTGTGCTGAATAGGACCCGTCCCACCCTTGCAAGCAGGGAAAAGCAGACGTAAAATGATGATGATGATGATGATGATGCACCAAGAAAAATATAGACTTCAGCAAGAAGGCAGTGTAGGAATGTATTAGATTTAACATAAGTTTCTGTGACTGTTATAATAGTCTGGTAAGCAGTTATCTTGTTTAAGTATTCATTCTTTATATACATAAACAAACCTTATGTATCTTCACACACACACATACACACACACACACATATATATATATATATATATATATATATATATATATAAGAAAATGAGGATTTTTTAAATGAAAAAATGTGTTGTCCTACACGGGTGAAAGTATAAGAAAAACAAATCAAAAATGCAACTGGAATCTTTTTAAGAATATCTATTTATTTCCTTTACCAGTTTCACAGTTCCTATGCTTTTCAAAAGTAGAATTGAGATGGAGGGTTTGTGGTTTTTCTCACATATATATATACACACACACACACATATATATATATATATATATATATATATATATATATATATATATATATATATATATATATATTAGGTATATTGATTCTGTAAGTACATTATTGAATTTGTGCATCCCTTTTTCAGATGGTAATATGCGATATGAGAGAGATTTGGATGCTATTTTGAGCAGGTTCAATGACCACTTAGAGGTTTAGGTGGTATGATGTGTTACAATAGTAATTTCTCACTGAATCAAGTCTCTGAAGTTGTCATAATTCAAAGTTGTGTGTTTTAGTTTTTAATATATTTTTCACCTGATTTGAGAAAAGTTAGTACCATAATATCACATTATTTCACCTGAGTGTATGCATATACTAACTGAAGTACCTCTATCATATCAGTAGCCAAGATTTAAGTATTTATATTTTCACTAGATTATCTTTCACTATCTTTCTCATTTTTCATATTTTTGTCTTTATTTCTTTTCTTTCTTTTCTTCTTTTTTCATCACCTTCCCATGAGGTCTACACATACAGTCAACATGTACCTTCATTATTGCACTGGGTAATTGCTGGCCTTGTGCCTAAAGTAGAAGCAATTATATGAAGGTAGTGGATTGGCAGTATCAGTAGATTGTCAGACACCATGCTTTGGTACATAGAGTTTATGGTCTGAGATCAAATCCTGCTGAGGTTAGCTTTGCCTTTCATCCTTATGAGGTCAATAAAATGAAGTACCAGTAATGCACTGGTGTCGACTTAATTGACTTTCCCCTTCCCTCAAATTGTTGGCCTTGTGCCTAAATCAGAAATTATTATATGTGTGTGGAGGGGGGGGGGCATGTTTGTGTGTGTGTGTGTGCGTGTGTGTATACATCATCATCATCATCATCATTATTTTCCATCCACCTTTCCATGTTGTCCAGATAGATCCTACAACCTGGGTCAACCAAGATAAACTACTGTGGGAGAGATGTTTAATGTTTGTGTGTGTATTAGCATGTATGTGCATGCATACAACGTGATTGTAGGTGTGTGTGTATGAGTACATACGTGCATGTGTGTGTGTGCATGCATGCATGTGTGTGTGTGGACTGTAGTTGTGGACAGGTGTTTATTTTTTAAGAGTGTGCAAATATGTAAATCATATAAATGTTGTTATTTAATTCCAAGTCACCTCATCTTTAGCAGACTTATGATTTAAAATGTTACAGCAATCCTATTTTTAAATAATTTATACAGAATATTATCCAATGTGCAGTTCTGTCTTTTCAAATAGTAAGGTATAGTTATTTGAATAGAATTTGGTTGTTTTTTCTAGAAATCTGATTGGCCAAATACAGATGTTTTCACTGGGTTTTTGTATGAGGCGAAGAGCTGGCAGAAAGCGAAGCAACATAATCCAGGTATTGTTGTTTAATGAAGAGTGAGTTTTTGTTAATCAGATGGATGACAGCAACAATAGCAGCAAATTCTCAGATACGTGAGCAGTACTCTAAAGTGGATTATTTATAGTCTTTGGTATACAGCTTTTCCAATATTTTATATGCTGGAGTTGCCATGAGAGATTGTAAGATTTTATGTAGCATAGGATTTGTAGAGTCTTTAAGGATTTCAGATGTGAGTTTTATATGCATGGCAAGAGTAAAGTGTAAGAATGTTTCCTTGGTATGTGTAGTAGTTTTGTTATTGTGCCATTAAAGATAATTAATTTGTCTTTTCTCCTTGGAAAGATGCTTCTAGGAACTTTGATTGTGGAAGCAGTGCATAACTGGTATGAGTTGGCAAGAGATGTATGAGACCACTGTCCAGGAGGAGGTTAAGGAGGGAATGAAGTGTGGTATCATTATAAGTAACCTTGAAAACACTGGTCACATATGCGACCAATACTTTGAGAAAACAACACCAAATTTCAGCACTGAGCATATTACAAAGTTGAAATAACAGAAGTAAGCTTTATTCCATCGTTATGTTTTTCTGTTTTTCTATTCAAATTCTAGCTATCTGAATCTGATGAGATTATAGCTGTTTCATAATGGTTATCACTGAAATATATATATATAACAGTGAATATGAATGAACAAAGTTAATTTTAACTTGTTGACTTGCACTTCTTGTTTTTAAATTACTCCGGAATAAACAGACTCACCTGTGCACTTCATTGAGTGCTCTACCCTGCATACTGGAGTGTCAGTAATTAACCAACACATACTTGAATTATATATATAATTACACAATAATCAAAGCTATGTTCAAATAATTTTATTGCTGACAATCGTTTCTTCCAAACTATCGTTTGGAATCATCGGAGCAGTAGCAATGTTTGTACATATAATTAACCTCCTATTCAACTGAACAATCATATAGATACATGGATATTAATGTTGTCAACAGTTTCGTATTTACAAGGTGAAATGGATGCGACTTAGATTACAAGAGAATTGTACAATAATTAAAATTACAAATTAAAAATTACAAATTAAAAATTACAAATTAAAAATTATAAAGGTACAGAGTGGAATGCAAGCAACAGAGATTATAAGGGAATAGTATAACAATTAAAGAGGCATTAAAGTAGAAAGTTTCTCGTAAAATGAGGACACTAGCAGTACATATGCAAGCGTTAAGAGAGTGCAAATGCATTAGTTATATATAGGGAGGAAACAAGCAATGGTATTAGGTATATATAATTTTTTGCAAGGCATGTAGTGTGACTGTTGTTTCTGTAAAGTTCAAATGTATATGTGCTGAGAGTATCAATGTTATTGCTATGTTTTCCATTACATTGGCTATGTTTTATTTTAGGGAATGGTTTTAATCAGTCACAGCCATGGATTGTACACCGGTCCTATTATATTGCTATCAGGGTTTCAAGTTTCAGAAACTTTGAACTTTACAGAAACAACAGTCACACTACATCCACCATAAAGCCATAGTTTTAATAGAAAAATAGCTTTGCCTTATATGCTTATTTCATGTGATACCTTTGCCTTGCAAACATGTGATACCTTTGCACTCTCTTAACGCTTGCATATGTACTGCTAGTGTCCTCGTTTTACGAGTAACTTTCTACCTTAATGCCTCTTTAATTGTTATACTATTCCCTTATAATCTCTGTCGCTTGCATTCCACTCTGTATCTTTATAATTTTTAATTTTTAATTTTTAATTTGTAATTTTAATTTGTAATTTTTAATTTGTAATTTTTAATTTGTAATTTTTAATTTGTAATTTTAATTATTGTACAATTCTCTTGTAATCTAAGTCGGATCCATTTCACCTTGTAAATACGAAACTGTTGACAACATTAATATCCATGTATCTATATGATTGTTCAGTTGAATAGGAGGTTAATTATATGTACAAACATTGCTACTGCTCCGATGATTCCAAACGATAGTTTGGAAGAAACGATTGTCAGCAATAAAATGATTTGAACATAGCTTTGATTATTGTGTAATTTATATTCCGACTCTGTAAAACATCTCATGTATTTACATTGAGCTATTTTTTTTTACTGATAATAAGGTAGTAATAAATTACTGAACTTTCCTGTTTATAGTTGTATATAGTGTATACATAACTATAAATAATATTATATATATATATATATATATATATATATATATATATATATATATATATATATATAAGGGAAAAGGGATGTTAAAGGGTGGAGATGATGATCACATATGAATGTTCAACAACTTTGCAATTCAATAAAAAGTAATCAATAAAATAAGTACCTGGCTTGAAGAGAGGCAGTCTAACAAAAGGGAACTGGTAAAAGAAATGAGTTTCTAATTTAGGCACAAAATCAGCAGTTTTAGTGGCTGGTTAAAGTCGATTATATCAATCCCAGTATTTGACTGACACTTTATTTTATAAACCTTGGAAGGATGAGAGGGAATGTAAACCTTGGTAGGATTAGAACTCAGAACTTAAAGGGTAATAACTATATGCTGCAAAGCACTTTGTTTGACATTAGTCACAACTCCAATTGCAATCTCTTTAAACATAAATCTTCTAATTCACAAGTGACCTGGGGCTAAACAACAACCAATTCAATACTAGCAACAGCAAAATAAAAATCCTCCCCCTTCAACAGGCCAAATATCTCCACCACTCAGACACAGCATGCAAGATATATTAGCAGGGGTTGGGGAATTGATATGTCAGTATATGAACGCCTACTCAAACACATTCTAGATATAAACCACACTGGCTAAAGTTAATATTTATATTTCTCTCTTTACATAAAATTATTTCTTTGTCACTTTAGAGGTGAAGTTTCCAACAAGAGAAATAGTCTTTGTATAAATAGTGTAATGAGACACCACTCTACTGCACACACAGATTTACCTAAGAACATTACTATTGATTTCTTATTTAGACACAAGGCCAGTAAATTTGGTGGTGGAAGCATAAAGTTGGTTGCTACTTTATTACATAGACCCTAAAAGGATGAAAGGCAAAGTTAACAACCTCACAGTTTGAACTCAGAATATAAAGAGCCAGAACAAATACCTCATGGTATTTTATCCAATGTTCTACACATTCTGCCAATCTACCACCCTAAAGTAAATTGGACCCTAAAGTAAATTGGGATTTGAACTCAAAACACAGAGACCTAAACAAATATGGATGCTCACACTATTACACCTTAGAAGCTACTCTCTCCTCCATTGTGCACACAATTCCACCCATGGACCCTCTACTGATTCTTCTTAGCGATTCTCCTTATGACTACACTCCCCACCCCAAAATCCCAATACACTGGTGAGTGCTCCCTTATTGACCACAATATCCATGCATCCACCACTATTGATGTTTAGGTATCCTCACCACCACTACATTCCGCCCCCCCCCCCCCCCCCCCGATGCTATCAAGATCACGCTTGCCCTACCACTCATCACCCTATTAAATCACACCACACTTGCCATGTATCCATTACTTCATAATTATCTTCATTCCTCTCCCACTCCCAATCTCCATATAGTAGAGAGGGCTCTTCAGTTCATACTTATCTTCCTTTCCCATTCACCCCCACCAGCCCAAAGAGGGCTCTTCAGTTGGAACAATAACCAACAACCACTCTAGTATTGGTGCCACAAAAATGTACCCAGTACATCCTGTAAGGTGGTTGACTATAGAAAGGGCACCCTGCTGAAACCATACCAAAAAGGTTCAGTTCTATCAAGAACATAACAACGTCCATAGTGTTAGGGGTTTACACAATAAATCAACTCAATACATGCTGTAAACTAGTTGGCAATAGGGCATCAAGCCACAGAAAGTTTACCAAACAAAGAGTTGGGAGGTGCTCAGTTATTACGTCAAGGACACGATAAACTCCCTAGTGTGGGGAATCTACATGATAAATGCACCCAGTACATCCAGTAAAGTGATTGGTGATAGGAAGGGCGTCCAGTCATAAGAATCATGCCAAACAGAGAGTTGGTAGGACCTTCCAGTTGTGTCAAGGACATGATAACCTCTCTAGTGCTGGTGCCATGATAAAACCCGCACAGTAAAGCCTGGTACCATATGTAAGTAAAATGCAGATCCTCCACCTGCCTGATAGGTCAGTAGCTCTCCCCTCCTTCAGTATTGACTCAGTCTTTGAAGACCTGTCCAACTCCTACTAACAGGGAATGCAGGCATTAAATGATGATGATGATGATATACAGTATTTAACGATCTGAGAAACCTATAGCATACAGTGTAGCAAGTTAGTGGGTCAGCCTTAATAAACCACACACACGCACACACTCACACACACACGTGTGCACGCACATACACAGATATATATGAACACAGATGTGTGTATATGAAATAGCTTGCAAAGAGTGAAACATGAGGTCATCTTTAACCAATCATATATGAGCAAGTGATATACATATGTTTTATGTTTTCCATCATACATCTCCAGTCATCTAATCTAAGGAGAGTATTATACACACACACCACATATATATATATATTTATATATATATATATATATATATATATATTTATATATATATATTTATATATATATATATATATATTTATATATATATATATATATATATATATATATATATATTTATATATATATATATATGAATAAACATATATGTATGTATATATTTATATATATATATATATATATATATATATATGTATATATATATATATACACATATTTGCACACACACAGCTGGTAACTCCATTAATTCGCTGCAGTTGACCAGAAGATATAAAGCCATTGAAACTAATCTAATTATATAAATCAGCATACATACATACACAGCAACTGACAAATATGCACAGATCACACACACAGATAGAGACACGTGCACACACACACATACACACACACACACAGATACGAGTCACTGGGAGAAGACACCTACACACTCACATAATGGCTGACGTTTCAATCTTTACTTAACTTTACATAAAGTGCATAATTCAAAATAATGTGTGAAAAGAGAAACAGACAAAGTATTATCTATTTTTCACTTTTAAACGAGATTTTTCTGTTACAGATTATTATTGAATAATTTGAAAGAAACTTATGGAAGAAATCGCCCATGTAATGCAACCATTTATAATTGGATTCCACATCTCAAAGCTGGAAGAACAAATGTTTTTGACAACAAAATGCTGTTAATCTTTTGAGATTCTTATAGCATTCATCAAATTGATTTTCTCTGCTAGATTTATCAATAGAAAATATTACCTTGGTTATTGTCTACTTTAAAATCTGATGTTAAATTATAGAAAAACTAAGACAAGCAATATTTTTTTCCTACTTTCAGATCATGCCAAAGGTCCAATCCGTGCAACAGTCGTTTGGGATTGATTTGTTTTTCTCTCTTTTGTCCTTCGGGAAATCATCACTTCAATGTTTTTTCATCTTTTCTACATTTTTATTTCACCATTATTTCAGCCTGTAAAAATTGACAAAAGAAATGAAAATGTTCTGAGAATATTCCACTTCTAATAGAGATATGGTCATTTCTTATAATTCCTTAATTGGTCTGTATCTACTGAATTTTTTGCCATTTACTCTTAACATATTCAATGCATCTGCTTATTAATATAATGGGTGCAACTTTATTCATGTCTGGTGAATCCAGGATCCACATATCTGGTGAAATTTGAACTTCTTATAGTTCTTTTACATACTGAGTTCAATTCCTATTGAGACCAACTTTGTTTTTCATCCTTTTCAGGTCAATTTAATCAACTTTCTCCTATCTCCCAAATTAATAGCCTTGTGCCTAAATTAGAAACCCTTATTAGATTGTTAGATAAAACTAGTAAGACTTTTGATATTTGCTTTTATGCGTAAATTGCACCAAAGTTGCCTTTGTGTTTATAAAATGTAGCAGTCAAGTCCTGTGTTTGGTCTAATTCACTGTTCCCTCCTCTTTCGGCCTATGTTAGGAATTTACACAATTAAATAAATGAGTAACTACATGAATGAATGACTATAAAATAATTAGAAAAAAAGTACAAATATATAAAAAACGGAAAACGTAGGGATAAGCAGGGTTTCTAGGGCCTCAGAAAATGGGAGGGGAAAGAGGGACGGTGATGGACTCTATTAAAAAAATATTGATGTTGATATTGTTAGTACAATATATGGCAGAAGTAGTAAAGGGATGAATAAAATACCTTGATCTATGTAATGGTATTCCTTTATGTCCTGATCTCATACCCTGCTAAGATCAACTGCTGGAATTGATAAAAATACCATTCAAGTACTGAAATGGATCTAACAATCAACTGTTCCCTACCACAAAATGTAGGGCATAGTCTTTAGATTTCATCCATTGGCCCTTAACTCATTGAGGATTTGTAGGGGCACCATCATAATATGGCATATCTTAGACATTTAAACTGGGCAGAGCCTATCTCTCTCTCTCCAGGTTTGAATATAGTCAATTTCTTCCATAGAGAAAGTGAGTATGTGTGTGTGTGTGTGTGTGTGTGTGTGTGTGTGTGTGTGTGCGTGTGTAACAAGAGAGATAGTGAAATAATTGTTTCTATATTTGGCACAAGGCCAGCAATTATCCTAGTGTATTACTGGTACTTTATTTTATTGACCCCGTAAGGATGAAAGGCAAAGTTAACTTCGGTGGGATTTGAACTCAGATCATAAAGGGCCGTAACTTTGCTACAAAGCATTGCGTCAGACCCTCTACCGATACTGCCAATTCACCGAGAGGTAGTGAAATAATGAAACCTATTACTGGACTGGTACTTTACTTATAAACCTTGAAAGTCTGAGTGCAGAAAACTGGAATGAATACCATAAAGCATGTTATCCTGTTCTAATAACCCCACCAATTTGCTACCTTATATCTGTATAGATTAGAAACTGTTATTTTTTTTTTTTTTTAACAGAGAAGCAATAATAGAGCAACAGAATATATACCTTACAATATGTAGTCATATCCCTTTATGGATTTCAGTTCAAATTCTACCAGTATCAGCTTTTCTTCCTATCCTTCTAAACTTAATATGTTAAGTATGAATTCTATACTGGGTTAATTCAATCAACTATATCTCTTCCATACAAATTTGTTGCTATGTACCAATGTGACAACAATAAACTGCTTTTATAAGGCATATAGTAATCTACATAGCTAACTTAAATAAGATACATAGGCAGAAGCCCAGTTAGCCAAAGATGATTGTGTCATTTCTAGCACTGAAAGATTAGAGAGCTCAGTTTAAAGAGTTAGCTAGACAGAAATTGATAGAAACAGACATCAACAACAAGTGATGGATCTTTTTATATAGAAAGATTTGTAGAGATTTAATAGGGTTTAGCAAGTTCAAAATGGAGAGGAAGCTAGAAGGTAGTTTAGAAGAGATTATTAGGAAATGTAGCTGATCTGACATACTAGAGCAAAAATATCTCTCAGCTATTTCTCTTGTGTGAAACATGAGGATCATATTGTCCAAGCTAAGGTGTGTGCTCTTAGACATGAAGAAGTTAAAGCCATTCAGTGGGATGAAATAAACCTCTTCCTGGGAGGTCAGGCAGTGATGATGAATATCTCCATCTCTTCGATACAATATTACCACATGTACTGTCTTCTATAAGATAAGTTCTTTATACTCTGAAAGGAATTTTAAGACCTGAAATATTAGAAAAAAGAAATAACAGCAATAAAAACAAACAAAGATTACCAGGTAACTAAATTTTATATACCTTCATCTTATCGTTCAGTTTGCATTGTTTAGCCTTATATAACTTTCCACATTATATAATTTAATATTTGCTTTTGGTCAGAGCCCAAATCCTGGATATGCAGCAGATGCAGCAAGAGTAACAACAGACATTTAAGCATGGTGGAATTCCAGAGAATTCTCACCAAAAACGGTTACCTTACTTCTCTTACCAAATACTGAAATGCCAAGGCAGCAACACTTAAAAGAACAAGAAGGACACATGCCCCTAGAGATAATATATGCTACCTAAAGCTGCCACAAGCCATTTAAAGGGAGGGATTGAATATACAGCTGATGCACTCGAGACCTTCATTGAGGCAACTGCACCACAGACACCAACCCACATACAGCAATGTATATATACACACTTTTTAATTGTCCCATCAACAATGCAGAAATGTATATGAGAGCATATATAGTCTATAAGATCACATACAAAATATGTTGTTCCTTGTACATTGGTTTATATGCCCCATTATTAGACTGTGACAGTGGATTGGCAGTATCAGTAGAGGGTTGGACGCCATGTTTTGCAGCAAAGAGTTGCAGGCCTTTATGGTCTGAGTTCAAATCCCGCCGAAGTTAACTTTGCCTTTAATCCTTACGGGATCGATAAAATAAAGTACTAGTAATACAGTGGGATAATTGCTGGCTTTGTGCCAAAAGTAGAAACAATTATTAGACTGTTTTATTTAGTCAAATGTTATGGTGAAGCCTTTTATTTCTATCTCAATTTTTAAACTTTGCTTGCCACTTTCTAAACATGCTTCCTTTCCATAATAGGGTGAAAGTAGTAATTCTTTGCTTACACTTTAATCTGTACTAATCATAAATATTTGCTCTACAGATTTACATATACTTTTTTATTATATATATAATATATATATATATACACTCATTATCAAGCCCTCTTCAGATTTTGGTCTTTGTAATTATTATTACTATATATATATATATATATATATATATATATATATATATATATATATATATATATAAAAAAATAACTTACTAGAGGCGACGGACGAGGTTTGTGGCTGGAGTAAGACCTCAAGCAGGAGGAGAGTGACTTGGTGGTGGAACAATAAGGTAGATGAAGCAGTCAAGGCCAAGAGACAGGCATGGAAAGAATGGAAGAACGGGGGGAGCAGGGTACATTACATAGAGACCAAGAGGGAAGCTAGGCGACAAGTATACTTAGCTAGGAGGGAAGCAGAGGATAGAAAATTCAAGCATGTTTTACAACGTGAGGACCAGAAACAGGAGGTATTCAAGATTGCGAGGCAGTGTGTCAGAGATAGTTGTGATGTCATTGGAGAGAAGTGTATCCGGAATGATAAAGGTGAGCTTGCCCTCACAAGTGCTGAGAAGAAAGATGCATGGAAGAGTCATTATGATAGATTACTAAATGAGGAGAATGCATGGGAAGAAGAGACCCTACCCCACGTAGACCCTATAGAGGGACCAGCAGTACAAGTCAGCGGCAGCGTAGTAAGTAAGGCAATCAGAGATATGAAGATAGGGAAGGCAACCGGTCCATCGGGTATAGCTGCCGAGATGCTGAAGGCATCTGGGTCTGTAGGTCACACTATAACCACACGTATCGTTAACCAGGTAATACTAGAGGGGGCCATACCAAAAGATTGGTGCAGTAGCATCATTGTCAACTGCTACAAAGGTAAAGGCGATGCACTAGATAGAGGAAACTATAGAGGTATAAAGTTGATGGACCAGGTCATGAAAGTAACAGAAAGAGTTATAGCACAGCTGATTAGGGACCGGGTGAATATAGACGAGATGCAATTTGGGTTTGTACCAGGGAAAGGCACCACTGATGCGCTCTTCCTTGTGAGGCAATTACAGGAAAAGTACCTAGCTAAAAGTAAGCCACTCTACTTGGCATTTGTCGACCTTGAGAAAGCCTTTGACAGAGTTCCACGTGCAGTAATCTGGTGGGCTCTTAGAAAACTAGGAGTAGATGAATGGCTTGTGAAAGCGGTACAAGCCATGTATAGGGGAGCAGTCAGCAAAGTTAGGATTGGCAATGAGTATAGCGAGGAATTTAGCGTACAGGTTGGGGTCCACCAGGGCTCTGTTCTTAGCCCTCTCCTGTTCATCATAGTCCTGCAGGCAATAACGGAGGAGTTTAAGACCGGATGCCCATGGGAACTCCTGTATGCTGATGACCTCGCACTCATAGCTGAATCTATGGTAGAACTAGAGAATAAATTCCAAACCTGGAAGCAGGGACTAGAGAGAAAGGGCCTCAAAGTCAACATGACAAAGACTAAGGTCCTTATAAGTAGACGAGAAAACAGAACCCAGATCCCCTCAGGGAAATGGCCTTGCTCAGTATGTAGGAAAGGTGTAGGTAGGAACTCCATTCTTTGCCCCAAATGCAAACAATGGGTACACAAGAGATGTAGCGGGATCTCAGGAAGCTTAATTAAGAATGTAGGATTCACATGCAGCAGCTGTGCTGAAACAGCAAGCAAACAGCCACAGGAAACAAGTACCACCAATCTCTGGGAGGGCCCTGTAGAAACAGTAGACAGCTTCTGCTACCTAGGTGACCGAATTAGCAACGGAGGTGGGTGCTCAGAAAGTACAATAACTAGGGTAAGAACGGGATGGAAGAAGTTTAGAGAACTACTACCACTGCTAGCTGCAAAAGGCTTCTCCCTCAGAATGAAAGGCAGACTGTATGATGCGTGTATCCGAACAGCGATGTTGCATGGTAGTGAGACCTGGGCGCTGAAGGTGGAAGACTTACGTAGATTAGAGAGAAACGAAGCCTGCATGCTCCGATGGATGTGTAACAGTAATATACGTGAACGACAAAGCATAAATGAATTGAGAGAGAGACTGAGCATAAGAGGAATCAAATGCTGCGTGCAGGAGAGGCGGTTACGCTGGTATGGACATGTGATGCGTATGAAGGATGACAGCTGCATAAAAAGGTGCAGAGCACTAGAAGTTGATGGAAACCGCGGAGTGGGGAGACCCAAGATGACTTGGGATGAGGTGATAAAAGCCGACCTTACCCAACTACACCTCTCAAAGTCAATGACACACGACCGTGACTTCTGGCGTCACGCAGTAATACAGGGTACCCGACCTCCCATGGGTACATGCTGAAGCATATAAACAATACGCCCCCCCCCCCCCCACCGCAAGGTGGTCGTGGAGGTGCCACGGCAAAAAAGCACCCAGCCCACACTGTAAAGTGGACGTGTAGGCGCCACGAAAAAGCACCCAGCACTCACTGTAAATGAGGTTGGTGTTAGGAAGGGCATCCAGCTGTAGAAATCAAGCCAGATCAGTTCCTGTATGAGCAAGGCATGGTCAGCCGACCAGACACTGCCCACAACAGGACAACCCGTCTAACCCATGCTAGCGTGGAAGAACGGACGTAAAACGGTGATGATGATATATATAGGTATGTACACGTACATACATATATGTATACAGACGTACAGTAGTATGTGTATATATATACATACATGCACACATATATATATGTACGTATGGATTCACCGAACATTTATTATAATGCTCGGTGTGTTTGTAAGCAAACATCCCGTATTAAGCTGTAGTGTCCAGCAACCATCGTTGCTCGTTTGTTCAACACTAACAAAGGAACGCTGTACTAGTTTCAAGCTTATTAGCTATCATCAGCAACGTATACCTTCCTGCCAGATTGTTGAACGTATATACTTACCTTATGCATATTAACAGCTGAGTAGCCCAATTTGCATATTGAGTGGGTTAATCAGCCGGGTGCACCGAAAACGATAAACGGAAAAAATGAAACGAAATTTCATTTCCCACTCTTAGTACGGCTGTTTCTTAAATATAAGTATGTACACGTACATACATATATGTATACAGACGTACAGTAGTATGTATATATATATATATACATACATGCACACATATATATATGTACATATGGATTCACCGAACATTTATTATAATGCTCGGTGTGTTTGTAAACAAACATCCTGTATTAAACCGTAGTGTCTAGCAACCATCGTTGCTCGTTTGTTCAACACTGACAATGGGTACAAGCTGAAGCATATAGACAATATGCCCCTACATCCCTCCCACTGCAAAGTGGTCGTGGAGGTGCCACGGCAAAAAAGCACCCAGCCCACACTGTAAAGTGGACGTGTAGGTGCCACGGCAAAAAAGCACCCAGCACTCACTGTAAATGAGGTTGGTGTTAGGAAGGGCATCCAGCTGTAGAAATGAAGCCAGAATCAGTTCCCGTATGACCAAGAGAAGGTCAGCTGACCGGACACTGCCCATAACAGGACAACCCGTCTAACCCATGCTAGCGTGGAAGAACGGACGTAAAACGGTGATGATGATGATGATGATGATGATATATATATATATATATTATGTATGTATATATGTATGTATGTGTGTGTGTGTGAGAGAGAGAGTGTGTGCATGTATATACAAGTACACATGTACACATACACATACTTCATTCTATACTTAATCGAGTACATTTTAGTTCAGTTGTGAATTGAATGTTCAGAAGTTGAAAATTGGTCTTCCTGCCAACTTGCAATATTTGTCTTCTGAACTCTTATAGCAAATGTAAAACACACGTTACAGTTACCATAGTAACACTCAAATTCACAGAAATTTTTGACACTTTCTACTTCTATTTACCCCCAGTATGCAATGTCAACAATAATGATGACCTAAATGTCTATTAGATAAATGTTACTAAATTAGATTTACTGTTATCGAGTCTTCAGCCAGCAACCATTTTCTTTTTTTATAACAAAAACATGAGAATATTTCTATTTAAGAGGAAATGTTATAGTAGACAAAATATTGGATTGTCAAATAGTTTTTCAAATCTTGTTATGTTGGTAAAACATTTATAATTGAGGAGGGAGTTACATTTTTAGTTATCATGCTTACTTCAACAAGGTAACAAACAAGAATCCTTCTTAAGTACCATATATGAATGTATTTACCATATTTCCCAGTGCTGAAGACGCTTCGTTCTCAAGGACGCACCCTAATTTTGACAACTAAAAATTTGAAAAAAAATAATAAACAATTTCGGCCTCCAGGACTCATGGTAGATGTTTGAGACTTATTTTTGGAAAAAATTAGTGTCTTCAATGCCGGGAAATACAGTAAATATTGAACATGGTCTCTTCTACCAGCAGTGAAGCAAAGATATTGAGGACACTTTCTGAGATCTAATGACAATAGGAAGAAAAGAAGAATGGTTAAACAAAAAAATTCTAAGGAGGTGTGTCAAATTACAATTACATATAAAATCCTCTGTAGGAGCTGTTCACATGTAACCTCAAGTCTTTTTCTTTTCTTCTTCTTCTTCTTCTTCTTCTTCTTCTTCTTCTTTGTCCACATATTCCTGAGAGGATCGTGAGGGAAGAGTACTCAAACACTCCTCCTGGATCAGCCAAGCTCATGATTCTTATCTAACCATCTTGCTCAGGATCTGCTCCTGGGTCTCTTGCTGACTGGTTTTGACTAATGTCATAAATTATTTAGCCCTTGGATGAACCGCCTGCTGAACTTTGAACAGGAAAGAAGAAAGGAAAGGAGCCAATTGTCACATCAGACAAAGGAAATATTATTTCCATTGCTGATACCATCTGCTGGTCATAATTCTTGGCAGAAGGAGGTGGGATTTGAACTCAGAATGCTACTTTATTTATCAAGAATGTATGAAAGGCAATGTTTACTTTAGCAACATTTGAAATCAGAGAACAATGAGTTAGAACAAATACTGCAGCATTTAATCCAATGAACTTATAAATTTGCTAATTCACTGCTTTTGACATTGATCATGACCATCTTACACATTATATATTACTAAATTCCACAGAGCTACAACTGCTGTGCTGTGGCTTCAACAATATTTAATGCTTCCATTATTCTATATCCACAAGGGCGGTGGATTGGCAGTATCGGTAGAGAGTCGGACACCATGCTTTGATGCATAGAGTTACGGCCCTTGCCATTCTGAGTTCAAATTCCACCGAGGTTAACTTTGCCTTTCATCCTTACGGGGTCGATAAAATAAAGTACCAGTAATGCACTGGGTAATTGCTGGCCTTGTGCCAATAGTAGAAACAATTATTCTATATCCACAGGAGCCAACAAATTATATTTCAAAAATATATAAACAAATTCTAGGTAAGATATTGAAGACATTTGAAAATTTTAAGATATTGTAAACAATAAAATTATAAAAAGTTATTTTGTAGAAGACAATTACATTAAAAATAAATAAAATCTGTCCACAGAAAACAGATAACAAAAAGAACATGACAGATGCAGCTTTACAGCAGTGCACATTTATGAATGTTAAAACTAAATCTTGACAATGAATTAGAAATACTGAACATGGGAACATTTTAAAGAATTGTTGTGCAATAAAGATAAAAATCTGTAAACACAAAATGTCTTCATGGAGAAGTTTTAAAATCCACTTAGTCATGTTTTTGAAAAAAGAGCTACTTCCCATTTACATCATCATCATCATTGTTTCACACACATAGACACACACATGTGCACACGTATAAACATTTATATATACACACACACACACACATATATATATATATATATTAGGGATTCGGGGACCAACGGCTGAGCTCTTGCTGTTTCGACAACAAATTCCAGACTAGAATGTGCTGTTGAAATGACAAGAGCTCAGCCATCAGGCCCAACTCTAATATATTTATACTCTACTATCTCAAGTATTGAGCACTCTGCTGAATAATGATCTTACTCATTTAAAACTGGCATATCTTGATCTATATACACATATATACATACATATATATGTAAGTATAAGGTAAACAGAAATAACAAAAATAACGAAACCAATGGCACAGTACATATATCATCATCATCATCATCATCATCATCATCATCATCATCATCATCATCATCATTATTTAACGTTCAGTTCCCCTACTAGCAAGGGTTGGGCAGGTCATCAACAGGCTGGGTTGGTACTCAAAGGAAATATAGGGGCCCCTCAGTGATCTGAGAGCCTGCATCTTGCTTACATATGTTCCTGCACCCTACCAAGTGCTCAGACAGGCTGGCAGACCACAACTTACAATAATCCGGCACACTACCAAGTGCATTTTATCATGACACAGTACTAGGGAGGTTGTCATGTCTTTGACACGGCTAAAGCGTCCTCCCACCCAATCCTTTTTTTGAAGGTTTTCTATTGTTGAATGCCTTTCCTATCACCAACCACTTTACAGAGTATAAAGAGAATGTTTATCATGTAAATCACAACCATGTGGTAATTTAACTGATGAGTCCTCCTGACCCTTTATTTGGGAAGTTTTCTTTGGCTGGATTAGCTTTGTATTACCAACCACTTTACAGTGTGTACTGGCTTTGTTTATCATATAAATCTAAAGAGATTTTTGTGACCTTCACACAACTGGAGAGTCTTCTCAATCCTTGTAGCATAATTTCTAACACCACTCACATTACACAGAGAACTGGGTACATTTCTCCTGGCATCAACACTTAGCAGGATTTGGTCATTGACTCAACCAAAGAGCCCTCCTTACTCTACTGAGGAGTGGGGGATAAGAAGAGTGATATGTCTTGGGTGTATGACAAATGCAATGGACTGGTGTGGTTTAATGTGATGGTGAATAAAGGAGAGGGCATCGACCACCAGAAGCATGAGAGATACAGTGATAATAATATTACTGTGCATGTGTTCACAGCTTTCTGGCTTCAGCAAATATAAGTATTTTATTTAGGCATTAAAGTAAATAAACTGCGAAATCAAATGTCATTTCCAGTTTGTATGATTCTCCCTTCACAAAATAAACGTTGCCTCTTAACTATAATCAATTACCTACACTGTGCTACTAGAATAAAGACTATGGACTTTCCATGTGTTCATAAAACACTGCTTTATTTGAACATCACTATGGATTTGAATCTCATCTAACGTGCTATGCCTCACTGCTTAAATAATTCCTTGGCTTATTGCTAGTTTATGTCTCAACTTCGCTTAATTAACCCTTTAGCATTTAAACCAGCCATATCTGACCAGATGTCTCTAAATAAATAATAACAAAATCTTATAGATACAATATTATGTGAAATAAAGTGTTTACCGTGAAAATATAATAGTAAATATAGAGTAATGTAAATGCTAAAGGGTGGACATGCACCGTTTTGTAGAGAATAACTATTAATGTATTAAATTAAATTAACTGCAAGATAAAATATGATGGTATGAGTTCATATCATTTGCATGTCAAAAAATGTAGTTTTCCCTATTCATATCTTTGTATGTATTGATAGATACATTACAAAACATACACACACATACAGAAAGAGAGAGAGAGAGAGAGAGAGAGTTAGTTGCACTAGCAGAAAACTGCCTAAAGTACAGTGTATTTGCTAATGGAGTAATATGACAGGAAATGATCTCTCATCCAATGGATGAAGCCAGTAGGTGAACAGCTTAGCTAGAAGGTTTTTATGTCAATAAAACAGTCGAAGAAAAATTACTTTATTCAGAGTTCTCAAGAACAAGAGTCTACTGGTGTATAGCATAGAAAAGCAAGTCTCTGGTTGTTCTCATCATCATCATCATCATCATCATCTTCGTTTAACGTCCATCTTCCACGCTAGCATGGGTTAGACGGGAGTTGTCCCACTTGAGGCAAGGTTGGTCGGGTGACCATGTCGCGCTCATATAGTTCTGTTTTTATAATTTTAGAGATATTAGAATAAGGGGACAAGAAATGTATATTTTTTCTTGCTCTTAATGACAAAAAATATACAGCTCTGAACTAGTTTTTTTTTTTATTAATCTTTTAATTAAGGGACTTTATCTTGAAATATAAGAACTGCAAGGTAATATCTAGCAGCTTTATCATCATATTTTTAACATTTACTATCGAATTCACATTATGGTAGCTTTCAAACAAAATACTATTCTCTCTCGTCGAAACGGCCAGAGCTCAGAGCTATTACCCACTCTATTACCCTAAGTATTGAGTACTCTGATGCGTTATTGTCCACCTGGTATCTTACCACACCCTCTTTGTTCTTTAGCTCCTATTTCCGTAGTGGAGCACTCTTCGACCCATACCGCACTTAAATCCCGGCACTACTACCAGTTCTGATCTAGCTGTCGAAACAGCCAGAGCTCAGCCGTCGGGGTCCTGACTCTTTTCCTATATATATATATATATATAACTTTAATAATAATAACAGTTTCTATTATTAGGTATAGACTTAACCAGAGGGTTTAAAGCTCAATGCAATAGGGTTCATGCAAAGCTGATATATAAAGAATAAGGAACACCAAAGAGTCAATATGCTATCAAAATAATATATTGACTCTTTGGTGTTCCTTATTCTTTATATATATATATATATATATATATATATATATAATTAGAGTATGTGTTAGTTTATTACCAACACTTTAGTATGCAAGGTAGAACACTCGATGAAGTACAGGGTCTGTTTACTCCGGGGTATATATATAAACATGAAGTACAAGTCAACAGGTTATAATTCACTTCATTTATTCATAATCGCTGTTAGAGATTGAACCCCAGACCAGGATCTCCAATGTCCCTAATACCTACCACTAGGCCACCAATGTGAATTATAACCTGTTGACTTGTACTTCATGTTTATATATATATATATATATATATACGAAAAATAAATTTTTAAAAAACATATGGGAATGATACAGTATCAGGAAGATATACAGGGTGAGCATAAAGTATTTCCCTGATTATAAAATACCATATCTAGGATACTATTTGAGATTTTAATTTTTCATTCTTTTAATTTATAAATTTCAAGTTTAAAGGTTTTCTGAAAATGTTTTACATTTTCTCTTCTGAAACTGCTTTTCTATCTTATTAGTTTAATGCTTAATATAGTAGAATGAAAGACAAAAGAAGAAATAGAAAGATAGATGAGAGTAAGAAGAGGAATGAAACCAATCTTTTTATCAACCCCACTAAATATGTCTTAGATAAAATCAATCTTAGATAGAATTAACCTTAATATTAAAAACTTTTTTTTTTATTCTACCCTTATGAAAAAGCAGTATTTGCAATATAAAATGCTTCAGTATCATTATCAATGAACACTTGTACAAATTCATTCAGTTTGATATTATTGATTGGTACATACCCACGCATTAACAAACCTTTACTCCAAAAAGCAGTAATTTTATTCAACAATTGTACATCCATTAGTAATTATATATCCATTAGCGAATTTGTTATTAAAATAGTTATTCATGCAAAAAATCACTATTAGCATTTCTCAGTACCTTGTATATAAAGAAAGAAAGCATTTCTTCTGTTAATCAAAGGATCTGAAATATGTCAATTAAGAGATCTTGATATTTTACACCTACATGATGCTAAATTCAATTTTGTTTGAAGCTAAAGTCATATCACAATAATGCCCTTATGCTCCTATGTAACATGAATATGAAACAAATTGATGGATATAAGGGATTTCTCATTTATTTATTATTTGTTATTGAAATTTTTAGTCAAGACACACCTCATTGTAATTAATTTTCTTGGCATTGCATTTAGCTGTGTGGTTAAGATTTTCATTTCGCAGCTGCATGGCTGCAGGCTTTATGTTACCTATAATTTACCTTGTGAGTTAAATTTAGCAGGTAGAAACTGTGTGTGATTCCATTGCATATATATGTGTGTGTGTGTGTGTGTGTGTGTTTGTGTGTGTGCGTGTGTGTTCGTGTGTGTGTGTTCGTGTGTGTGTGTGTTCGTGTGTGTTTATATGTGTGTGTGTGTGTGGTTATAGGAAGAGCATCCAAGATGATGGAAAGAGCATCCAGCTATAGAAACTAAGCCCAATCTTGAATGTATGTAAGCAAGATGCAGCCACCAGCCTGCCTGAGAGGACAGTGACTTCAATTAAGCTATGACTTGGGAATGAAAACCTTACCTTTGTATGTTGTCTGTAGGAGAAACACCTGGCAGTAGAAAATATGCCTTAAAAAAGTTTCATCTCACCCATGTTAGCATGAAAATGTGGATGTAAAAACAATGATGATATCATCATCATCATCATCATCACCATCATAATCATCATTATCACCATCACTATCACCATCTTTTTATCTCTATTTTCCATACTGGCCATACATTGGATGGTTTGTCATATTCTAAGGAGAGGGAGAGTGACCAAATGTAGAAAACCTAGTTGTAGAATTTATGAATACAGGCTGAAAGGCACAGAATTCAGAGGGACAAACATTTAAACTTAAAAACTGTTTCACATATTCATCTAGTAATCTTGTCTATAATAATTGTTTTTACTTTTGACACAAGGCCAGCAATTATCCCAGTGCATTACTGGTACTTTATTTTATTGACCCCGTAAGGATGAAAGGCAAAGTCAACCTCAGTAGGATTTGAACTCAGAACGCAAAGGGCCATAACTCTATGCTGCAAAGCATGATGTCTGATGCTCTACCAATACTGGCAATAAATACATAACCAAAACCCCAGGACTTACAAATATATACAGCATACAAAAGATAGCACTACTAGGCACTGCATACATATTTCAAAAAGTACTAACAATACAATAGAAACAACTTCAGCAAAAACTACACTGCTCATACCCAAAGCATACCGAGCTGTGCTTGGTAAAGCAGTAATAATGCGCAATAAAAATAATAATGGAAATTATAATAATAATAATAATAATGAAAATTATTGTGTAGCATACTCAAGTGCACTACAACTTATCATAGGTGCATGTATAGTACATAGAATAATAATGTTTTAACATTCTGCAGATGTGAGAGAAAATACATTACAATAACTGGGAATGATTTATGGAAACAGCTGAACATCCAACAACAACAAATCCAAGAAATAACTACAAGAAGGATTCCACTGAGTTGGCATATTGAGAGATGTGCTGGAAGACATTTTTCCATCTTCAGAATTTTTCCATTTTATCAATTTACAGATGAATTACTGAACAACTACAAACAAACAAAGAGAAATTGCTAATTAACAATAATAATCCATGTTTAAATGTTCAGGTATTATAATCTGCCAAAAATTCATATACTAAGTAATGTGACTACTGCTAGGATTCTTATAGTTTTTAAATTTACTGCCAAAATGCTATTATTCTAGAACAGAGGTTCTCAAAGTGGGTGCTACCTACTTATTTTCTGCACACTAAGCAGGGCTATTTCTGAGGAGATATGGGCCCTGTTTTCCTTTCCACTTGCTAGAACTAGTCTTTGCCAAGTTGACTTTAAAACCTTTTAATTCTAATCCATACTTCTAGGTTTGGAATTTCATCAGTAATTCAGCCATAGATTCAATTATAAGGATCAGGTCATCTGCATACAGGAGTTCCCATGGGCAGCCAATATTAAACTCCTCCATTATTGCCTGCAGGACAATAATAAACAGGAGAGGGATAAGAACTGAGACCTGATGGAGACCAACCTGCATGCTAAATTCTTCACTATAGTCATTGTTAATTCTGACCTTGCTGACTGTTCCTTTATACATGGTTTGTACTGCTCTCACAAGCCACTCGTCTACTCCTAGTTTTCTAAGAGCCCACCAGATAATGGAATAGGAGACTCTGTCAAAAGCTTTCTCCAGGTCAAAAGCTAAGTAGAGGAGTTACCTTTAGCTAGGTACTCTTCCTGCAGTTGCTTTAAAAGGAAGAGGGCATCTGTGGTACTTTTACCTGGTACAAACCCAAACTGCATCTCCTGTAGCTAAACTCGTTCCCTAATCAGCTGTGTTATCACTCTTTCTGTGACCTTCATAACCTGGTCAACCAACTTAATGCCTCTATAGTTTTCTCTGTCTAGACCATCAACTCTGCCCTCGTAGCAGTTGACAATGATGCTGCTATGCCAGTCATTAAGTATGATATCATTTTGTATTACTTAGTTTACAATGTAGTAAACTATGTTTGGCCCACCATTCCTGATGCTTTCAGCATCACGGCAACTATCACTGAAGGTCCAGCAGACCTGCCTGTCTTCATATCCTTGATTTCCTTACTTACTATACTAATGCTGTACAGCTGATCCCTCTGTTGGGTCGACATGGGACAAACTATTTTCTTCCCATGCATCCTCCTCCTTCAGTAATCTTTCATAGCAGCACTTCCATGCTACCTTCTTTTTAGCATCAGTGAGGGCAAGTTTGCCATAATCATTTCAGACACACCTCTCCCCACTGACATCACAATTTTCCCTGACACACTGTGTTGCAAACCCTTTGATGCTCACACTGAAAAACATGCTTACTTTTTTGTTTTCCGCTTCCCTTCTTGCAAGGTATAATAGTTGCCTAGCTTCTCTCCTAGCACTCTGGTAGACTTCTCTACTACTCCCATTTTGCTAATCCTTCCAAGCCTGTCTTTTGGCCTTAATCATTTCAGCTACCTTACTATGTGGCGCCTACACATCCACTTTACAGTGTGGGCTGGGTGGTTTTTTGCCGTGGCACCTCCACGACCACTTTGCAGTGGAATGATAAGGACCTGAGTCCTATCATCTCATTTCTACAGCTGAGTAAACTGGAGCAACGTGAAATAAAGTGTCTTGCTCAAGGAAACAACACATCACCCGGTCCAAGAATTGAACTCAGAACCTTTCGATTGCAAGGCCAATGCTCTAACCACTAAGCCATGTGCCTCTCTCTCTCTCTCTCTCTCTCTCTCTCTCTCTCTCTATATATATATATATATATATATATATATATATCATCATCATCATCATCGTTTAACGTCCATCTTCCATGCTAGCATGGGTCTGGACAGGAATTGTCCCACTTGAGGCAAGCTTGGTTGTCTTGCTCAGGAATGTCTGGCGGGTTTTCTACGGCTGGATGCCCTTCCTAACACCAACCACGTTTACAGTGTGGACTGGGAGGTTTTTACCGTGTTACCTACATGACTACATTAGAGCGTGGACTGTGTGTTTTTTTGTCGTGACACCTACACGTCCTCATTTATTTAGGACTGGATGTTGTGGTACCAACATAGCTTTACATCGAAAGGGGTGGTGTAGATGGTGGTGGGGGTAGGGGTAGTGGGAAGGGGGTGTATTTTGGTTAAGAGGTGCCTACTGACTGTAGGTTTCGCTTTGTACTGAGGCAAGGCAGGCCTTCTGTATTACTACGTAGCGCCAAAGATCTCAGTCCAGTGACATTGTCTTGGAGAGGTGTAAGTGTGTGAGGTCAGATTTTATCAAGTCGCCCCAGGTTTTTCTGGGTCTGCCTACTCCGTAGCTACCGTCTATTTTGATCGCCCTGCACTTTTTTATACAGCTGTCGTCTTTCATGCGCATCATGTGACCATACCAACGTAGTCTTCTCTCGAGTAAACAGCATCTGATCCCTCTTATTCTTAATTTCTCACTTAGTTCATTTATGCTTTGCCGTTCGCGTATATTACTATTACACATCCAGCGGAGCATGCAAGCTTCATTCCTCTCCAGTCTGCGTAGATCCTCTGCACACAAGGCTCATGTCTCATAAACGAACTAATGCAGATTTGGAATAAGAGGGATCAGATGTTGTTTACTCGAGAGAAGACTACGTTGGTACGGTCACGTGATGCGCATGAAAGACGACAGCTGTATAAAAAAGTGCAGGGCGATAAAAATAGACGGTAGCCACGGAGTAGGCAGACCCAGAAAAACCTGAGATGACCTGATAAATTCCGACCTCACACACTTACACCTCTCTAAGACAATGTCACTGGACCGAGATCTTTGGCGCTACACAGTAATACAGAAGACCCGCCTTGCCTAAGTACAAAGCGAAACCTACAGTCACCTCTAACAAAAATACACCCCCGTCCCACTACCCCCACCCCATCCACACCACCCCTTTCAATCTAAAGCTATGTTGGTACCACAACATCCAGTCCGAAACAAATGAGGTCGTGTAGGTGTCACGACAAAAAAACACACAGTCCACACTGTAAACGTGGTTGGTGTTAGGAAGGGCATCCAGCCATAGAAAACCCGCCAGACAGTCCTATACGAGCAAGACAACCACTCTTGCCTCAAGTGGGAAAACTCCCATCCAAACCCATGCAAGCGTGGAATATGGACGTTAAACGATGATGATGATGATGATATATCCCTTCTAAACCCATGCTAGCGTGGAAGATAGACGTTAAATGATGATGATGATGATATATATATATATATATATATATATATATATATATATATATATATTACTCTTTTACCTGTCCCAGCCATATTATACTATTTTACCCTTTTATTTGTTCCAGCCAACAGGGTGAGCAATGGTGGTGCTATTATATATATACATAAATATTTTTATATATATATATATATATATATATAAAATATTATATATATACATAAATATTATTATATATATATATATATATATATATATATTTCGTTTCTGAATTTGTTTAGCAAGATTCTTTATCTGAAATCGTGTGTTGAAACTGATATTGTTCTACTTTGGGAGGGTCATGTTGCCAATAAGAAACACACGCACCAGTTGTATAGGAGCAAATTTTGGAATAGAATAGAAAGAACTAGGAACAAGGCTAATAGAATAAACTCATGGTATGATAGCAATAAATACCAGAGTGTAATGTTCATCGATACAACCCCTAGAGGTGAATTAGCTTACAAATTTAGAAGGGCCCTAAATAAACATAAACTCAATATTAAGATAGTAGAAAGATCAGGTACCTCCGTAAAAACACTTATTAGCAAGACATACCCTTTTCAAAGACCCTCATGCATCTGTACTCTACCAACATGCTAAAATAGAACACAAGGGTAAATTAGAGAACATAGAAATAAAAATAGAATCTACACACAGAAAACACGCAATGTTTAGACAAATTACAGAGGCAATAAACATAAAAGAATTACAACCAAAATTAAATAGAAAATATGAGTGGAACAGCAACATCACAACTTACAATTAAGGACAAAATGAAAACACACACACACATAGAACAAACAACCAACCAGTAACATGTAAATAAACAAATAAATAAATGAACATAAACACACACAGACACCCGGATGTGGCGCATGCGCAGACTGAGCACACAACACACACACAGAAACAAAATGGCGTAGGACAGAACAAAGGAGAGGCACAGAAACAAAGAAAGGAATCCCCAGTCACTGAAGGGGTCACAGAGTGTGTGACGAAAGAACTATGACTATATATAAACAACTATCTGGTTGTGGAACCAACCAACCAACCAGAAATTTATAAATTTATTATAAATTTATTATAATAAACTGAAGTGAAAGCAACTGGTGCGTGTGTTTCTTATTGGCAACATGACCCTCCCAAAGTATAACAAAATATATATATATATATATATATATATATATATATATATATATATATATATATGTATATATATATATGTGTGTATATATATATATATAGAGAGAGAGAGAGAGAAATAATACAATATAGGCGGTGCCCCAGCATGGCCTCACCCTGTTGGTTTGAACACATAAAAGAGTAAAAGTGAGATAGAGAGAAATTATATAAATATATAAACCAGCAAGAATATATAAACCACAGAGTCACTGTGCTAGAAAGGGCAGTAAAATCCCCCCTCCCCTCGCCAATCCAATTTCGAAGAAAAAGTCGATGGTGAGCAAGTCGGATGTCAGATTAGTTGAAAACACTTGAAAAACCTTAATTATTACCAATTTTATTTAGTGTTATTATCAAACAAACAAACTTCCTTTTTATAAGTATTATAGATAGATATATATACATATATATATAATAAGAAAATATATATACATATATATTTAATATTCATCCCCATCATTATTATCATCATTACCATTATCATCAATATTTAACCTCTGTTTTCCCAAGCTGGCATGGGTTAAACACACATACTAAAATGAGATTATTCCATTATCTCTTAGC
Source organism: Eledone cirrhosa (assembly GCA_964016885.1). NCBI lineage: Eukaryota > Metazoa > Mollusca > Cephalopoda > Octopoda > Eledonidae > Eledone > Eledone cirrhosa. The sequence continues at coordinate 26,932,195 of OZ024743.1, read as the reverse complement.
AATTAATATAATTGTTTGAAGCTGGAGATAATTGAGAAAGTGATACAGCAATTAATGCTGGCATTGCATGAATATTTTCCTCAACTTCAAGTATGATATATATATTTATGTTCTGGATATTTCCGAGTAATGACATGGTCTCTAACAGTATATGCTAGAGGTGAGAAGATATTCTGACAATGAATCATATTACATATTGAGACCATGTTATGAGTGGTGAAGTGAAAATGAATTATTTTATTATTTAGATTCAGGTCTCTTGTTTGTGAATTCAAATCTTTCTGGGGTCAGTTTGTTTTCACTTTTTTGTAATCATTAGATTAGTCACCAATAATATATATATAGATTTCATGATGCCTGTATATGAACAGCAATGTTGCATAATAGTGAGACCTTGGCACTATGTACTGAGGACCTACGAAGACTGGAAAGAAATGAAGCATGCATGCTCTGATGGATGTATATTAGTAATATACATGAACGGCAAAGCGTAAATGAAGAGAGAAATTAGGTATGAGGGATCAGATGCAGTATGCTAAAGAGGAGATTGTGTTGGTATGGTCATGTGATACATATGAAGTATGACAGCTGTATAAAAAGGTGCAATCAAAATTGATAGAAACCTTGGAGTAGGAAGACCCAGCAAAGCCTGGTATGAGAGGATAAAGGCTGATCTTGCACATTTGAACTTCTTAAAGAATGACACAGGATCGAGATCTTTGGCATTACACAGTAATACAGTAGACATGCATTCCCATATGCACAGACTTAAACATACACCTAATAGGCATCTCTTAACCACTATACCCCCACCCATCCACTCCTGTCCACACCACTCTTACACTGTGAACAAAACATATCCAGCCCACACTGTAAAGTGGTTGTGTGGGTGTCACAACAAAAAGTACCTAGCCCACACTGTAAAGTGGTCATGTAGGTGTCACAACAAAAAGTACCCCACCCACACTATAAATGTGGTTGGCATTAGGAAAGGCATCCAGCTGTAGAAATCTAACCAGAAACAGTCCTATATGTGTAAGACACAGTCACCTGACCCAACTTACCTCAAATGGGACAACCCGTCTAACCCATGCTAGCATTGAAAATGGACGTTAAACAATGATGATGGTGATGATGATATGTAATAGTAATATTAATTGTTTCTACTTTTGGCACAAGGCCAGCAATTACCAGTACATTACTGGTACTTTATTTTATCGACCTCGTAAGGATGAAAGGCAAAGTTAACCTCGGCGGGATTTGAACTCAGATCGTAAAAGGACGTAACTATGCTGGAAAGCATGTCTGACCCTCTACCAATACTGCCAATTCAATAATAATATTAATTGTTTCTACTTTAGGCACAAGGCCAGCAATTACCCAGTGCATTACTGGTACTTTATTTTATCGACCCCGTAAGGATGAAAGGCAAAGTCAACCTCGGCAGGATTTGAACTCAGATCGTAAAGGGACGTAACTATGCTGGAAAGCATGGCGTCCGAGCCTCTACCGATACTGCCAAAGTAATATTAATGAGAGTAAATTTTACTCATATACAAGATGTATTTTTTCTTGAATGATTTGTATTGATATTGAATTAATTGTTTGTGATTTTAATTAAACTCTGATGACCCCTATGATCTATGCTAACTAATAACAAATAACTGATTGATAGGTAATGAATTGGATGGTTGGTGCCCTGAAGCTTGTGTTGCAGATGGTTAGGTTGAGAGCATCACACAATTCCAGAAGCATACACCCCTCCTCATTTCATGTACTACACCCAGAGCTTCCAAGTACACCAAGAAAGCTGTCATGGTGTTTCCCAACATGCACACACACACACACACACACACACACACACACACACACACACACACACACACACACACACACACACACACACACACACACACACACACTCACACATGCATGACAACCTCTTTAGTGTTAATACCATGATAAAAATGCACCCAGTACACTCTGTAAAGTAGTTGACAGTCAAGTGGGGACAATATAGGGTAGAGGACACTACAATTTTGTTGAGCATCTGACAACCTCTGTGATTCTGGTGCCATGATAAAAAATGTGCCCAATACATTCTGCAAAGTGGTTATTATTAGGAAGACATCCAGCCATAGAAACCATGCAAAAATATGGAACATATAAGATGTTATCCAACCATGTCTTTTCTCGAACTGTGATGATCTATCTAACCCATATTAGCATGGAAAACGGATGTAAAATGATGATGATAATGATATATATATGTATATGTATGAATGTATGTACATATATATGTATGTATGTACATATGTATGTATGTATGTTTGTGTGTGTGTGTGCATGTGTGTGTGTCTTATATTAACATCATTATCATCATCACTTTACATCTGGGAGGTTGTCATGTCCTTGACGTGAGTGATGTGCCCTTTCTACCCTATGTTGTAGCTGTTTGAATCCCAACTTCTTTGCAAGGTGTACAGGGCACTTTTTGTATTGGTACCAATACTAGTGGTTGTGTTGGTGTCACGATAAAAAGCACTCAGCCCACACTGTAAAGCAGTCGTGTAGGAGTCACAACAAAAAGCACCCAGCACACACTATCAATGTGGTTGGCATTAGGAAGGGCATCCAACTGTAGAAACCTAGCCAGAAACAGTTCTATATGAACAAGACACAGTCACCTGACCCAACTTGCCTCTAATGGGACAACCTGTCTAACCCATGCTAGCATGGAAAATTGACGTTAAATGATGATGATGATGATGAAGTGTTTTGTTTATAATTCATATATATATGCAAATGATACTTGTGAATTGAATAAATTTAACAACTGACTAAAATTCCCAAAGTGGAATATTTTACTCATTTATAATTTGGTGATAAACAATATTTTTCGAACAGCATAGGTTTAAAATAAAACAATCACCACCACTAATACCACCACCAGCACTACCACTCTCTCTCCCTTTCTTTCTTTTTTTTACACACACACACACACACACATATTCTTACCATCCCCTTTCTATAAAGACATGAGATTAAAACATGTTCCACTATCACTACTCTCTTTTTCTTGCTCTACAGAGTGGCCAACTTTTTACACCATACATAATCTATTATTAGCACTTTATTAGAATAGATTATATTATTATCACAACTAGTTCACCAAAGACTAGATCTTTGAATTTCTTTGGATTTATTTCTGTCATATTCCTGGCAATTACATATCTTCATTGTTCTCCAGGCCACTCATTATATTTCATTAGTATTATATTTTATTTCAGAATATGAAGAAAATCTTTTAAATTTAAATTGATAACAGTCTTACTCAACCAAAAGCTAACTCTATTTAAATGTATGCAATTTATCAGGTGTACAACGACTATGTGTTTAAAATGCTGAACTAAAGATCACATAGGCATTCATGATACAAATTCTAATATTATAATTGTGTTTTGTCCCTGAGCAAGACATATATCTTTGTTTACTCCTGTTTGCCTAACTTACAAAAGACAGATTACATTCCAATTTTACATTTGAGTAGTTAGCGACTGTAAGGGTATCCAGCTGTAAAATTAACTTCTCTAATAAAAACACCTCGCCTTTGCAAGTATGGAAGGTTGAATTAGAAACATTAAAACAAAATAAAATGATTTACCAGATGCTGCAAGAAAATGAGTCATAATTATCTTGTTGCTATTGCAATTATCATCAAATTGTTTTATTTTCCATTCAGAAATGAATCTAAAGTATTTGTCACCTAAGGGAGGTTTATTTTCTAAGTTAGATTTAACCCTTTCATTAACATACTTCTAATAAAATACACATTATTTGAATTAATCAATAAAGAATTTGAAGGGATTTTCTAAAATTATTTCAATTATTAAGTTAATATTTGTAACAAAACAAAAAGATCTTTATATAAAATCATGCTGGAAGATTTAAATTTCATAGGAACCTTCTAAATGGAGGATTTTGTTCCATAGAATCAAAGGTTATTTGAGGCAGGTTGATATCAAATGGGTTAGTGTATTGAGTTTGAAAATTAAATTTACAAACAGTATTATATATTATATGTGGAGGTGCATGGCCTACTGGTAAGGGTGTTGGACTTACGATCATAATGTTGTAGGTTTGATTCCTGGGCTAGGTTGCGTGTTGTGTTCTTGAGAAAAATACTTTCACATTGCTCCAGTATACTCAGCTAAAAATGAGTACCAGCCATAGCCGGGAGTTTAATCTTGGGATGGACTGGTGTCCTGTGCAGGGGGAAGTTTTTCATTCTCAGTCACTTCTCGCCATGAAACCGAGATAAGCACCAGCCTAATGAGCCTTCTGGCTTCAGACAGACTTTAGATTATATATTACTATTGATGTATATTGGATATAATATTCTGACAAAACATATGTCTGTGAACTGATTTTAATTTTCAGTTGTAACTATTTCTATTCACTCACATTAGTAATATGAGAAAGGTATGATTGTTACACTCCTAATTTATCATTTCCTCCAATAGCTGACAAGTCTAATTAATCTTTAGAAGTATTTAAAAGGATAATGATAATGTTAGTTATATTTCTATTTGTATTGTGTATCAACAGAGGTCACCATTATAGCAATAGATTATTTCTTACGGCAGGTCACCTGTATAGTGGTCAAATAATATCAACGACAATATGTAGTTTGTTGTTACAGGAAAGGTATGGTTTGTTATATCAGTAAATGTAAGTTGAATTGAGGTTCGGCTGTAAATAGACCTCTGGAAAGAATCTTTCCATATCACATTTAAAGGCAATGGTTGTGGTAAATAACATCACAAGACTTTACAACGTTTTTACATAATTTATTAACAACGGTTAAGGTGAGAAGAGCTGGCATGCCAAACAAATGAAATAAAATAATTAAGAGTTTAATTAGGCATGGTCCAATGGCTGAGGTGTTAGCCAGGCCCGTGGTTATTGGCTAGTGGTTCACAGCAAAAGAAAAGTGGTTGTTTACCTTTCCACAGTTGAAGCACAAAGAGAGTGAATTTATTGAAAGTAGCAGGAAAGTCTCAGTTTGGGCAGAAGTTGAAAATACATATCCGTGTGCGGCTCACGATTAGCCTGACTTAGCCAAATCACGCTTTTTTCAAAATCACAATTTTTATCGCCCTGCACTTTTATGCTATCAATGTACCAAAGGAAAGTAGCTTGCTACAAATCTGTTTATGAAAAGTTAAACAAAATTGACTTCAATTATTCTTGTGTAGGGTACATAAAATATTGTTTCTATAGGACTCAACTAAAATTTATATTTTGTAAGAGGAAATCACAGTTAATTAACTTGGTCCCAGTATATTTATTTATCAGTATTATTGTTTCTTTCTCTGATCTCTTCAGTCCACTGATGCTTATCTCCAGTTTCCATGACATTAAGCAGATAAAAGATGAAATATGCTAGCCTTTCCCAGGAAACTGTCAGAACTGCAAATCAATGAATTAATTATCAATTTCATTATACTACCAAAACAACGATGAATTATCCCACCTTGTGCTACCTACTTACAATTAGTTAAGATAGAGCTTGATTTGGCTGTGTATACATTGCAATCATATTTTAGCTTTTCCTAATGAAAAACTCTGCCTATTATTTTCAAATAATTTTTTAAATAATCAATAATTTGGAAGGATTTAATCAAGTTTTGCATTGTTAAGCTGTTTGAAACATACCTTAATATAGTTTCTTACATAAACTTATGATAGATCTTTAGATAAATATCAACACTTTAAGACAAAGTTTTGTGCCATAGAGTCAGAGGCAGTTTCAGGCAATTTGGTATTAGAAAGATTAAAGCTACTTGAGAATAAACAATTGTCTGTTCTATTATAAAAAAAATCAGAAGTATTGTGAATTAAAATAATAGCCTAATTTGTAAAGTAAATTGATAAGAGATATTTCTTGCTTGTTTTAGACATTTCTTATTTGTGATATTTGTAATTAATTGAAAGTGCTGTGTGACATTCCTGGCTAGCTGAATGGATTTTAATATACTGACTGGAAGGCCAATATTTTGTGACTTATTACCATGACGGACACATTTAACCCTTTTGGTAAAAAAAAACTGCCTGAAACTACCCTTAGTACCACAATACATGAACTTCTACACACTTTCCATCAACATAGTTTCATTCACATGGCTTGTGTTGACCCAAAACTATAATAAAGACACTTGCTCAAGATGCCACACAGTTGGATCAAACCTGAAACCATATGATTATGAACCACTCAGACATACCTGTGTACACAGTAACCAGAATGTAGCATTTCCAGATACCTTAACTCTTTTCATACAAACCCATCATAGGCTGCACTAGATTCTGTGATATAAAACTTTCCATTTAAAAATATTTTATCTAAATTTAACCCTGCTCTCAAACCTTTACAAAAGAACCATCTGTTAGATTATGTTTCAAACAACAGTTCAATAAAGGAGAAATTAGTTATTTTACTTAATCCTTCCAAATTAATTGAAGGCAGTGTATTTTGTTAGAGATATTGCCACAAAAGGGTTATTACTCCCTCTACTTCCAATGATAACAGATTAACATAACAAAGACATCCAGCCCACTCTGTAAAGTGGTCGTGTAGGTGTCACAACTAAAAGCACCTAGCACACACTGTAAAGTGGTCGTGTAGGAGTCAGGACAAAAAGCACCCACAACACACTGTAAATGTGGTTGGCATTAGGAAGGGCAGCCAGCCATAAAAATCTAGTCAAAAATAGTCCTATATGAGCAAGACATGGTCACCTGACCCAACTTGCCTCTAGCTAATGTGGAAAATGGACATTAAACAATGATGATGATTATGGTGATGAGTGAGAAGATTATTAAAAAAGACTTTCTCTTCTCCAGATATTTATCTATCTACTAATCATTGTATTGCTAATTAAATGACACTAGTTACATCCACACCATGATATTCCCTGAAATCAATGTAATAAATATCATAAACAATGTTTAATCATAGAAACAAAACACTTTCTTCATCATTACAAAGGAAATTTGTCATCAAACGTGCTTCTTTGATATCCAGTATTTAAAGTTATCTCTGAAATACTCAATAACAATTTCTCTTCTGTTGTCCTTTATCTCTCTACTAATGAAATAACACTTCATTAGAGGAGTTCGTGCCTTATATCTGTCTGAAAATACTAAAAAGAAATTGAACAAAAGCCTTGAACATCAAAGAAGATTTGTTTAAACACATTCTGCCAATCTGTTTCCTTTGCTATTCCATCTGACCCCTTAGTGTTACCATACACACTAAAAACATGTATATATCAATTTCTTTACTAATATGGTTCTCTGAATGCTCAGGTGTGTGTGATGATTGTGTTATATGTCTTTCTGTTGTCCGTGTACTCTCTCTCTCTCTCTCTCTCTCTCTCTCTCTCTCTCTCTCTCTCTCTCTCTCTCTCTCTCTCTATCTATCTATCTATCTATCTATCTATCGGGACAAGTCGATCGGTTTGCAACTCGGCACGTGGAGGGGCAGACCGATGCCCTCCGATGGCGTCGTCGGACGCTGGACGGAGGGCCCGGTGAAGTTGCTCGGGGTCTGGTTCGGACCGGACCTCCAGGTGGAGAAAAACTGGACGGAGGTTACGAACAGGGTGTTTGCACTGACCCAGAAGTGGGCCAGTTGCAAACTATCCCTGAAAGGTCGGGCGGAGGTGGCGAACACCTACATAGCGTCCGTCATCTACTACCGCCTGACCGTAGTGCCCTGCCCAAGGGAAACCCTCACCAAGATGGAGCGCGCGCTCTTCCAATTCCTTTGGAAGAGGCGGGCTCCTATGGTGAGGAGATCCATCTGCTGTCAACACCCTTCGAAAGGAGGGCTGGGGATGCCGTGGCTAATGATGCGTAAACACGCATTAAGGCTACGGCACCTCTACGTATTCCTCACCGGACAACCGGTGTGGGCCTCGTTTGTGAGACGAACCTTTCCCAGACTCGTCTCACTCACCGAGCTGCAATCCTGGGTCAAGCAAAGACCGAGAAAACTGGGCGCCTGGCACACTGAGTGTGCCCAGGCGCTCACCGCCCTCTGGCAGGCGGATCCGGTTATCAGTGGAGACTCCACCGCAACATTCTATAGAGGGCTGGTACGCAGCAGGTGCGACGACGCCCTCGGAGAAGCCCTAGACATGGAGGAGGACGAACTGGCCAGCCTGTTCGGTAGGACATTCAGCCCGGGACCTATGGACAACTTCCAGAAGTCCCTGGCCTGGCAGTGCTACCGAGGGGCTTTACCCGTTCGAGAAAGGCTCTACAGACACGGGCGCCCGGGTAGGGACCCCGCCAAAAAGATCTGTCCCAGATGCGTGTGCGACGAGGAAACCGTTGCACACGCATTGGTACACTGCTCGGGCGTAGCCGATCTGTGGGGCTATGTCGAACAACTGCTGTCAAGGGTGGGACCGATCCGGTTGACCACCGAGTCTATTGTAACGATCAAGCCGCCTCCCCCCTTCAAAGATGAAGCAGAGGCGGTGTTTCTGTGCGTAATAGCCATGGCGAAAGAGGTTGTATGGTGGACGCGTCTGAAAGGACTGAGGTCAGGCACCTTTCTCTCTGGCCAACAACTGGTCCGTTTCTTCCGATATCATTTCGGAAGAAGGATCAGGATGGAGAGAGAGGTGCTGCACCCCAGCCGTTTCTATGAAAGATGGGTGAAAGTGGCGAGAATGGCCCGTGTGAATGGGCCTTCACTCTACATCAGACTATAGGTGAGGAAGATGAAAGACCAAGGGAGCACCCCTTCTCTGTGCTCCTGAGGAGAAGGGTTGCACACTTTTTTCGGGGGTGTGTGCGACCCCCCAAGGCGCCTCCTCTCTATTGAGGATTTTGTTAAAAATTTTATTTTTTGTTATATCTTATTTTATTTTTATATTTTGTTATTGCCTCCTCCTTATTGAGGACACCTTTTTGTGTAAACTCCCCCCTTTGTACTTGTCCCACTTTTGATGCCCTAGTGGCAAATAAAAGAAACATATCTATCTATCTATCTATCTATCTATTCAGACGAGGAGGAGCACTTCCACACAATCAAAAGAAAAAAAAGAAAACACACCTCAGACACACAAATGAAAAAAACCCCTCCCCAAAACATAACACTGACACCAACACAAAAGAGCTCACAACAGCAAACAAAAAACACCACACAAAAACAAAAACATGCATGCACATACATAAATACAAGAAACAAAAAACTGTTAAACATTGTGTACAACAACAATCTAATAAAAACACAAGGGCCTAACTTCACCCAGGCAGGGGATTTCCCCCACCTCAAAATGATTAAGGCCCCACAGGACACCTATAAAACTTTAAAAAACAATTTTAAAGAGGACGTGGGCCCCCCCTGCGTCGGGCCCATTAACCGCGTCCTCCTAAAAAACTATCCCACCCCCTCCCCAAACACCCACACAACTCCAAGCTCCCCAACCACACAACACACTGATGCCCCCACACTTCCACAAACCACCACCCCACCCAACAACCCATCCCCCACCCTAATGGAAATTGTGCAGCCCGATACCCGGGACGCAGAGAGGTAAGTGCCTTTTCTCTTCACCACCAACATGGCTATGCTAAGAGTAGGCTGTTTAAATGCGCGTGGCCTGGGCTCAACTTGGAAGCAAGCAATGCTTCTAAATGACCTCAGGTCACAACGTATAGATGTGATGGTTATTTGCGAGGCCCGGATCAGCAACGTGCGACAGCTGGCCCCCACCTTTGATGACTTTGAGATGCACGCATCTCTCTGTCAGCCCGGAGGTGGGGGTGGAGTTGTCGTTCTGCTGCAAAAACATCTGGGTCTCGCAACACAGATGGTACATTTGGACCCGGAGGGTCGACTAGTGGTTCTGGACCTTGGCAGTGGTAAAGGCGGAGCGTTTAGGTTGGTAGCCGCCTACGGCCCTTTCGGGTCAATGCGGCCGGACTTCTTCCATCGTCTGGAGACTTTTCTGGGGACGTCCCGCTCCTTGCTATTAGTGGGGGACTGGAATGGTATCCTAGATGCACGCTGGGACTACGTAGGGGCCTGCCCCGATAGAGAGGGGTGTAATAGCCTCAAAGGGTTAATCGGTCGATTTGACCTGGCCGATAGATATCGACTAGATTTTCCGACTGCGCCAACCTGGACTTGGGCAAATCGTAGCGGATCATCTAGGTCGTACCTAGATAGGTTCTTAGTTAGAATTAAGGATAAGGACTTTTTAAGTTGTCCAAAAATGCGCATGGTTGGCTATTCAGACCACAAATTAGTGACCTGCATGGTCAACCTTGACAGAACTCATAGACAGGGCCCCGGTTACTGGAAGCTCAACTTGTCCTTGCCGGCAAGTAGAGCCTACAGGAATCGGATTAGTACGTTAGTTAAGGAACGGTTGACTGGAGCGATCGTCAACAGCAGGTGGTGGGTATCTCTAAAGAGAGAGATTAGAGTAGTCTCGATAGAATTTAGTAAGGTTCTAGCTGCGGATAGGAATAGGAAGGAAAGGGAGCTAATAGATAGAGTAGAAGAGGCAATTAGAAGCGGCGACGTGGCCAGAGTGCTAGCGTCGAGAACGGCTTTGAGCCAGTTTTTCGACGCGAAGCACGAAGGCTGCGTTGTCCGAAGTAAAATACGTGCTCTAGGGAACGAGGGGACCAAAGCTGTTAGCTGGGCCCGCGTGACAGAGGCCAACAGTGGAACTAAATCCTCCATCCGGTCTTTGCGAGACCTGGATGGACGGGCGATTCTTGAGCCTAAGCAGATGTGTGAGGCCTTTCAAAGGCACTTTGCCCGACTGTTCGGGAGGGGCGGGGAGCCGGTTGGGAACGTGGACTTCGGTCCATACCTCGACGGCCTGCCGCGCCTCTCGGACAGGGAGGCGAAGTCCTGCGAGGAGCCGATTTCGGCCGCTGAGATAGAGGACGTGCTGAGCCAATGCGGCAAACGCAAATCCCCGGGTCTCGATGGTCTTCCTTACGAATTATATCTAGCTATGCCGGACTTGTTCTCCGATCTCCTCGAGGCGGTCTACTGCAACTGGCAACAGAACGGGAGAATTCCCTGTACTGTGACCAAGGGCGTAGTCACGCTAGTGAGGAAGGACGAGAACAAGGGGGACGAAATAAGTAACTTCAGGCCCATAACACTGCTAAATACAGAGTTACAGATTTTGGCCAAGGTGCTAGCAAAGAGGTTGGCGCTTGTCGTGGGCAACCTGGTGGGAGATGCGCAGACATGCGCTATCCCGTCCAGGTCCATCCATGACAACCTCCACCTCATGCAATACATCATAGAGAGGGTTGGGAACGAACCCGGCTTTGGTGGGGCTCTGATCAACTTGGATCAATCTAAGGCGTTCGATAGGGTCGACCATGGTTACCTGGATGCGGTGCTAGCGGCGGCAGACTTCGGACCCGTTTTCAGGGGCTGGATCACTGCTATGCACAGCAGCCGCATCTGCTCTAGGGTCAAGGTGAACGGCTACCTCTCGGAGCCGTTCAAAATCGCGCGGTCCATCCGACAAGGGTGCCCTCTCTCCTCCCTTCTGTATGTGTTGACTCTCGAGCCACTACTGCGGAAGTTGGAGTTGTTGCAGGGCATCCCCTTGGAACCGGGATTGCGGAAAGCGGTGTCGGCCTACGCCGATGACGTGACAGTAATGGTGTCGACGGCCTCCGAAATCGAGGCGGTCGGCACCTTACTGGAGGAGTACGAAAGGTTCACAGGGGCTAAGCTGAACCGGGACAAGTCGATCGGTTTGCAACTCGGCACGTGGAGGGGCAGACCGATGCCCTCCGATAGCGTCGACGGACGCTGGACGGAGGGCCCGGTGAAGTTGCTCGGGGTCTGGTTCGGACCGGACCTCCAGGTGGAGAAAAACTGGGCGGAGGTTACGAACAGGGTGTTTGCACTGACCCAGAAGTGGGCCAGTTGCAAACTATCCCTGAAAGGTCGGGCGGAAGTAGCGAACACCTACATAGCGTCCGTCATCTACTACTGCCTGACCGTAGTGCCCTGCCCAAGGGAAACCCTCACCAAGATGGAGCGCGCGCTCTTCCAATTCCTTTGGAAGAGGCGGGCTCCTATGGTGAGGAGATCCATCTGCTGTCAACACCCTTCGAAAGGAGGGCTGGGGATGCCGTGGCTAATGATGCGTAAACACCTTTCCCAGACTCGTCTCACTCACCGAGCTGCAATCCTGGGTCAAGCAAAGACCGAGAAAACTGGGCGCCTGGCACACTGAGTGTGCCCAGGCGCTCACCGCCCTCTAGCAGGCGGATCCGGTTATCAGTGGAGACTCCACCGCAACATTCTATAGAGGGCTGGTACGCAGCAGGTGCGACGACGCCCTCGGAGAAGCCCTAGACATGGAGGAGGACGAACTGGCCAGCCTGTTCGGTAGGACATTCAGCCCAGGACCTATGGACGATTTCCAGAAGTCCCTGGCCTGGCAGTGCTACCGAGGGGCTTTACCCGTTCGAGAAAGGCTCTACAGACACGGGCGCCCGGGTAGGGACCCCGCCAAAAAGATCTGCCCCAGATGCGTGTGCGACGAGGAAACCGTTGCACACGCATTGGTACACTGCTCGGGCGTAGCCGATCTGTGGGGCTATGTCGAACAACTGCTGTCAAGGGTGGGACCGATCCGGTTGACCACCAAGTCTATTGTAACGATCAAGCCGCCTCCCCCCTTCAAAGATGAAGCAGAGGCGGTGTTTCTGTGCGTAATAGCCATGGCGAAAGAGGTTGTATGGTGGACGCGTCTGAAAGGACTGAGGTCAGGCACCTTTCTCTCTGGCCAACAACTGGTCCGTTTCTTCCGATATCATTTCGGAAGAAGGATCAGGATGGAGAGAGAGGTGCTGCACCCCAGCCGTTTCTATGAAAGATGGGTGAAAGTGGCGAGAATGGCCCGTGTGAATGGGCCTTCACTCTACATCAGACTATAGGTGAGGAAGATGAAAGACCAAGGGAGCACCCCTTCTCTGTGCTCCTGAGGAGAAGGGTTGCACACTTTTTTCGGGGGTGTGTGCGACCCCCCAAGGCGCCTCCTCTCTATTGAGGATTTTGTTAAAAATTTTATTTTTTGTTATATCTTATTTTATTTTTATATTTTGTTATTGCCTCCTCCTTATTGAGGACGCCTTTTTGTGTAAACTCCCCCCTTTGTACTTGTCCCACTTTTGATGCCCTAGTGGCAAATAAAAGAAACATATCTATCTATCTCTATTGTCATGATCAAACCGCCACCCTCCTTCAAAAACGAGGGAGAGGCGGTTTTCCTATGTGTTATGGCTATGGTGAAAGAGGTTATATGCTGGACGAGGTTAAAAGGGCTGAGGTCAGAGACCTTTCTCTCCGGCAAGCAACTGATTCGTTTTTTCAAATATCATTTTGGAAGAAGAATCAGGATGGAGAGAGAGGTGCTGTACCCCAGCAAATTTTATAAAAGGTGGGTGAATGTGGCAAAGATGGCCCGAGTGGTTGGGCCTTCTCTCTATATAAGCCTGTAGGTTGAGGAAAAAGAGGAAGAGCAGAAGGAAGTACTCACTCTTGGTGCTCCTGGAGATGAGGGTTGTACATTTTATGGGGTGTGTACAACCCCTGTGTAACGCCTCCCCCCTATTGGTGATTTCAATTGTTATTTGTTATTTTATTAATAGTTTTATGGAGGCACATGGCTTTGGCCTTGCAATCGAAAGGTTGTGAGTTCAATTCTCAGACCAGGTGATGTGTTGTTTGCTTGAGCAAGATGCTTTATTTCACATTGCTCCAGTTTACTCAGCTGTAGAAATGAGATAATAGGGACTGGGGTCCCTATCATTCCACTGCAAAGTGGTCGTGGGGGTGCCAAGGCAAAAAAAGCACCCAGCACTCACTGTAAATGAAGTTAGTGTTAGGAAGGGCATCCAACTGTAGAAATCAAGCCAGAATCAGTTCCCGTCCCACCCTTGCAAGCAGGGAAAAAGCGGACGTAAAATGAAATGATACCTGTATGTAAACTCTCCATTTCTATTTGTCCCCTTCTTTTGTGCCCTTGTGGCTAATAAAGAAATTTATCTATCTCTCTCTCTCACTCTCTCTCTCTCTCTCTCTCTCTCTCTCTCTCTCTCTCTCATCTCACTCTCTCTCTCTCTCTCTCTCTCTCTCTCTCTCTTCTTTCCGTCTCTCTAATTCAACTATATAAATTCTACTGATACACTCACTTCTTACTCTAAAATATGCCGGTTTGATTCCCAGTTTGTTTTTATGCTCAATTTATCTACCAGACAGCTGTGTGATGAACAATTTCATTTCACAACCATATGGTTCCGGTTTCAGTCCTGTTGCACAGCACGTTGAGCAAGTGCCTTCCACTATATCCTTCAGTTGACCAATCCCTTGTGAATAGAATTTGGTAAATATATACTGCAGAAGCTTGTCATACATATATATATGTGTGTGTGTGTGTGTGTGTGTGTGTGTCTATCTGTCTGTTTATATATATATATATATATATATATATATATATATATATATATATATATATATATATATATATATATATGAAATGCTATTAAAACTAAGAAATAAGTTTGGTTATTTGGAAGCCTGACAATGTGTGTGAGATATAAGTGCAAAGGTAAGAAGAATTTGAGAAAATAGAACAAAAGATAAGAGTGAGAGTTACCTTAGCAAATTTAATGATACCAAATATTTTCAGACTTACCATTCATTATCAAGAGGAATTGTCATTGAGTGTTTTTCTTAAATATGTATAGAGTAACAAACTGGATTTGACTTAAATTGCCAAAAAAGTACTATCATTGTTTACTAATACTGACAAAGGGCCATAAATTTGTAGAGAAAGGGTTATATTCAATAGAATAGACCACATTATATTACTGGTACTCATCGACCCGAGAAAGATGAAAGGTAAAATTAAACCCAGGTGGGTTTATACTCAGACATAATTAAGTATGCACAGCATTTAGCCGGAGATTCTGCCATTTCTACCACTTTGAAACCTTCTACCACTTCAAACCCTTCTATCACTTCGAAACCATTATTCCTCTCTTTCACTACTTAATCATATTACAAGTCCTATCAATACTTTGAACAATATTGGCAGTAAATCTATTGTCTGCTAAGTGTCCTAGTTTATAAACAAAACACCTAGCAACCTGGCCACTCTGATGTCTAGCTTCATATTGCCTATGATTTCTATGATCACAGAAAGTATATCTGTCATGAATCTAAGCAGAGAAGTTTGAACTTTTGTTCCCTGGTTAGCTAAATTGATCATGTGGCCACACATAATGACTTTTTGGCCTCCTAAACATTTACTTCCTTTGTTTTGGGGACTCATGTCACCAAATTGTCTTGAGGAATTGTTTTCTGAAAGCCATCTTGTTATCATCAAGGAAAACAAACTCCTCATAAAAATTCTGCCCTCAGCTGTCCAGTTCACAAAAATATCAAAACAATGTAGTTCTCAACAGACTCACTCCAATTCATTGGATCCCGGTCTTTTAGGCCACCAAACTAAGATGGTCTTTCTCCTGTTTCGATATCAACAAAGATGAGTTACACTTTTAAGTCTACATCTACAAGCATCCCACATCAAACCATTATACGAACATAATACACAATTTTACTGCAACACTTTGTTGTTTGTTCTGTTATCACAATAACTTCGAAGCAAGTTATTCATTAATAAAATGATTAACACTTTAGCATTTACATTACTCTATATATACTATTGTATTTTCATGGTAAAGGTTTTACCTCACATAGTTATCTCACATAATATTGAATCTATGAGATTTTGATATTATTTCATTTGTGAACAATACCTTAACATCAATATGAGTGGCAGGTTTGAACAGAAAGAGGTGAGAGAAATCTGGCCGGATACAGCTGGTTTAAATGCTAAAGGGTTAAAGTAGTGGTTCTTGTTGCTATGGCAACATACATCTCGATTCACTGAGACGCACACATATCTGTCACACAACACTGAACAGACCAAGCTGATCAACCAACATCAAATTAAAATCCCGTTACATTTAGTCACGACCAAATAATAATCTTATTTTTAAGTACTGCACATCTATGTTTACAATTATTTTATGGTGGATTGGCAGTATCAGTAGAGGGCTGGACACCATGCTTTGGAGCATAGAGTTACGGCCCTTTATGATCTGAGTTCAAATCCTGCCGAGGTTAACTTTGCCTTTCATCCCTACGGGATCGATAAAATAAAGTACCAGTAATGCACTGGGATAATTGCTGGCCTTGTGCCAAAAGTAGAAACAATTGTTTTACTGATTTTTGTGAATCTAAATCTCAAAGAAATGGCTCTTGAATCCATTTTGCAGTATTTTGACAAGGTCCCTGCAAAGAAGACAATCTTGGAAAATAGCCATCCTGAATTAAAACTAATATAGTGAGTAGAAGGCCCATAATTTCTATGGTGTTGATAGCAGGATAAATACATCCATGCTATTCTGCTAATGCTCGATAGTAAGTTGGGTATCCAGTCATAAAATATCTGCCAATTAACTATGCATTGTGGCACACTGAATCTACATAACTTTCATCAATTTTATTTTAAAATCCTTGGTTCCTAAAGTATTGATTTATTTGGTATAATTTAGAACTGTTGCAATTTTCCAACAACAAATAATATCAGGGTAATTCTACTAAATATTTATTCCTCATCTGCGTTTTCCAGTATTTGTTTGAAATGAATGTGAAATTTGTTCCAGATGAATCAATGCGCAACCTCAATGTAATCTAATGACACCATAATATTTACATTGTTGCATTTATCTATATTGATTCCAGTCTATTTATTTTAGTGTACTTTTTTACACATAAATGCAAATGTTACCACTTTAAAAATTGATTTATGTAGTTGTTTGTTAGTTCAAGGATCAATAGTGTTATCAGTCATCAATAGATTATCATTGGCTTACTTACAAAAACAACTTGCAATTTGATACTCTCTAAAACTGATGTTAAATCGACCATGGTTTCATTTGACTGAGCACTAGAGGAAATAGGGTTTGTGATGTGTATGCATTTCCCAATAGTAATTAGTGGCATAAGTAAAGTGATTTCAACTGCAAATTGATATCATGATGTCAGGTGGATGGAAGATAACCTTTTGCTTTATGCTACATGTCACTGACCAGTGTGCTAGAAATAACAGCCAACTCTCCTTTAAATCCCAGCCAAATATCTTGAAAAGGGAAGAACATATTAGATTATGTAGTCCAGATATAAATATGCCGAAATAAAATCAGACAGGTCATGGTTGGAATGTCTTTGATCATAGATTTGCTAGATCAGGGATAACTTTGACTAAATAACAACAGAAATGATATGAGCCAATAAGAGAGCCTCTATGGATTGCTCAATCTACTAATGATATCAACCAAATGTCTCTTATATCACACTTTACTGTCTTAATAAAAAAAAAAACACTTTAGATAATTCAGTGCTCCAAACATTTACAGTAGAATTGCTTTTGATCATAGGTTTGCTCAACTTGGAGGTTAATCTGGGTTAAACAGCAATATATATAGTATACAGGATCGAATAACAGATCTACATACTATTGTGCTAATTTGCACCATTCAGCTAATTTGAGAGTATATATAAAAAGATTAAAAAATGAGAATTTTAGTAACATGAGTATGAAAATAAATTATAATGTAATAGAAATATATTTTTAAAAGAAAGGTGTTCTTTTTATTTAGTCTACCTGTTGTTCTTTTGGGGTTTTTTTTCAAACTCTGTATTTAGGAGCATATTATACAATTTATCCTCCTTTAAGATAGTAGGGTATCATTTGTGATAGACCTGTCTGCTATTTCTAGCAAATCAAACAACTGCATATAAGCTACCTCATTAGCTTGAAAACTATTTTATTTTTTAGTTGTTTTATCTTTATTTTGTTATGCTAGAATAGTAGGCCTTTATAAAATTATATAATTTTGTAATTTTACAGCAACTATCTTAGCACTAAATAAAAATCCTTCATTCTCCTAATTAAAACTATCAGTCATGATATAAATGGGACATAAGAATGTCAAACTTATTATATATGATAACCCATTAACTTAGGTTTAGCATAGTAAAATGAACACAATTAACGTTAATGCTGTAGGCTAAAATACAGATATATACAGGGTATTTAATTACAATTGCACAAATACGCAGACAAAAAAAGGATTGGTTCATTCATACATAAGCACACAAACATACACACATACTCACATATTCACATGTACAGCAAGATAGGTTCCAAAATCACCCACATCAATCTCACTGGCCTTGGAAGTTCTGTGAAGGGCATGACTGCAGTACTTTCCTCCAGGACAAACCAATAACAACAAAATAATAATACTTGTCTGACTTACTCAGTGTATTAGCCAAAAATTTGACAATTTTCAGAACTTGAATATTTAAACAATATGATTGACAAGAAACTCAGACAGACTTAACCCTTTAGTATTTAAACTGGCCATATCAGGCCAGAATTCTCTCACCTCTTTCTGTTCAAACTCAGATGCTGGAAAACAGACATTATCCAAACCAAAATCTGTGAATGTTTTCATAGCATTTTCTATATTTATTTTGTTTTTGCGATACCATTTATTATAGATAGACTTGCCAAAGAATTTAATCTGTATTGTGTCAGAGATGAGGAAAACATGTATGACCATAACTATGGCTTTATGAGGTTTACTTTACAAAAGTTTCTCTCTTCCATGACCAAGTATTATTCTTAATGCAGTTCACAGATTTAGTATGATATCCAGTAACCTTTTATTGCTGATGAATTTAATTGTTTCTACCAGACGTTTTCCATCTCCAGAAAATAAATCTTTTACATTATCTAGTTGAATAACAAGATCAAATACATTAATATTACAAACGACATATTAAAATAAATTTGATTCCTTGCTTATATTTTATTTTATTATATCTATATTTTGTTGGACAACATGCTTTGCAGGATAGAGTTACGGCCTTTCATCCTTACGTGGTCAATAAAATAAAGCACCAGTAATACACTGAGGGTCAATTTAATCAACATTCCCCTCCCCTCAAATTGCTGACCTTGTACCTAATGTACAAACAATTATATCTATATTTTCCATTTGCATTTCAAAGATCCCAAACACGTAACATGGCATACCCTAGTTCAAGACTCTCTGATAGTTACCAATACCTTCAGCCAGCCCAGCTATACAGTTACTCCTCCAACTAGTTTTACAGTCAATGGAGCAATTTAAAACAAAGAAAATAAAAATATGGTCTTAGAATGGTAGTTGATTTCATTTGAAACATGGTACAGTTAGAATGGCTCAACACACTGTCATAGACTTATTTAACTGCGTTGCAATATATTAAAACATTAGGCCAAGTTATGGCCTTGTAACAAAAACAATTTTCAAATTATTACAAAATGTTGTTATTAAAAACGTTCAATAAACCAATACTATTAAAATACACACAACTGCTTACTATGCAGTATGACTCTCCTACTCTATTGGATAACTCTTAACTAACTACAATACTTTAGCATATTACTAGCAGAATGGCCCAGCGTTGCTCGGGATTTGCTCTAGGGTTCTTATATATTTGATATATATTTATCCTTATCGAGCCTCGTGAAATAAATAGGTTTATTTATATTTTGTTATTGTGTATGCAAAAATATCTGTACACGAATATATAATTATATATATAGATATATATTAAAATAATCGCTGCTTTCACCCTTAACGGGATCTTCTGAAACTAAAAACATCGATCTGTGAACGCAGAAGTAAATATTTCGAAAAACGTTACACACTATATATATATACACACACTATATATACATATATACGCACACACAGAGCGTCATAATGTCGTAATGCAGACAGCCAGACATACAGACAGATATTATAAGGACACAACATTTTATCTATGTATCTATCTAAAAAGAAAGACTAAGAATTATAGAGAGATCGCTATATCACCTAATGCGGTCCCTAGAGCATTGAAAATTTGAAATATGTTTTGCTCAAAACACTCACAGGACCATAAGGATTACATGTGTAAACTTTGAAAACAATCGGTTGGGTGGTTCTCGAGTTTTAGGGAGTTCTACAGACAGACAGACAGACATTCTCTGTTTTAGATATATAGATAATACATTACCATACCACACGCCTAAACTACATAAGAGTCAACAAGAGAGTCTCTATATGGCTGTTCACCAAGCTAGAAATAGCACAGTCCACTCTGTTGCAAGCATTTGGGAGTCACTTATTTGAAGATAACTACCTCACTTCCTCCCACTAGTCTTGACTAGCAACTAAATCTCTCTCAAATCATACCCTATTTTCTTTTTTAAAAAAGAAAGGACACTCAAAATAATTGTTTCTACTTTTGGCACAAGGCCAGCAATTATCCCAGTGTATTACTGGTACTTTATTTTATCGACCCCCGTAAAGATGAAAGGCAAAGTTAACCTCGGCGGGATTTGAACTCGGACCATAAAGGCCTGTAACTCTTTGCTGCAAAGCATGGCGTCCGACCCTCTACCAATTCTGCCAATCCACCAATGCAGCCTTATATGCACTATATCTGAAAAAAGGAAGAAGTAGGATGGTGATAAATAGATTATTTTTATTTGTTAGATCTGGAGAAAAGGATAGGCCTTCCAGCATTAGTGAGATTAATTGTTTCTACTTTAGGCACAAGGCCAGCAATTACCCAGTGCATTACTGGTACTTTATTTTATCGACCCCGTAAGGATGAAAGGCAAAGTCAACCTCGGCGGGATTTGAACTCAGATCGTAAAGGGACGTAACTATGCTGGAAAGCATGGCGTCAAACCCTCTACCGATACTGCCAATAATGCCATTAACATACCAGTTAAACTACAGGAAAGGTATGTGCTGGGAGGGAAAACTAGAAAGTCAATGTTCTAAAGAGAAAGGATTGGGTGGTTAGTGTTAGGTTTGGGATAGGTTTAACATGGATGGGAATAGGAATAGAGACAAGTTGTGTGTGCATGAGTAGCACAAGGACAGCCAGCTCCAAAGAGCAGAAGCCATAACAGTAACAGTAGAAATGGAACTGTATCACTTCATTATAAAACACAAGTTCATACTATTGTATTGTTTTATACATTACACCACTTCGTTATAAAACAGTGATGCACAATCTTTTTCGTGTGGTCCACAAAATTCACGAAAACAACTTCATGGACCACCAAATATAAATTTACTTTTAATTGCATTGTGCAAAATAGTGGGACATAAAATTTTCTGTGGACCACCAGAACTTTGGTATGAACCACTGGTGATCCATTAGAACAATGTTGCAAATCACTGTTATGAAGTCAGGGCATAGCACACACTTATTGTTAAGTTTTGGTTCTCAGGGGAGCTTCAGAACATTCTGGGTAGGCATGACTCTATGACGGAGTTTGAGAATAAACATATCACCATAAATGTGTCTAAATCTGAAAGTGCACCATTGGAAAGTAGAGAGATAGTACCATCTTTAGTAATGGACCTGGTCTAGCATTTTCTTCTCATAGACAAACTGATATACTACTAGAACCAGCCAAGGATGGCCTGATGTGTAGTACAACACAGAAGAGAAATATATTTAAAAAATTGATATACCAAACACCACAAAACTGTAAGAGACTGTACTACAAGCCTGACTATACCACCCTGATGAAAGATCCTCCATTAGTTTCAACTATGAGCACTCAGTAGTGAGATCAACTTCATGTCTAACTCTGGAATTAATGTGTAAATGGTTGAGTATTCCCCAGACATGTCTACCATTAATGTAATTCTCGGGCAAAACCAGCATAGTATTTGACAAGGCTACATCATTGAATTACAAATACAATCCATCCAACAGGCTGCTACATTGTTTCTATCTGCTTAATTTTACTGACAAAACTTGGGTCAACCTAAGACTACAATAAAGACACTTACCCAAGGTACCATATAGTTGGATCAAACATGAGACCTTATGATTGACACAAACTTTGTAACTCCTCAGCCATGATTGCATCTACACATTATACTAAACAGCTGTATGGAAAACTACACTAGTAAACTACTAAACCACACTATTTAACTGAACTATGCTTTCCTACTAAACCTCCTACAATCCAACTAAACAGTACTACAGAATTCTGCTCAGCTATAGCACACAGCACTACTAGCAGACTGTTATACTATATCTCATATTATTAATCTCTGGATATTGGTATAGTCAACAACTAGATGGAGGATTAATTGGATTAATCTGGAATAATTGCTCTTTGGATCCCAAATAATCATTCAACTGACTACTAGTATGGCATAAGTTTGCAAGATCAAAGGAGCTAGTAACACAACAGCAGCTTGCATTACACTACACCACTATAATTCACCACACTATACTGCTGATGTGTATCAAACCAGAAAAATAAACTATACTACATTATACTTCTAAACTATTCTGTAGTACTACTAAAGTACATCACACAACATAGTCATTCAGTCTACTGGGAAAATAATCAAATATGTCTGAAATTAAATCCTAACATCTTGAAAACAAACAAGTAGGAGAGGCATTCAATCCAACTGAGAGAACTGGCAATTCATTCAGTCCCCATATGTGTCACATACTGAGAGGTGTCACATTATTTTATTTTGAATCTTCCAAATACAAAAGAAAAACATGAAAATAATAAAATAAATGAAAACTTTGAAAATAATGAATAACTTCCTTCAGTGAAGTCAAATTTATATCAAAATGTTGTGTAGGTGATATTTACAGTTGTAATCTCTTGACAGAACTAGATATTGCAAAATAGTTATTTCTGGGAGATGTAAAGCTTCTGATAGAAGCTATCAGTATCATCATAAGTTACTGGATGCCACTCCAAATCTGTGAATTACATTAAGGATAATACTTATGATACCTACAACACTATGGTCATGACAGAGAGAAAAAAGTTTATAAACTAAAGCTTATAAAGCCATATTTATGGTTGTTCATGGCACAAGACAGATTAAATTCTTTGGCAGTTTTGGTCATGAAAAATGGTATTGTAAAAAATAAAATAGGTATCGAAAGTAATATGAACATGTTTTACAGTTTTAAAGTCAAGAAATAAAAAGAAATATTTTTTTCAGCTAATCTATTTCTTAGCATCTCTTCATTTATTTATGAATGATGGAAGGTAGGTAGGAGGCTGAATTAAGTGCAAGAATTGCAGGAGCTAGTGCTCTAATTCTCCGGCTTCAGCATTCAATCATCAGAAGGGAGGTAAGTGTGAAAGCCAACTTGCTATCTTCAATTCAGAATTTGTGTCAACCCTTGGTTAATGACTGAAAGAATATGATTGCGGCAAAAATGTAAGCACCTCCAAATGGTCTTTGGAGTAACGTAACTCAATAGAGTGCATAGCTCAGAGAGCTATGATCTCTAACTACCATAAGCTGGTCGCAACACCTGGAGGATGTCACATAATGAGTGCTCAAATCTCCACCCACCTTTGAGTGTGGACCTCACACACCCTGATCCCACTACCCTAGGCTGGTTGAAGCACCTTGGGGATGTCACATAATTGCTGTCTCATATGAAAGAAAGAAGGAGAGAAAGCAAACAGCCAAACACCAACAACATCAAGAATATAGAAAGAAAGCTTTTATTTCAGCCTAGTTCCCAATCTGGTTTATGATGCAGTTTTCAACATTTCACTTTCCTTATCTTGCTATATCCATACACTCGCATGAGCACTTTACAATCTTATTTCTATTTATTGACTTTTAGGAGAAACATACTGTATATATGTATGTGTGTATATATGTATGTGTGTATGTAAGTGTGTATGCATGTATGTATGCATGTAGGCATGTATGTATGTATGCATGAATGCATGTATGCATGTAGGCAGAATTCAAGGAGAATGAAAAATCTGATCTAACACCTGCAACCCTGATGGTATCCAATGATGTTGACTTGTTCTTCTTTTTGGTAAATATCATCTTCGTTAAGAGAGTGGGACTGGCTTTGTGCAGTGCCTTTGCTCACTATAAAATCTTCACGGCACAGGCATTGCTTTATATCTGGAGATATCTCTGCACTTGTCGTCACATGGTACCATGGGCCCAGCACTATGTGTCAATAATTGTCACAAATGTAGTGTTTGTTCCAGAGTTTTCAAGTCACTGGCTGGACTAAAAAGTCACTCATTCAGCACATTTGTAGGGGTTCTCCTACATGGATATAAAGTAGTGGCCGTACTCGAAAACGAGTTGGCAGCCACCATGTATGTATATATGTATGTGTGTATATATGTATGTATGTGTGTATGTATGTATGTGTGTATGTATATATGTATGTATGTGTGTATGTATGTGTGTATATATGCTTGTATATATGTATGTGTGTATGTATGTATGTGTGTATGTATGTGTGTATTTATGTATGCATGTGTGTATGTATGCATGTATATGTGTGTGTTTGTGTGTCTGGTTGTACTATATATATGTATGTATGTATAGTATATCATATTTATTGAAACATAAGAGAAATAAATTGATTAACTATGTATGTTTGTGTGTCTGGGTGTTTGTATGCATGTGTATGTATGTATGTATATATGTATATATGTATATATATATGTCCCATGGTCGGGTTGTTGGCGACTAAACTGGCAACCCCACCAAGGTTTCTTGGTGAGGAGGGTGACTTTGGACATCCTGCAGGACTAAAAACAAAACCTGTCAAAGAGCAAAGGAGCTTTTAAGAGTCAATGGCCATCCAAAATCACCGGGAGAGATCACCCCTTAGCCTTTGTCAAGGCAGAATTCTAGGAGCCATTTGCAGTCTGAGTTCAAATCCTGCCAAGGTTAACTTTGCCTTTCATCCTTACGGGGTCGATAAAATAAAGTACCAGTAATTCACTGGGATAATTGCTGGCCTTGTGCCAAAAGTAGAAACAATTATTATTCTGAGTGTGGTGGATTGGCAGAATCGGTAGAGTGCCGGACATCGTGCTTTGTGACATAGAATTACGACCCTTTACATTCTGTGTTCAAGTCCCGCTGAGGTTAGCTTTGCTTTTCATCCTTACCAGGTCGATAAAATAAAGTACCAGTAATGTACTGGGTAATTGCTGGCCTTGTGCCAAAAGTAGAAACAATTATTATTCTGATTGGAGTGGAATGGCATAATCAGTAGAGCATCAGACACCATGCTTCGCTGCATAGAGTTACGATCCTTTACATTCTGAGTTCAAATCCTGCTGAGGTTAGTTTTGCCTTTCGTCCTTACAGGGTTAATAAATAAAACACCAGTAATTCACTGGGGTCAATTTAATCGAGTATCCCCCACCCCTCAAATTGCTGGCCTTTTGCTTAAATCCGAAATCATTCTTATTCCGATGTGGTCTATATTACTTTTTAGCCCATCTACTACATGTTAATAAGATACATGTCACCAATTTCTCACTCTTTTACTGTTTTTAATCATTTGACTGCACCCATGCTGGGGCACCACTTTGAAGGGATTTTAGTCAATTATATCACTTACTTTTCAAGTCTGGTACACATTTGATTGATCTCTTTTTGTAATAATAATAATGAAATTATTGTGTACAGTGCTCAGGTGCACTACAACTCATCAAAGGTGCATGTATAGTACATAGAATAATGTACAAATATCAGGAAAATGAACAGTGTATGAGTCATGATATAATAATAATAACAATAATGAAATATTGTGTACAGTGCCCAGGTGCACCACAACTCATCAAAAAAGTCACATGTACAGTACATAGGGCAATGCACAAACATCAGTAAAATTAACAGTGCACGAGTCATGATACACACATGTTTGCATGTGTATGGAAGGGGTACATCAGGTGTAGTTTTGGCGTATTTCGGGAAGCATGAGTGTCTTAAAGGATGCAGTGTCTCGGCAGCTAACAACTGACGCAGGCAGTTTGTTCCATGCTTCAGCAACTCTGAGCGTGAAAAAATGTCTACGAAAGTCATGGGAGCTATGCTGTTTTCTGATCTTATAGGCATATCCACGTGTGTTAGACACATGGAGATCAAAGAGGTGCTCAGGGTTGCAATTGGCGAGATGGTTAAAAACTTTGTGGGTATTCACCAAGTCCATTGCCAGACGTCGGAGCTTCAATGAATCCATGCCCAAGGAAGCAAGGCGTTCAGAGTATGGTAGGTGTCTGATGGAGGGTATGCGCTTGGTTGCACGTCTCTGAACAGTTTCCCGGAGGTCAATGTTCTGAGCAAGATAGGGGTTCCAGACTGATGATGCGAATTCCAAGTGTGGTCGTACCATAGCTGTATACAGTTTTAAATAGATGGCTGGAGAGCGGCTAACAAAGGTCTTGCTGAGTGATGCCAAGACACCCTCGGCCTTCTTGACAATCTTAAAGACATGCTTTGTCCAACGCAAATCGTTGCTGACAGTAATGCCCAGGTCACGTTCACAAGAGGACTTTTTGATATCAGTGTTGTGGAGGGAGTATGTGGACGCTGGATTTTTCCTTCCAAAATGCATGGTGGTACACTTGTCCACAGCCAGCTTCAGTTGCCAGTCTGTGATCCATTGCTGCATTGTGTCCAGGTCTGATTGTAGGAAAGAGTTGTAAATTTCAGGATCAGTCCTTTTGATTTCAAGGTACAGCTTGATGTCATCTGCATATTTCAGTACCGTGGCATTCTGTAAGTTGGCATCTATGTCATTAATATATGCCACAAACAAAAGAGGACCAAGAACAGATCCCTGTGGTACACCAGATGACATCTCATATGGTGAAGAATGCTGTCCTAGAACCGTGACTACTTCTTTTCGGCTGAGAATGAAGGATTTCAACCAGTCGAAAAGATCATCCCTCACACCCATTGCAGAGAGTTTTGCCATAAGTCTTTTGTGTGGCACAGAATTAAAAGCCTTAGCAAAGTCAAGGTAAACAACATCCACCCATGAGCCGCCATCAGTGATCCGGGTGATGTCCTCAAGGAACTCGATAAGCTGATCACAGCAGCTGGTGTTAGGGATAAATCCAAACTGTGAGGGCCGGATGAGGCTGTGAGAGCTCCAGAAGTTCCAAAGTGTTTCTCTGACACAGGATTCCATCAGTTTGGCCATACAGCTAGTAAGACTGACTGGACGATAGTTGACAGGTGTCATGCGGTTGCCCTTTTTGAACAAGGGAATGACACTGGCAGTTTTCCACTGCTCCGGAGTAGCACCATTGTTGAGACAGTATTGAAAGAAGAAAGAAAGCTGGCACAAAAGGAAATACCCGCCACGTTTGAGAAACAGGTATGTCACACCATCAAGACCAGGGGTGGCATAGTTGTGCTTATTCTTAAGGTGACGTCGCAACATTGCAGGTGTAAATTCCATAGTTGTTATGGAATTTGATGTTAGAGATGGTGGAGATGGTACATTCTGGTTTTCAACAGTAAAAATACTTGCATAGCACTCAGCAATGAGTTCTGCGCATTCCTTGGGATCGTCAGTGATCTGGCTTGTGTGGGGATTGCGAAGAGGACCAACTGGAGAGTGAGGTCTCTGCTTTGAATGAACATATTTTCAGAACACCTTACTGTCAGGATTGGTAGCGATGCACTGTTCAAATTCAAGCACTGCCTTTTTTGTCACTTGCTTGAGATGGTTAGAAGATTTATTCCGCTTTTTTCTGTTGGCATCTGATTTATGCAGTTTATATTCCCGTTCAGCGTTCCGACGTTCTTTCCTGGCAAGTCGGACCGCTGAAGTTTCCCAAATTGCACTTTTGGGGAGGTTATTTTTCCGCTTCCGTGGCACTGATGCTGCACACGCTATCCATATTAAGTCCAGGATGCTCTGGAGTATAGTGTTCACATCTTCAGAGTTATACATCTCATGCCAGTTTGGGCACTGTAGCTCAGTGCAGTACAAGTTCCAATCCGCCCTCTTCCAATCAAAGCAAGCAGATTGGAGATGGCTCTGGTTTTTGTTGCTGCCCTCAAGTGCCAGATTGGCAATGATCATAGCATGATCAGAGTCACCTAGAGGTTCCTCAGTAGTACAACTGATAACCACTTCAGGAGTAGTGGTGAAGATCAGGTCCAAAGTGTTGTCACCTCTTGTTGGAGAGGTGACTACTTGTGACCAGTTTGAGTCCAGCACTAGTTCAAGGAAATCGTTTGCACCTTGTGGCCAACGAAAGGTTTCCCAAACGATCTCAGGATGATTGAAGTCACCTGCAATAAACACATAAGTGGCTGTTTTCTTGGCAGCAACTCTGAGGATATCACAAAGCTGTGTGTCCTGATGGTAGTTTGGGGGGCGATAAACAACACCAAGCAGAAGTGTTGACATGGTCATACGTATGTCACAGAAAAAAACTTCTTCCTGTGATTCGTTCAAATCAACGCAAGGAATTACCGAAAAGTTTGAACGAACGTAGACCATCACACCACCACCACGGCGGTTAATGCGGTCCTTGCGGAAAAGGTTGTACCCAGTAATGCTGAAAACCCCATCACAGAGTAATGAATGTGCCCATGTTTCCGTGACTGTGATGAAGTCAGGGTCGATGCTTCTGACGTAGGATTCGAACAGATGTATCTTGTTGCATAAACTGCGAGCATTTAAGGACAACAATTTGTACCCTGCTCGCAGTTTATGATGGTGTGTAGAGGGTGGCAGGTTGTTCTGGTTTAGTTTCCCAGAGTTGTAGCAGTTTTTACATTGCCAGTTATTGTGGGTAGATCACACTCAGACCAGCTGGTATCTCTCTTCCACGTTTCACCAGCCTTGACAAACCTCCAGATCTGCCCTTCATCACGCAGACTAAAACTTTCATCTTGTGCTGAGTTCCGATTCAAGGAAGCTGCTGCACATAGCTTTGGACGTACATGGGGTGGTAGGCCTGGGCGTGTTCGGAAGGTAATCCGATTTTCACGCCCAGCTTTAGCAGAGGCCAGATGATATGAGGTTGCCTCTGCGGGGTCCGAAAAAGACAGCCTGATGAGTCTGGGTTTTGGACCAGGTCGACCAAGGCGGAGAGCACCCTTTGGGGGAACACAGCCTAGGTCTGCCATCACCTTATATAAACTTGCCTTTGCTGAACCAACAATGGAACCTTTATGAGTTCAAATCCTATCAGAGTTGACTTTGCTGTTCATTCCTCTTGGGTAAATGAAATGAAATAGATACATGTGATATAATGGAGTCAATTCAAATAAATTTATTTCACCACTACATCCCAGTCTACATATCTGTGGCCTTGTGTTAATGTAAAAGATTATATATTTGTGTATTATCATCATCATCATCACCATTTATTGTCCATTGCAAGACAAGCCAGGTCAGGTCAGATGTCCATGGCTTACTCATACAGAACTGATTTTGTCTTCATTTTTATGGCTCGATGCCCTTCTTAATGCCAACCACTTTTACAGTGAGTTCTAGGTGCTTTTTGTCATGTCACCAACATGACCACTTTACAGTGTGGGCTGAGCACTTTTTGTTGTGACACCTACACGACCACTTTACAGTGTTGACTGGGGACTTTGGTGGGGGAGGTGTGTGGGAATTGAAGAGGTAGATCTAGGGACGTGGATGAGGGTTGGAGTGTTAGGACGTGGAAGGTGTGTGGAAGTGGGATGGAGTGGAAGGTGGTGCAATTGTGCAAGGTCAGCTTTTATCACTGAATCCCAAGTCTTCCTAGGTCTTCCTACTCCGTAGTATCCATCAACTTTGAGTGTTCTGTACCTTTTTATAATGCTGTGTATGTAAGCGTGTAACTAGAATGTTGTTTGGGTTGTCAAAACTCTATATTTTTAATGTGCATATTTGAATGAGTGTCTATACAACATAGACATCCTCCTCTTTATTATCATATACTGATTTAGAGCTGATAAGTAATCCATATTCAATAGCATTTTACTCTAATTAAGGAGGTCTCCATAAATGCAAGAGATATGAAGCATTATAACAAGTGATATAAGCAAGATGATGTTCTCCAGCTTGTCCAATCTCAAATTATGACAGGTCATCCAACCCATGCCAGCATGGAAAACATGGAAAGAGAGAAAAAAATGATGATGATTATGATGAAAGTTCAATAAAATTGATTTCATATATGCCCACCTCATCTCATCAAATGCATTCCTTTTTATCATGACCCATAATAAAAAATATCAAGAGAAATATTGGTTTCCCACATACACAAAAAATATTAGATTTTTAAAGGAAATGATGTAATGTTTATTACAATGTTTGTGCCATTTTTAGATACATTGGCAATATATGTGATGTGAATTTGTTACAAGCATAGCCTGAACAACCAAAATCTTTCCTCTTACAACAAATACCAAATTATAGAGAAAGCAAGATTTTGAAATTATGCATTATTCATACCGTTTTTAAGAGCATGAGCACAGTGAAAATGTTGTTATTATTGCTGCATGTCCCTGGATTAGCTCTGATTGAACAGACCTATAATCAAAAGTATACCAGCTATGACAATCCATCTTTTTCCATGTACAGGGAGTCAACATTATTGAAAGTACATTTTTCTATTTTTATAATTTTTATAACACAGGGAAATGAGATTTGGTTGGGGGAGGCTGTTATTTCTAACAGAACAAGAACTATCTAGAGACTCCATCGCTGGCTCAACGATGAAATGCATAAGTAAAGTGATATCTAATGCCAGTCATCCTTTATCAGCATAATAACGATTTCTAATATGGGCAGAAAGCCACATTATCGGTGTTATAATAACAATGATAAATCTCTCTAATAGCTGCTGCTTAGCTTGATATTATGTTGCCTAGTTAGATACTTTGTGGGGTAAAGCAGATGAGAGATAAATTTTCTGCTGCATAAGATGTCAGTCAATTACATATAATAATGCCACCCTTGCAAGCAGGGAAAAGCAGACGTAAAATGAAATGATGAATGATTTCTTTTACTTAGAACAAGGCCGCATTTTGAAAGAGAAAGAAACATAGCAGAAGATTTGGGTAGTTTCACTCCATATATATATATATATATATATATATATATATATATATATATATATTTAACCTGATTGTATTTTCGTTGTTGTGGTGACTTCTGTGGCTTTGTCTCCTTAACCACAGTTTTCAATTTGTCAAGCTATTTAACGTATGTTTATTACTCTAAGGTGTAACTTGTCAATTTATCGATATCTTCTTACTGAGTGCTTCGTGCAAAGCTCCAAATATTGTTTTCTTCCACGGAATCTGGCCGACCGCCGCAACTTCGATTTTACTAACTTCCACTCTTATATATATTTATATATATATATATTACTACAGATAGTGGGAGGAGTGTAGCCGACTAAAATCAACATAATATATCGCCAATCCTAATTTATTGATACCTAAGAGAGGAATGGTAAAGCCAACATCAAGGTTCCAGTAGGACCAACTAAATATTTAGTCTAGTGATCAGTTGTGTTGATGCCATAACAAAAAGGTTGCTTGTCCTCTCTGTAAGTTGGTCATACTGATGATATGACGAAAAGCACCCAACCCACTTTGTAGAGTGGTTGTTGTTAGGAAGGGCCTCCAGCCATAGAAAACCAGACCAAAAATGGATTATATGAGTAAAACAGGGTCACCTGACCTATCTGACCTCATAATGTGACAACCTGTCTAACCTATGCAAGCATGGAAAATAGACATTAAACAGTGACGATGATGATGATGACGATGATGGTGATGATGATGATGATGATGATGATGATGATGATGATGATGATCAATTCTATATGCTATCAGCTATTTCTTTTCTGGATAACATTTGCTAAATATTTGTTAATTATTCCTTACAGTGAGGTGAACTCGGGGGACATTTATCTTGTAGAGAGACATTATGAATATATATTGTGTAGATGATATGAATTCATAAATTCCCAGACTCCAAGCTACTAGTCCAATATCTTTCTCAAGTAGCCATTTTACCTTTAGCTTTCATTAGTATAATATATCAAAAATATATTTGATACAGTCACACATAAATTTATATTTAGGATATATGTGAAGGCGTTTATATGTCCATAAGTGTATGTATGAGTATGAATGTATATGTGTAAGTATGTGAGAGAGCATGCGTGTGTGAGTGTGTAGGTGTGTGAGAAGGTGTGTAGGTGTGTGAGAAGGTGTGTGTGTGAGTAGGTGTGTGTGTGTAGGTGTGTGAGAAGGTGTGTGTGTGTAGGTGTGTGAGTAGGTGTGTGCGTGTAGGTGTGTGAGAAGGTGTGTGTGTGTAGGTGTGGGAGTAGGTGTGTGCGTGTAGGTGTATGTGTAGATGCGTGTGTGTGTGTGTGTATGTTCATGTGTATTTCCCACCTAATTTACAGTTTCTCTGATCTTATTGATTTTGTGTCTTCTTTTCCAAATGGAAAAAAAAGAAAGCAGTCTGAATAAGAAAGCAGGAGAGGAGATAAACTAAAAGACAAAAGATGAATGATAGAAAGATAAAGAAGGAGAAGAGAGACCATGAGAAAGAGATGTGGTGAGACAGTATGTGAGAGAGAGAATAAAAAATATTGACAGAATTGCATTTTTTGCCCTCTTAGCCACCAAGTCCACTTCTCACACTGACAATATATATTCTCTTTGACTTAATTCTCTAAACCATATTCCTCACCACTATGTATACATAACCACCAAATATAGAAATTAAATCTAACACCATGACTACATTTGCAGTGTTTCAGCTATCACCTTAACTCCTTCAGTGCCATATTTACAATGAAATACACTCTATTTCGATTAATTAATTGACATTTTAGAGGAATTTACTAAAATTGTTGATTTCAATTTTAAGATAGTATTTGTAACAAATGTTTCTATATGAATGTCTAAGTGTTTGTGTTCAGATAAATGGTGCTAAATGGAAACTATTCAATGTGGGAGTTAGACTCTGCCAAGGTGTGTATTGTCATCTCTCCTGTTTGTTATTTTCAGGAACAGGATTGACATGCACAGCTGGGTTGGATGTGGTATCATAACTGGCAGATGTAAAATCAGTCGGCTGGAATTTGAAGAGGATATGGTGTTTCTTAACTCGACAGAAGGTGATCTCTGACTTGCACTTGATAGGTTTGATGTCAAGTGCCGCATGGCTGGAATGAAAATCAGTGATGCGAAGAAGAAGAAGAAGAAGAAGAAGAAGAAGAAGAAGAAGAAGAAGAAGAAGAAGAAGAAGAAGAAGAAGAAGAAGATAACTTTATCTAAGAACATTTTGTTATGTTACAAATATCATCTTCATGGAGTTATTATTCTAATACTTCCCAAATTCTTCATAAATTAAAATAGGAAATATTTCATAAGAAATACTGTGATAAATGAGCTTAAATAGGTGGTGCTTCAGTATCAAAAAGGTCAAAATAGTATACTATCAATCTGATCCCCATCTTCATCAATCTTTTCACTGTCTATAGGTGAGTGGGTGATTTATTGTTTCAAGTTTGTTTTCCAAATCCCAGAGTTTATCTCAGTTTCCTGGATATTAAGCAATGAGAGTTCAAGACTTACTGAACAAGATGTCTGTCTACTGTAGAACTAACCTCCAGCTGCTGCTGCTGCTGCTGCTGCTACTCATTTTCATCGATGTGAACTGGGGTTACATGTAATCAAGTGCCTTGATCAAGGATACAATGTGTTGCCCAGTAAATAAATCCCCCTAAACCACTAGAATTCCAATCCCAAAGAAATGTAACTTCTTAGTTAATTACCATTGCTCTCACATTTCATGTTTTAAATGTAATGGATGCAACCATCAAGAATCCTCCTCATTATATCTCTTTTCTTCTTACGGGGTCGATAAAATAAAGTACCAGTAATGTACTGGGGTCGATTTACTCAACTTTCCCCCTCCTCCAAAATAGTTGGCCTTGTGCCTATACTAGAAACCATTATATCTCTTCTCTTCAACAATAACTATCAATAAAATTGTAATGTGAGATTTTAATATAAATATAAACACTTGGGCAGTTTTGTATTATAAGATCAAGGGTAGTTTCTGGTGGATCAATATCAAAAGGGTTAATCTGAGAACTGGAATATTTCTTTCCTCAATTTGATGTTGACAGGCGTCATTTGACCTTTATTTAACCACTCTAGGGTTACCCAAAGCTTAGTTATCTTTTCACAACCCATCTCTCTCTATATATGGATGATCTACACACTGTAATTTCTCAACATTACAGAATCCTATATAGATAATATACCAATTCCCTTTTCTTTCTCTATTACTCAAGATTTAATCTTTATATACCATTCTTGACAATCTAGTCTCAATAAAGCCAAAATAGTCAGAACACATTTATACAAAACAGATTTTCTTCCCATAAATAACAATCAACAAAGCAAATCTGCTTCTTTCTGTTCTGTGATATCATTGCTATGCTAATATTATTGTAGCTAGTCATCTGATCAAGAATATTTAACACTTTTATTAATCGGATGTCAGAGACTTGTATATTCAATTTAATGAAGTTTCAGATGGTAAAGGACTATATGTGACAATGGTTTTACTTGAATAAACACCTTTTGGGGACTTCAAATGTATTAACCATATTTATACCATGTTAGATATATTAGGTAACCAATAATAACATAGATTTCATTTTTAATATGATTAAGTCTTTTGTTACCAAACTACTATTGGTTTTATTATACAAGTCTGCTCATTTTTAAATGTTCATATTAAAACATTTCATCATAATTTTATTTAAGAAATCTTTGTAAAGTAAAGTTCCAAACATTAGCTTGCTATTATGAATATCAATTACTTTATTAAATTCTTCCAAATCTTTCGTTATTTTCGAAATTAATTAAAATACATAGGCAATAAACTTCATTTAAAATATAGTAGTTAATGGGTTAAATATTGGGAGATGTGAAAATGCTATATCTGACATACTTTCACAAGAAAGCCATCCTGTACTACATTTATGAAAAGCATTATCACAGCTGACACACGACATTGAGATGGGAAGCCTTAGTAATTATATGGTGTATTTGAAGAGCATGACATTTTCTACTTGGACAAAAATTTAAGTCACTAAAATTTATTTTTAGCAACATTTGTGGTTTAATAAATGTATTGTATTGATGGGCTCTACAAATAGCAGTATATGATTATGAAAATGTACATGTAATAGGTAAAGGAACCTGAAATACCACATGTTGATATTAGTGAGAATCTCTTTATAATGCTGTATGAATGCAATAATAATGCTGATGATGATGATGGTGATGAGTTTAAAATAAGTTAACAGCTGAAGATAATGTCTTCAATAGTGGTGAATTCATTGTTCCACCAACCTGTTTGAGAACATTGATGATAAAAGCTGAGCAGAATAATGTACAGTGTGACTCAACAGAAATAAGGAATTGGTTAAAATTGGACTCGGGGTGGCCAGGTTACTGTGGGAATATGGAATGGTATAAAAGACATCATAGTAGAATAAAGTCAGAGTTACCATCTCAGTGCACATATGGCCTAAAGAAATAGGATCAGGCTTATGTCAACCCTTTTATTACCATATTTCTAATGAAAGATACTGTCTATGATTTTCAAATATATTTGAAACTTATCAATAATTTGGATGGATTAATTAATGACTAACCTTCTCATTATTTAGCAGGTGTTTGGATCATAACTTGACAAAGGTTCTTACATAAAAATATGATGGAAGGTTTTAAATATTTTAAAACAAACAGTTTTGTATCATAGAACCAGGAGCAGTTTCAGGTTATCTAGTATCAAAAAGGTTAATATATTTTAATGCATAATCAAGTAACTTAGAAGTAATAAGAGTTAGAAATATAAAAACTGAAAGATTAAGTCTGTGTCTTCCAGGACAATGCCAGTGAATCTCATGATAGTATCTAATGTATATAATCAGATCTAAACCTAAGAAAACCTCTCCATGTAATCCCAAATGAAATTGAATTACTGAAAGAATGATCACTGGTGTTAAAATTGGCTTAACAGTATATTCACTTAGTAATGGTTCTACACATGCACATTTTAGTCACACACTCATCCAAGAAAACTGCTTAACCCATCACTGTTGATGAGCAGTCAAATATGCTCACTGTTAACAATATCTTATTAAAGTATAGCTGCTGTTTGGTATCGATGTTGAAGAAATGCTGAATAAAAATAAGTAGGTAATAATTCTTAAAGTTGAACAGCTGTAACTCTCAAGAGCAAATATAATATGTAAGACAAATATACAATGACACAAATAATGATAGTGAACTAATACATAATCAATCTCTCAAGCTTTAAATAATATTCCAGATCCTATTAATGAAAACTGCAGTTTGATAATATAGGAATAAATAGTGTTTGATGCAGTTCTATTATTATGAAAGTATTAAAAACAATTTTTTTCCGGGTAATTCAACATCATTGTTATGCTAAAGTTAATGTAGCATTGCTTACTATATCATGTGACAACCTGATGGTCATGTGATCATGACTATTTAATATGGCTACCAGCTTGATGTCAGAAAGCTTGCATATTCTGTTGAATAAGGCTTCCAAAGGACTGCATGTGACTGCTTTATTTGGATAAACATTACTATTGAACTTGGTCTCATTATACCAGCTCCTTGATGCAATCAATAAAAGGTTGCTGTTAAATATATTTTGTTTTGTATAACTACAAGAATACAACACAATCCTTGATGATCTTTCACATAACTATGATTATATCACAATGATTTAGATCCCATTTTCAGAGCCAGAAAATAACATTTTATTCAACTGTTGCTAATAATATATACAAGGTACAAATGAATACAACTCTACCCAGCCATCTGCATCAGACTCCACTATGTATCTACATCTTTAGAAGAGCAACTCACCACTTGACTAGTAAGTTATCTACCAACAAAACTCAAACATTTACCCACTGTTAAAATGTGTTTTCCCCACTGATACTTCTGAAACTATTATGCAATAGATTATATCAATGATACACAATGTAGTTCAGGTAGATCACCAGTTGTCCATATCAAAATGTTGGTAGTCCATTGTGAGTGTTATGCCCTACTGCATTGCTTAATGCAATTAAAAGAAAATTTATATTTAGTAGTCTGTGAAATTTCCTCATGAATTTTGTGGTTCATCTTCTGAAAAAGGGTGTCTATCACTGGTCTAATCCTGATGGTTATCTACTAACTCCATCTAAATACATTCATTACCACTATTTATCCTCTAACCATCCATACAGTGTCTTACTCCAATTCCAAGTCCCCTATTTGATAAGTTTCCAATTCCTTTTTTCCAAGAATTATAGCACAGTGGAATTTTCTCCCAGCTTGTTTTCTCTATGATATCTTCAATTCTTTTAAAAATACTTTCATCATTGCATGATTTGAAAATAATAAAACATTTCGAAGGATTTAGAAATATAACCAACTTTCTTATGTTGAGCTTGTTTTTGGAATATAACAAATATTCAACATAAAATTATGATGGAAGGTATTTAGTTCAAGCTGAATATTAACCACATTAACCTCACCCAGCCAAATGAGGTTTGAAAATATAGCTGTTGCCTACTCTGAATGACAAATAAAAAAAGATGAAAAGAAAAAGGTTATAATTAATTTTCAAATATCTTTTTACATATTTATTGGAGAGAAGAAATGAGATTGTGTGAGATTGTGTGAGAGTTGTGTGAGTTGTGTTTTCTTGTTTATATTTTTTAACATTAGCAGCATGAAACAAAATTTCTACAACGGAAATAATTCTTCAAAACAATAAAATAATGTATAAAACCTTAATAATAGTTTCTAATTAAGACTGAAAGCCAACAATTTGGGTGATTGGCAAAGTTGAGACTATTGAACCCAGTACTTGAATGGTACTTAATTTTATCAAACCTGGAAGTATGAAAAGCAAAGTTGACCACATAATGCAAAGAGCCAGAACAAATGCCTCACGGCATTTTATTTAATGTTATAGAACAAAATTCTGAGCAGTATTGGTTCTGTATCTTCATGTTCTGAGTTTAACTCCTGCTGAATGTAAAGAGCTGGAACAAATATCATACAGTAAATAACAACAAAAGTTAGTTATATTACTCTCTGATCGGTTGACATGATCCCAGACCTCATTCACTTGCCAAGTGGGGTGGACCTCGTCAAATCAAACCAAGGAAACAATGTTTTCATTGGTCTTTCTATTGCTGATACTATCTACCGGTCACAACTCCTGATCAACATTTAATGAGGGATTTAATCCTTTAACATTTACATTACTCTATATATACTATTGCATGTTTGTGGTAAAGGCTTTATCTCACATAATATCTTATTATATTGAATCTATGAAATTTTAATATTATTAATTTTGAGAACAATACATTAACATCAATATGAGTGACTAGTTACGGCCACTTTGAACAGAGCGGGCATGGCTGGTTTAAATGGTAAAGGGTTAATATCAACATTTAATGAGGAATTTAAAATTTCTTCCCTTTACAAAATGTATCAGCTTTAAATCACTAACAGATAATACTTTGCTGGAATTTTTTTATCCAACTGCCTGCTGACTTATCTTGTCACAAATAATTTTAGTTATTATTACAGCTAAAGATATCTTTTATTTGTTTCTATGTTTTTCTCTTTCTACCAACAGCACCAGATATTACTTAAATCCACTTTCCATTCCACAGTGGCAGTAAATAATAGGTTACATCAGATAGCTACTGAAACTATTGGAAAAATACTTGGTCTAATCTGCAGTGGTAAACCTAATAAGGTAGGAGAGAAGAAGAGTGCATAGCATGGAAGGTCTGATATAATGACTATTTACAAAATGCTCAAGTATTTAACTCGTTGCTCAAAGATTTTGTCAACAATCTTGTAACTTCAACATTGTGAATTATCAAATCCCTGTGTTCCAATGAGTACAATCATCATTAACATCATCATTGTTTAATGTCCACTTTCCATGCTGGCTTGGATTGGATAGGTTTTCACACTCCACAACTAGATGGATCATAGAGACCTCATCGTGCTCATGTTTTCTATTTTGGCATAATTTCTACAACTGGATGCCCTTCCTAGTTCAAACCATTTTACAGAATGTAATGGGAACATGATATTGGTTTGTAACAGGTACAAAGCCACAAACATTGTGTGAGAAATATAGTTAATTATATATACTCCAGCATTTGACAGATTTATTGTACCAACACTAGAAGGATGAAATACAAAAGTGACTTCAGTGGGATTTGAATTTAGAATGTAAAAGTTGTAAGTAAATAAAGCCAGGCATTTTGTCTGGTGCTCTGCTGATTCTGCCAATCCCCTGAACACAACCAGTACAATAGCAATAATTGATTTGATAAATATAGTTGGACAACAAACATCTCTAGAAATAAATATTTCTTTTTAGTGATTAAACCTTTTAACAGCAACCCACATGAAATAGCCCTAACTTTTATTGTACAAAATTGTCCATATAAAGTGTTTTATTTAAATTTAAACCTACTCTCCAAATTATATGTAATCCCCCTTCTGTTAAGTTATGTTCCAAACAACAGTTTAATACTGGAGAACTTAGTGATTTTAAATTGTAAATTACTTTTAAAAAATCAACTGAAACACACAGACAATGATTTTATTAGAAATATGGTCACAAATGGGTTATTACTCCATCATCATCATCATCATCATCATCATCATCATCATTTTACGTCTGCTTTTCCCTGCTTGCATGGGTGGGATGGGTGTTCCTCAGCACAGCAGCTCTCACTACCTCACCCAATGTTTTTCGTGGTCTTCCTCTACTGTGTCTTCCTTCCACTGGGATTACTTGGTACTTCTTCACCCAGCGGTCATCATCCATGCACATCACACGGCCATACCAATGCAGGCTTTTCTCCTGCACGCTACAGTTTATTCCTCTTATACACAGTTTCTCTCTCAATTTGTCCATGTGGCATAAAACACAAAACATCTCTATCATCATCATCACCATAAGCATCACTCTTACAATAATGGTTTCTACTTTTGGCACAAGGCCAGCAATTATCCCAGTGCATTACTGGTACTTTATTTTATCGACCCCGTAAGGATGAAAGGCAAAGTTAACCTCGGCGGGATTTGAACTCAGATCATAAAGGGAGGTAAGTCTATGCTTCAAAGCATGGCGCCCGACCCTCTACCGATACTGCCAATCCACATCACTCTTACAATAATAAATACTGCAATTGTTCAAATCCTTTCGTTATCTTCCATCATCTTCATCATATATCTTGTTAATATACAACAGGTTCACATTTTTGAGATGTATGTATGGTAATCTATTTGTCCTCAGATAACTATATGGAGGCACATAGCTTAGTGGTTAGAGCATTGGCCTTGAAATCGAAAGGTTGTGAGTTCAATTCTCAGACTGGGTGATGTGTTGTTTCCTTGAGCAAGACACTTTATTTCACATTGCTCCAGTTTACTCAGCAGTAGAAATGAGATGATAGGACTAGGATCCCTATCATTCCACTGCTTAGTGGTCGTGGAGGTGCCATGGCAAAAAGCACCCAGCCCACACTGTAAAGTAGACGTGTAGGCGCCACGGAAAAAAAGCACCCAGCACTCACTGTAAATGAGGTTGGTGTTAGGAAGAGCGTCCAGCTGTAGAAATCAAGCCAGAATCAGTTCCCGTCCCACCCTTGCAAGCAGGGAAAAGCGGACATAAAATGATGATGATATCATTGCTCCGAAATT
Organism: Eledone cirrhosa; assembly: GCA_964016885.1. Taxonomy (NCBI): domain Eukaryota; kingdom Metazoa; phylum Mollusca; class Cephalopoda; order Octopoda; family Eledonidae; genus Eledone; species Eledone cirrhosa. The sequence continues at coordinate 26,891,323 of OZ024743.1, read as the reverse complement.
TGAATACTTGCATGAAGAAATACTTTTATTATATCTATGAAATATTTATTCCTTTGTCTAATATAATTCTAGCCTAATTCCCAAACTTTGATTTTCATGGTTGAGTACTTTCAAATGTATTGATTTTTACCCATTTTACACAAAAGATAGTATTTGAACTCTTTTTTTATTTCAATGAGCCTTTTCTTAAACTGTTTTTCATAGAAATATCCTTATTATATCTAACATTATATCTAACAAAATATCTATTGCTATCATATGTGCAATTACACTCAGTCTCTCTCTCTCTCTCTACACACACACATTTATAGACTGGTAAATTCAAATCAGTAACAAGGCTTCCAGTCATCTATTGCCTGTCATGCCATTTTGCTATCTTATTATTTTATGGTATTTAGAGATATGATAGATTGACCAGTAACCAGATTTTTATACATACCAAATGTACAATAGTTAGTAGCAGAGACATGAAATAAATGCAGTTCATGATTTGCTCAACTGGACCACAAGAAACATTAACTCTTAACATCCTGTAATGATTTAGCAGAAACTATCTAAAGACAGATTTATTAATTCAAATAATTATAGTATCTTTATTAGTGGGCAGATCATTGTGAGCATCAAACTAAAGTAATGACTTTAATTTTTAATGTGATGCTGTCATAGTGCTACTTTGTACAATTCAAGAATTTATTGCTAATGCTGTTTCAGCTACTTACCAAACATAAGGTTGTTGTTTAACCCTTAGATTAACAGATCTCTGATCTTAGAGGTTCTTGCATTGACACATTCAAAACACAGTCACAGTTGAAGTCATCATCATCATCGTTTAACATCTATCTTCCATGCTAGCATGGGTTTAGACGGGATTTGTCCCACATGAGGCAAGATTAGTTGTCTTGCTCGTATAGGACTGCCTGGCAGGTTTTCTATGGCTGGATGCCCTTCCTGACACCAACCACGTTTACAGTGTGGACTGGGAGGTTTTTACCATGTTACCTACACGGCCACATTACAGCGTGGACTGTGTTTTTTTATTTGTCATGACACCTACACGACCTCATTCATTTAAGACTTGATGTTGTGGTACCAACATAACTTTACAGAGAAAGGGGTGGAGGTAAGGGTAGTGGGAAGGGGGTGTATTTTTGGTTAAGAGATGCCTACTGACTGTAGGTTTTGCTTTGTACTTAGGCAAGGCGGGTCTTCTGTATTACTGCATAGCGCCAAAGATCTCGGTCCAGTGACATTGTCTTGGAGAGGTGTAAGTGTGTAAGGTCAGAATTTATCACAGCGTCCCAGGTTTTTCTGGGTCTGCCTACTCCGTAGCTTCCATCTATTTTGATCACCCTGCACTTTTTTATACAGCTGTCGTCTTTCATGCGCATCCCGTGACCATACCAACGTATTCTTCTCTCGAGTAAACAGCAATTGATCCCTCTTATTCCTAATTTCTCACTTAGTTCATTTATGCTTTGCCGTTCACGTATATTACTATTACACATCCAACGGAACATGCAAGCTTCGTTCCTCTCCAGTCTGCGCAGATCCTCTGCACACAATGCCCATGTCTCACTGCCATGTAGCATTGCTGTTCGTATGCAGGCATCATACAGTCTGCCTTTCATTTTTAGATGAAACCTTTAGCGGCCAATAGTGGTATAAGCTCTCTGAACTTTTTCCATCCTGTTCTGACTCTAGCTATTGTACTTTCAGAGCACCATCCACCACTGCTGATTTTCTCACCCAGGTAACGGAAGGTGTTCACTATTTCTATAGAACCATCTGGGCAATGGAAGGAGCTAGTATCCAGTGGGCACTTGCTACTACTTATTGCACCTGAGCACCGGCCACATATAAAATTTATATTCTTAGTTAACTTACCTGTGATCCCACTACATCTTTTATGCACCCATACTTTGCATTTGGGACATAAAATAGAGTTTCTGCCTACTCCTTTCCTACACACTGAGCATGGCCATTTCCCAGAGGGGACCAGTGCCCTATTTTCCTTCCTACATACTAGAACTTTAGTCTTAGACAAGTTAACTTTAAGGCCTTTTGATTCTAGGCCATGCTTCCATGTTTGGAATTTCTTCTCTAGTTCAGCCAATGATTCAGCTATGAGCGTTAGATCATCTGCGTATAGAAGTTCCCCTGGGCAGCCGGTCTTGAACTCCTAGTCAGTAGGCACCTCTAACAAAAATACACCCCCGTCCCACTACCCCCACCCCATCCACACCACCCCTTTCAATGTAAAGTTATGTTGGTACCACAACATCCAGGCCGAAACAAATGAGGTCGTGTAGGTGTCACAACAAAAGAAAACGCACAGTCCATGCTGTAATATGGCCATGTAGGTAACACAGTAAAAACCTCCCAGTTCACACTGTAAACGTGGTTGGTGTTAGGAAGGGCATCCAGCCGTAGAAAACCCGCCAGACAATCTTATACGAGCAAGTCAACCAATCTTGCCTCAAGTGGGAAAATTCCCATCCAAACCCATGCAAGCATGGAAGATGGACGTTAAACGATGATAATGATGATGATGATAATTTGAGCCAATTCAGCTTCCTAAAATGAACGGATAATGGTGACAGGGATAGGTAACTACTTTTATCTTTCTTTCTCCCTGTCTACCTATTTTTTGTCTCTCTTGCCTCTGCTGCTACTGTTTCTGTCAAAATAGCTGACTGCCTCTTTTCTGCCAACCATGGTTCAATGTAGACGTTCTTCCATTGCTCTCTTGTTTTGCTCTGTTCCTCTTTATACCAACAGAAAAAAACTTTTGATTCTGTTGTGCGAGCCAACTTAAAATTCATGATACTTCTTTTTTTCCTGCACGAAATTATGTTAGTTGGCAGGAAAGTGATGAGGTGATTATGACACTCCTTCACTATTACTTAGGTCACCCCAGTGATAGAAGCTATCAACTAATTCTATGTGGTCTTACTTGGATTGGAAACAGTTTATTTCACTGGTGCTCTTATTGCTAGCCACCCTGTACTGCATGCAATATTTCTTTTGTTTGTTAACCTGATTGTGATATCACTACACCTAATGCGCACCCATAATTTACAGGGGCGGTGGATTGGCAGTATCGGTAGAGGGGCAGACGCCATGCTTTGACACATAGAGTTACGGCCCTTGCCATTCTGAGTTCAAATCCTGCCGAGGTTAACTTTGCCTTTCATCCTTACGGGGTCAATAAAATAAAGTACCAGTAATACACTGGGTAATTGCTGGCCTTGTGTCAAAAGTAGAAACAATAATTTACAATGGGTACACTACAGGGTGCGGATGATATTTGTTCACAAGATTACTGTCTATGAAAAAATAACACAGTAGTTTTATTTTTTAAGATATATTTATCAAACTTGGGTCAGTTTGTCCTCATGACTTGTTCTTTCTATCTCACTCGATAAACCTGCCATTGGCTTTGATGACGGCCTCAAGGCGGCTTCGGAACCGGCTACAGGCCTTCGTCACTGTCCCCCGACTTAGGCCCCTAAAGGCACTTGTGATCCTGGCTTTCAGATCGTCTTTCGTATTGCAGCTAGATATGTTGGTGTCTCGTTCCACTGTGCCCCACACAAAGAAGTCGAGGGGGTTGCAGTCAGGCGAGCTGGGAGGCCAGATGTCAGGTGAAGTGTGGTCGACGAAGTTCTCTGACAGCCAGGCCTGGGTCTTTTGGCTGGTATTGCAGGGCGCTGAGTCTTGCTGCCACACGTACGGCCTACCTGCAGCTACCTGTTCGATCCAGGGCTTTCTACCTCGCTCAGAACACTGATGTAGCCATCGGTGTTCAGCTTGAGGCCCTCAGGGAAGAAGTGAGGTGGTATGACATCACCTTGACTGCTGATGACACCTAAGACCAATATTGTCACTGGAAAGTTTGTCTGCATGACTCTGGGCACGTCTTTGTATGAGACAGCGAGCCACCTGTTGTTCTGGGAGTTGATCTTCTGGTCTTGGCAGAAGTTTTTCTCGTCGGAGAAAAACCACACCATGTCTGGCTCCAGTGGGTGTTTCAACTTGTTGATCAGCTTCTTTGCGTACTTCAGTCGCTTTTCTTGCATCGCCTTTGACAGAAATTGTCCTTTCCTCATCTTGTATGAAATGTAGCGAATGTCTTCATGTACCACCAGCCTAATGAGCTTTTCATCCTCGCCTTTCTCCCTTGCAATGGCACGCATCGACTTGCTAGTTTTGTTGATGATATTCTGAACTTCAGCGACGAACTTGGGCGTTCTGAAGGCGTCAGATCGTCGATCATGTGTTTTCCTCTCTGATGTTGCTTCGAAGTCGAATCCTGAATCTTCCAATTCCTTTCTGACCTTTTCCACCATTCTCCTGCTGACGCTGAGAAAGTCTGAAATTTCCTTATTTGTTCTCCCGGCACGGATTCCAATAGAACTCTGTGTCTCTTCCACAAATTTGGAGGTTCAAAATTATTTATAATCAATTATTCTGAAAATAAATAATGGAAATATAGTCACTGTTTTTATGAAGACAAGAGTGACAACGGAAGTAAAAAAAATTTGCATAAAATTAGCAGTTGAAAATTGCGAACAAATATCGTCCACACCCTGTATATTGAGTTCTTCACAACTCCTTTTCTGTGCATCAAACATAGCCATTTATCTGTGGTAGCATGATCCTGTCTTCTTTCCTATTTATTAAGACTTCACTAATTTTATTCTAAGACCTTTGAATTCTTCTCAGCAGAGCTATTCTGTTAGAGAATGGGTCGCAGGTGGCTGATAGCGATACAGTCACCAGATATGATGGTTAGTTGCGATATAAATGGGCAGCTGCCAGATGAATAAGCAACCCCCGAACCAACAGTGGTAAACTACTAGGAGATATGGAGCAATGGGTGACACCTGTAGCTTCCAAGAAAACTCTCACAACCCAGTGATGTAAGTATGACAAGGTGAGTAAAGGCCGTCTCTAAAAAAGCCTATTCTTCATAGTTTTGAGAAAGAACAAGATTGGTGACTGGTGCGAATAAGACCACCAAAACTGCAATATGGTTAGAGGAACAAGAAAGAAACATACCACATCGTCCTTCATGTAGATTAAACTCGATCACAACAACATCTTCTGATATACACATGGTGCATCTTGGAGCTGTGACTGATTTCATAGAGGCTGAGGTCACAAGAGTGATTAAAGAGCTCAAATGTGGCAAGGCTGCTGGGGTAGATGAAATCCAGCCCAAGATGTTAAAAGCATTAAACAGAGAAGGTATTCTCTGGTTGACTCGTGTGTGCTGGGTGGCCTGGATCTCTGGAAAGGCACTAAGCAATGGCAATCAGGATTGATAATCCCAATTATCAAAAAGAGAGACAAGGGAGATTGTTTCAATTACAGAGGGATCTCTTTGTTAAACCTCCCCAGTAAAGTCTATGCTAAGTGATTGGCAAAGAAATGCAGGGAGATTGTCGAGTCCAAGCTAGCTGAAGAACAATGCGGTTTTTGCCCTGGACGCAGAACAGCCAACCAATATTCACAATGCAGCAGGTCTTTGAGAAATCATGGAAGTATTGTCAAAAGGTATATTCTTCTTTTGTTGATCTTGAAAAGGCTTATGACCACATTCCTCGGGACCTGCTGTGGAAGGTTCTGCAGGAGTATGAGATCAATAGTCAGCTTCTTGCTACCCTGATGTCTCTATACAAATGCCCAAGTATTTATGTTTGGATAAATGGTGCTAAATTGAAACTATTCAATGTGGAACTTGGACTTCAACAAGAGTGAGTATTGTCACCTCTCCTGTTCATTATTTTTATGAACAGGATTGACATGTGCAGCTAGGTTGGAGGTGGTATCAAGACTGGCAGGTGTAAAATCAGTCGACTGGAATTTGCAGATAACAGCTGTTACTTAACTTGACAGGTGATCTTCGACTTGCACTTGATAGATTTGATACTGAGTACTGCATGGTTGGAATTAAAATCAGTGATGTGAAAACTGAGACATTCATCCTTTCGAGGAAGCCTGCACAGTGCATTCTACATGTGAATGGAGTTCTTCTGAAGCAAGTGGAGAAGTACAAGTATCTCAGGGCCATGTTTGTGAGTGATAGAATGCATGAGGCTGAATCAAGTGCAAGAATTGCCAGAGCTTATGCAGTAATGGATCTTGAGTAATGACTGAAAGACTACGATCACGAATACAAGCAGCCGAAATGGGGTTCATCTAAAGGGTCTTTGTAGTAATGTTACTCAATAGAGTGCATAGTTTGGAGATCAGGGAGTCACTCCAGGTAGAGCTGCTACTTCTCCGAATTGAGAGATCACAACTCCGATACTATGGGCATGTGGTTAGAATATCTCAGGAAAGAATCACTGGATAGATTTTACAGGCAAAACCACAACTGGCAGAAGACCCAGGGGTAGACCCTAAGCAAGATAGATGGATAACATCCATGAGCTTGGCTGATCCAGCTGGATCCCCAAGCGAGACCAGTTGGAGATGATTTCTTCTGACAGGACCCATTAGAAAGAGTGTTTGAGGACTCTGCTCCCCATGATCCACTCAGGAATAAGTGGGCGAAGAAGAATAAAACCTTTCAATTTTTATTTTGTTTCTAGGTCTGGAATATCTCCTCACAATCCTTCACAGGTTCAGCTAAATGTATTAGTTCATCAACATATGGCAATTCTTAAGGACAGGCAATCTTAAACTCTACTGTTATGGTCTGAAAATTTTAATGGACAAGAGTGGGCTGAGAAATGAGCTTTGATAAACATTAGCCTGCTCACTGAATTCCTCACTAAACTTATTCATTATTCTCATTTTATTGACAGCATTTTTGTATACAGCTTACACTGCTCTCAGAATCCATTCATCTGCACCTAGTTTTCTTAAAGACGACTAAACTATAAGGGCCTTCTCCAGTTCAATGAAAACTGAACATAGGGACTTACTTTTTAGTTTGGAAATTCTCTTGGAGTTATCTCACTTAGAAAGGAACATCAAAGATACTCCATTCTGACAAAATTCCAAACTGCATCTCATCTAATCTCATTCTTTCTCTGATTAATCAAGCTAAAACTCTTTCTGTTATTTTCATTATTTCATCCACTTATTAGACATCTCTTTCTAGAGCATCTGTTGTGCTCTTATAGCAATTGATGATGATAATGCTACATGAGTCATCAGGTGTAGTACCATCATGTACTATCTGGTTCATTATGCAAGTGACTAGTTAGAGTTCTTCTTCACTGAATATTTTTTAGTGTTTCAGTAATAACCTTTCATGGTCAGGCAGCTTTTTTAGCTTCTTTGCATGTTTTAAGGCCTCTCTGACTCAATATCTGTTCCCTCTATTGGGTCTACTAGAATGAAATAAGAATGAAAGAGACCAAGATTTTTGTTGTAGACTTTGAATTGTAAAGTGGTAGTGCTAGTGTCATGATAAAAATGCATGCAGTACACTATATAAGCTGGTTAAATTTAGGAAGGGCATCTGTTCATAGAAACCATGCCAAATATAGAAAGCTTGAGTGAGATAAGGTTACCCTGAACAGTCTGATCTCAGACTGTAACAACCTGTCCAATCCATGCCAGTGTGGAAAGCAGACATAAAATTGATGATAATAATGTATGTGTGTCTGCTTGTCTGTCTGTGTGTGTGTGTGTATGTGTCTATTTTTATGTCTGCATTTGTGTCTGAGATAAAGTCCCATAACTTAGCAGTTCAATAAAAAAGATATCGATGAAATAAGTATCAGACTTGAAAAAATAAGTACTGGGGGTCGATATGATCGACTAAGCCAAGACGGTACCCCTGTAAAGAAAGAAATGTTTTCCCACAATTTTTTCCCTAATGGTCATGAACACCTGCGACCTCAAAGAGATCACTATAGAAAATGTTCGCTTGTGGAAGGACTTACAGCGCTAATTGTATGAAAAGAGGACATTTTATAAAGGTCATCTGTGTTGTGTAACGCAACTAACAGTCATTATAAATATGCTGTCATTTGGCTCTAGTAACACAGTTTGTCACATATGGTTTACTACTACTACAATTTCTGTGGCAACACAACTGTTGCCTTACTACCAGCTCGTTACTTTTTAAGGGAACAGCTCAAAGTAAAAAAAGTGACTGCTTGCACAACACTGAGGCCTTATTGAACACTATGATTACTATTGAACACTATAATCACTGATTGTATTTACAATTCCTTTTGTGGGGTAAAGTAAAAATATATATGACAAACCAGAATTGTTGTACTTGCTGTGTTCGGCTTTTCTCCCACAACAAATAGACTTTGCTTTAATTGGTGACTCCAAACATACAAAACCATTCACAGCCCTGTAAAATGTTGACATGACATAGCCCTCTCATCAGCAGCAGTATCAACACAAGCAGGACTATCCCTTCAGATCCTGATATTTTGGCCTCAATATTCAACTATTTGGTTCCATTACATTGAGGCCCAATTCTGTTTTAGAGGTGGTAGTTCTTGAAGCTCAAAGGAGTGCAAAGCATAGTTGAGCACACTTATGGCTTAAATGTAGTTTTAGCCATACTACAGTGCTAGCCCATCTTGGTGTGCTTTCCACCAATGTCCATGAGATCAGAGTTGTACCCAGACAACTGATCCATAAGCTGGTACCACTGTAAATTCAGCTGGGTTTTCCTGTGGGTGTTTGTCATTGCCAAGTTACCGACTCCGATTCTAGGAGCAGATTTCCTACAGCATTTCAGACTACTGGTAGATGTTAAACACAACAGACTGGTTGATTCCACCACTGGTCTCAATGTGTGCCATATCAGTGCTAGAGTGCCTTCCCTCAGCCCACTTTTCTTCACCCTAGTTCAGCCAGGCAAATATGACACTTTTCTGTGCAGATACCCTGACATCACACACCCTGTGTTTAACAGTCAGCCTGTGACTCACAGATGGCCCTCTGGTTTCTTCTAAACCACGTCGACACACTCATGATCACACTAGGATTGTAAAAGCATAGATTTATCACATGCTGGAACTGGGCATTGTTCATCCATCCAGTAACAGTTGGTCTTCACCCCCTCACATGGTTCCCAAGAAGTCTACAGGTGACTAGTGACTTTATGCGGACTATCAGTTTCTTAAGACACATATGAAACCCGATATGTATCCTGTGCCTCACATACAGGACTTCTTTGCTACCCTACACAGAGCTAATTTTTTTTCTTTTGAAAATCGGTCTTGTGCAGGCATACGAGATTCCTATCAAACCAGATGACGTTAAAAAAACAGCCATTATGATTCCTGTTGGTATTTTTGAGTTTCTTAAGATGCCATTCAATTTAGGCAATGCCACATCAACCTTCCCGAGTTTCTTTACCCATTGTCTATACATATATTAATGATATGTTGGTACCCAGCACATTCCATAAAGAATACAAAAATACCTACAACTCCTTTTCAATTGTTTTTCTCAGTTTGGTATCATAATCAATCCCAACAAATTTCTTTTCAGTGTTTCTTCTCTAGATTTTCTGGGATATTGCGTTGACAAAGAAAGAATCTGCTCTCTCTGAACAAAGTTCACTCAATTTTAGATTTCCTCACTCCTACATCTTTGAGGAAACTACGTTGAGCTTCTTAGCTTAATAAATATTTATTGCCGGTTCATTCCTATACAAGATGGAGTAGGGCAGAACAAAGGAGAGACACAAAATAAGAACTCAGTCACTGAGGAAGTCACAGAATGTGTAACAAAAGAGCTTTGACAATATATAAACAACCATCTGGTTATTGAACCAACCAACCGGAAATTTATAAATTGAAGTGAAAACCAACAGGTGTGTGTATTTTTATTGGCAGCATAGCCCTCCCAAAGTTTAACAATATCTGTTGCAACACACATTTTCAGTTAAGAAATCTTGCAAACAGATTACAGATTTAAAAACGAAATATATATATATAAAGTATTTCCATAGGAAAGGTAAAGGAAAAGAGAGTGCTTTATGTAGGCTACAGAGCTTTTCAGTTATGTAATAAACAACATAAGATAATTAATAGAATTTACCAATGGTAAATGAATTAACTATCTTATGTTGTTTATTACATAACTATATATATATATATATATTTATATTTATTATAAGAAGTCAGGACCCGACTCTTGCTGTTTATTATATATATATATATATATAACGGAGGAAGTGTGGGAAGAAACCAGATGGACCATAACGCACCAGAGTACTCAATACTTAGGGTAGTAGAATGGGTAATAGGAAGATGTTTAACCCCGACGGCAGAGCTCAAGCCATTTCGACTGCTATTTCTGGACTGAAATAGCCGTCGAAACGGCTTGAGCTCTGCCGTCGGGGTTAAACATCTTCCTATATATATATATTTTATATATATATATATATATATATATATATATATATATATATATATATATATATATATATATATATATATATATATTTATACTGGTTTCAGTCATTCATTAGATTAGTGGGGTGAAACTGATTCCAACCTGATTTATATATATATATATATATATAATATATATATATATATATATAATATATATATATATAATATATATAAGATAAAATCCCATAACGCCTTGTGGAACCGTAGAGGCACCGTCATATGGTGCGTCTAGCGGAGCCCAACCCTCTCCAGGTGTGAACACAGCCGATTTTTTCTATAAAGGAAGAATCCACCCAGTACTAGACTGGTACTTTTTTTTATCGACCTCGAAAGGATGACTGGCAAAGTTGACCGCAGCGGGATTTGAACTGTGAACCTAATATAACTGTAAAAATTGCCTCCTATGTTCTGTTTGTTTCATTTATCAACTATATATATGTGTGTGTGTGTGCGTGTGCGTATTTATAAACAACCAGTTGTTTATATATATATAAATAAAATTTGCAGTAAGAACTGTGAATTTTGAAATGTAATCGTCCTAGGTCAAATAACAATAATTGTTTCTACTTTTTGGCACAAGGCCAGCAAATACCCAGTGCATTACTGGTACTTTATTTTATCAACCCCATAAGGATGAAAGGCAAAGTTAACCTCGGCGGGATTTGAACTCAGAATGGCAAGGGCCGTAACTCTATGCGTCAAAGCATGGCGTCCGACCCTCTACCGATACTGCGACAATAATAATAGTCGATAACAGGATATTTTACCTGATTATTTTCAATCATCCCGCCGAGGTTAACTTTGCCTTTCATCCTTACGGGGTCGATAAAATAAAGTACCAGTAATACTGGTACAGTAATTGCTGGCCTTGTGCCTAACGTAGAAACAATTATTATAGTCATTTGTGCTGGCATTAAGTGTGTGTGTATATATATATATATATATATATATATATATATATATATATATATATATATATATATATATATATATATATATATATATATATAAAAAAGTAAATATATGTACTTCATAGATAGATACCTATGAAAGTGCATATTTTTGTTTGTGTTAATACGTGAATAAAAGTGTAATCGCTGTGGTACGTTTTTGGCAGTTTGTTTATGAATATGTGTGCATGGCGAGTGAGTTTTTCGAAAGATCGAAGCTGGTCAAGAAATGAGTTCGCAAATTATTCTTTCTACACTATGTAGTCACGTGCAGTTAG
>OZ024743.1:26799704-26867204 GCA_964016885.1 Eledone cirrhosa | reverse complement strand
GTTGGTTGGCTTACCATTTTCCAAGTTGCTTCCTATTCAGAGATGCTACCTTCCTAGATAGGGAAACCACATCATATTTGTGTTCCAGTTATTGGCATAGTTTATAATGTGTGCTATGTGCATTTATCATGGCACCAACACTATTGATCATAATCCACTTTAGAGAGTGTACTGGGTGCATTTTATGGCACCAGCATAAAAGAGCTTGACATGTCCTCTCTACCTTACATTGTCTACATTTGATTGATAACCCTTTAGCATTTACATTGCTCTATATTTTCTATTGTATGTTCATGGTAAACACTTTATCTCACATAATATCGAATCTACACGATTTTTGAGAACAATACCTTAACATAAGTGTGAGCAGCTGGTTACAGCCAGTTTGAACATAAAAATATGACAAAATTCTGGTTGGATATGGCTGGTTTAAATGCTAAAGGGTTAACCACTTATAATCATAAATTATTTGGATGGTAAATCAGTAGAGAATTGTACAGTATTTAATTAAACACATTTACACTCTAGGTTCAAACCCAGTCATGGTTAAACTTTGCTTATTATGCTTCCATAGTCTAAATGTGTGGCCTTGTGTCTGATAGAAATGATTTCACCTAACCTGCAAATTAAAAAATCGCTGGACTTGTGTCTATATTAGAAAGGATCATTATTGCTGTGATGATTGATAGAATTGTTGGAGAGTCAGACAAAATACCATATTAGAGTATTTGTTCAACTATGTCCTTCATAATTCTGGAGTTGATGAAATAACATGCCACTTAAGTACTGGGGTCAATTTGTAGTCTTGTGACCATGATAGAAATCATTATTGTTAGTAGTGGTGGATTGGCAGTATCGGTGGAGAGTCGGACGCCATGCTTTCCAGCATAGTTACGTCCCTTTACGATCTGAGTTCAAATCCTGCCGAGGTTGACTTTGCCTTTCATCCTTACGGTGTCGATAAAATAAAGTACCAGTAATGCACTGGGTAATTGCTGGCCTTGTGCCTAAAGTAGAAACAATTATTGTTAGTATGAGGAAGCCAAGCATCAGTGAAAATACTATGTACTTAATCATATTTAATGACAATGCTGAGGTTTTGAATCTCACTAAGAATGCTTTCATTTTCATCCAACATTTTGTGTGTGGGAAGGGAAAGATTCAATTAACTATACTTAATAACTGAAACTTGTACTTAGTCACAAAAGACCGTTATTAATAATATTAATGGCAATGTCATAGTATACCTTTATTATAGATATTAACTTGGTGATTTAATCTGTAATCTTGCATCAATTCTTTATTTCCATAAAGACACACAAATGCCACACAAACTCATTCTCTTCACTTACTCCAGGCATCGGCTTACAGTAAGCTATTGTTAGTAGTATAATTGTGACTCCAGGCCAGATTCTCAAGTCTACTTGCTTAATGTTTCACATCTTTAATTAAAGAATTTGTTGTTGTTGCTGATAGTAATATTAGATATACAGACTGTGACACTGTATCAGTGCACAGTTAAAAACATTTCACCCAGTTCATAAATAGCCCCGAGAAAGGCATGAACATCTGAACTTCAGTTTCGCTATGCAACTGTAAATATGTAAGAAATTATTATGTATTTACTTATTGCAATATTTATTAATTTCATTGTTTTCTTATTCAGTGGAAGCTACTTATTATGATCGCAGATAATATCATCAATCAGTTATTGTTATCAAAATTAATCTGACTCATACTTTTTATTTGCTTAATGTTATCAGCCAGTTATTGCTATCAAAAAGGCTTTAATCCAAAGTAATCATTAAAAAAGAGATCCATCCATCTCTCCAAAGTACTCTCTTTCCCATTCTCGCAAGAGTTTCTATAGCTATATAATGGCAGTATCTGACATATTCTACTTAACTTAGAGATTTGACTGATTTCTTTTTTCTTTTCCTTGTTTTCTTACACCATTCTCTCCCGTTTCTCTTATATTGGACCACTTAATTTTTTATATTGAATCCTCATGATTTATACATTAAACAATTTGTCACTTGCTGTAATGATCAGTCTTGTTTTAATTACTTTAAATGACAGGTAATTTGATAGGGTTTTTATTTGTTCCTAACTTCTTTTTGCATGATAGGAATTGTTTGTATTGTTCATTAATTTGCTTAGAAGGTGGTGGATTGGCAGATTCATTAGAGCATTGGACAAAATAAAATTCCTTGTAGTATATTCTGCCAAGTCAGCTTAAAATTTGCCTTTCAGCTTTCAGGGATTGATAAAATAAAGTCCCCATTAGGTACTGGGATAGATTTAACCAACTTTTGATCTGTGTTAATGTGCAATGAATGAAAATTCTACAGTATATCCCAAATCCCATCCCAACAAAGGTACTTCAATGATAGGTGAAATCACACAGTGGTTGCAGTACAATTCCATCATAACAATATTATCTATAAGATCTTATATAACTGCCAACACAACACATACACACATCTTATCATTCACTCACACATACACTCTAAAATTAGACCCTATTAAAATGAATAAGAGAAAAAAAAAGAAGAGTTCATTGATTTGGTTGAATCACATGACATCCAAGGCTTAACAACAGATGTACATAGACAAGCATATACAGACATTTTTTTTTCTTTCCGTTTGAAGGTGCATAATTTTCTCTGAACATTAGATTATATAACTATCCTGATTTTTGTTTAATTTAATTTTTCTATTTATTTCATTGTACTGTTAGAATAACTGAACATTTAAATATTTATTTATTTCTTGATCAGTTTTTTTTTTTGTGTGTGTGTGTAGCAATTATTATTGTAGTAATGTAATAAATTATGAAATGTTTCACTTTAAGCAGTTGAGTCCATTTTAACAGCACTAAACCTAAGTTAGTAAATTTTTTCTAACACTATTTTCACATTGGTTGTATTTCTTAATGTCACTAATGCCTTAATATCTTGTACCACGTTAGCAAATCATTCTTGTAAAGCAAGCATCACAATGACTGACTGCATCCCATTAAAAGTTAAAGTCTTTACTCTAATATTGCAAATGTTCATGACAATTTTCTCTCAAATTGTGAAGATACTATAAATATTTGGATTAACAAATCTATTTTTAGACATTTTCTCTTTAATCATTACAAACTCTTAGCTAGAAACTTTGCTACTTAATGTTTCACATCTAAATAAGAAAAAATGTGGTGATGGTTGTTGCTGTAGTGTTGTAGTGTCCTAGATAAACAGACTGTCATACTGACTTTCAGTTCCCAGTTAAAATAGTTCATACAGATCACAAATGTTTTTGAGAATTGCAAATAATGGTCTCTCATGTTGGCACTTGGCCAGCAGTTTAGGGGTGGCATTGTTTAAGATGGTCCAGTACTTGACTGGTACATTATTTAACCAACCCCAGAAGGATAAAAGGCAAAGTTGACTTCAGCAGGATTTCAACTCAGTAGTAATAAATATAAAGTGAATAAGAGGTAAGATAATTTAGAGAAATAGAATTACATGTACAAATTGACCTGGATATTTTTATTCTCTTGCTATATGTAAGTTTTATAGAGACACAGAATGTTGGTTTCTTTGCCCGTTTTTTTTAATCATGATCTAATTGATTTAAGTATGCATATAGAAGAAAATGTCACCAGGCCTAAACTGGAATAAAAACCAGTATAATCATAGGCTATATTCAGAAAACAGCTTATCATAACCATTTCAGCAGGGCAGGGGGAAAGAGACATTACATTTTAGCTTTATAGAGGATCAGGGGCTAACCAAGGCTGAGGTATTTTATGGTTCTGAAGAAGTAGTCTAGTTTTCGGAATGCAGTTTTGACATATTGTCTAAGGTTATTATGAAAAAGAAGAAATTAGCAGGAGTAGCTCTTGTAAAGACTGAAAAGTTTATTTGTGTGTTGTTCATGAATTGTCAAAATGTTTAACTTAATGTGTTGATATTGTATCTCTACAACAACTAGCTGGCAAATGCACTGTGTTTTCTCTTTGCTTCTGTTATGAATTGACACAGCAGTGGGTTAAAAGCTTTAGTATTTGTCCTGACTTTCTGCATTTTCTATTCAAATCTCACTGAGATCAACTTTGTCTGTCATACTTTTGAGGTCAATAAATAAAGTACTAGTCCAGGGGTAGTGGATAAGTGGTATTATTAAAGAATTTGGCTTGATGCTTTGTAGTATCTGATCCAACTGTGCATATAAATGAATTCAAATCCTGCCTCCTTCTGCTAGGAGTTGTAATTGGTAGATAGCATCAGCCATGGAAAGACCAATGGAAACTTGGTTTCTTTGGTTCAATATGACAGACTACAATAATAGCTTTGTTTTTCTGAACTAACAAGCGGCATAGCACTTACTCTTAAGCTTATGTGTTGCTTTTGTCTTTCATTTTCTCATCATTCTTCCTGTGACTCACATTTCTGTACTATAAATCCTCTGGAATAGCATCTCTGCTAATGTTTTTCTTGCAGACAGTGGCCTACAGAAGTTCCAGCTAAATATCAACTACACCAATCTTCCCAGTCTGGGAAGGTTTGCAAGGAATATAAGTGCTCCTCCTCTGACTAGTCATTTAAAAAACTATATAAGAATACAGTTAAAATTTAAATATCAACACTCAAGTTAGCTAGATTGTAATATTAGAAAAGACAAGGGAAGATTAGTGGGGGCAGATTAAGTATGGCAGTTGATACAGAAGAAAGTTTGTCAATCAAGTTTTTATGACTATTTCCATAATGTAGTGTTCTATTGATAAAATATACAAATGGTGGAACTAGTCTGTTCTGAATATGTTTCTTGGCTAGGTGGATTAAGTATGATAGACAGTTGTCAAAGAATATTTTCTATGGCAAGTTGACACTTGTGGACACATAAGAGGCTTCAATAAAGAGTAATACAATGCCTGCACTTTTAAAATTAAACAGACAAAATAGAAAGTTGTTGCCTTGGAGAGGATGATCAAGCAATTTTATCTTCAAAGGCATTTAACAATGACTGTCCCATATTTTATATATCTAAGACTACATATTTCAAAGTGTCCTTCCTCTGGTATCAGTTTAGGCAACTGCATAGAGATTTGCTCATCTTATATAAGATTATTGTATCTTTAATTGCTAGGAAGTATACCCAAAGTTGCCACAATGAATGATTCCTAGGTATCAAGTTCATTATTGATCAATGCACATATTACAGGAATGGCTAGAAGTTGCAAAAGTAATCTAAATTTTTTTATCTACTTTAGATCTAATAAGAATATATTTACTTTAAAAGGTCCTTGGAAGTTTCGAACTTAGTAGAATAACTGAAGTTTATTTTATATTGTTAGATATTTTTTCTTTCTGTTTAAGTTGAGGAATATCTCTCAATTCAAGTGGCATTATTTGGATTACCAAGGAGCGAAGTGTGGGATTAGAAATTTGTTAACCTGCCAAGTAATAATCAAATTTACTTTGATAATATTACAAATTTGTAATTTTATTTCCTTTTAAACTTCCATTAACAGCTGGTAATTATTTCTCCAAGCTACCGCTATACATTTTCCCAAAAGAAAAACTAATTAAAAATGACTTCTTTGTGATTTATAAATGTATGAGCCTTACATACATTTGAATTACTAAAAGGTTCCCCAAGGAGTTGTATATATTTTCGTTGGGATGCCTTTTGTCAATTTAATTTAATAAATTAATGAATCAGATATTCTACCACTTTTTTCACATTTTTGGTTTATGCAATGCAGAAATGTTCTGATATAGATATATTTATACAACCCATTCATTGATTTTCAAAACAATGATGAGGTTGATTAGATAGAAATAAATTAGGGATACATTTCTTTGAGTTCTTACAAAATTATTTCTTTGATGAGATTCCTACATGACAAGTAAAATAACTAAGTGCATTTAGTGATACTTTCAATAGTCATTAGAAACATACATTGTAATTTGAAAGACAAGTTGATCACAAGCTAAAAAAGTACTAGCTGCTCTCTATAGGTTTCTTGTTACACCCATAGGTGAAAACATCTGACACTGTGATTTACTTTCCCTACAAAATAAAAACTATATATATATATATAATAATGAAGTTGAAGCCAGTAGATAAAGATTTTCATCGTTTTACGCAACAAATAAAATGGTGAAAATCTGAACCTGTTGGCTTCAACTTCATTAGTATACCAATACATTGTAGTACACCAACCTAAAAGTATACACTCTATATGTATTATATATATATATATTAATAGTGAGTCCTCGATATACGGTATATATGCATTCCTGAAACCCTTACCGTATATCGAATTACCGTATAAAGAACCCATTATAACATGAAATAGATAGGGATGCGTTCCAGCACATCGAAAAAGTCATCCCTACAGAAAAGAAATAATGTTTTTTTTTTATTTACTGTACCTTACACATGCCGCGTAGTCCATCAGATGATGTGCCACTTCATTTGTCCCTCCCAAGGCTAAGGGACAGTATATGTTTCAGCCCTTACTCATCTTGGGCTGAGTTGGCAGGGGAGGATGAGGGTGATGTGGGAGGCTGAAAACCAACAAACTCGTTGACTGCAGTGGATGTTGAAGGGCCAGCTGTAGCATGGTTGGCAGGTGTGACTGGCTTGAAGAAAGATTAGATGGAGGACTCTTTGGCGGTGTTTCTTTTGGCTTCATACATTTCTTGGTAAATCTTGGCGCTTTTCTCGACGTCTTGAGCCACTTTGCTGCTCCTAGCAAGATTGGGATCACACTCCTTCAGGGTTTCTAAGATTGTTTCGATACTCCCAAGACATTCTCTTAGAGTTTTTATGTCCAAGCCACACACAGGTTCTTCTTCCTCCTCTTCTTCTTTTTCTGTCTCCTGTATCGCCTTGTCTAGTTCTATGAGTTCATCATTGGAGAGTGGTTCAGCGTGGCTTTCCAAAAGGTCTTGCATATCATCATCATTAACACCATCGAAGCCAGCTCTATGGCAGAGATTTACAATATCTTTTTTTATCGCACCAATGTCCTCAGCAAAGCCTTGGAAGTCATTCACACATGCTGGCCATAATTTCTTCCAGGCAATGGTAGACTGCTTCACTTCTTCCCAAGATGCCTTGATGTTGTCTAAGCTGTGCTTGATGTTGTACAATTTCCACCATTCCCTTATCATGGGCTTGTCAGGCCCATCTATGCCCTTTATCAGCTGCTGCATGGTTCTCCGCTGGTAGTATGCCTTAAATGTTTTGATGACTGTTTGATCCATCGGCTGAATGAGAGCTGTGGTGTTTGGGGGGAGAAACAAAACCTCAATATTTTCTGACCAGTCTTCCATTGACCGTGGTTGGCTGGGGCGTTGTCCACTAATAGCAGAAAACGGTTGGCAATGTTGTTAGATAATGCATATTCCTTAAGGGTTGGTGACAGATATGAGGTGAAAAAATCCTGGTGAATTGAAGTGATCACTAGTAGGTATTGCTTAAGTAACCCCTTGAGTGCTCTTGGAGTTTCAGAATGGTAGATAATGAGTGGCTTTAGCTTTAAATCTCCTTCTGCATTCCCTCCAAGTAACAGAGTAACGCGGTCCTTTGAGGCTTTGAAACCCTTCGCACTTTTCTCTTCCTTGTCAATTACTGGTATTACTGGTTATCTTTTTCCAATAAAATCCTGTTTCATCATAATTAATAACCTGTTTTTTGCTGTACCCCTTCTCTGCAATGCATTTCTCTAACTCTGCCTTGAATTTTTCAGCACTCTCTTTGTCGGAACTGGCAGCCTCACCTGTAACTTTTATGTTGTGAAGACTCAAACATCGTTTGAACTTATCAAACAAGCCTTTGCTTGCCTTGAATACAAAGTCCTCCACCCCTAATTCAGTCTTGAGCCTGTCAATAATGGACAATGCTTTCTCACTGATTACATTTAAAGACAGAGACATATTTTGACAATTTTGGTCGTCGATCCAAATTTTGAGTAACTTTTCCATCCTATCCATAATCGGCTCATGATGTTTGGTCAACAATTTACTCTGTAGACTCGTAGCATTCTCCCCAGCTTTTTTTGACAGCCTCACTATTTTTTAAAACAGTCCAGATTGTAGACTGGGTTAGGCCTAAGTTACGAGTTATGGCGGACGTACCTTGCCCCTGTTCCTTCCTTTACAAAATGTCCAGCTTTATCTCCAAAGTCAGGCTCTTCCTCATGCGTTTGGCATTTCCATCTGCATCAGCAATATTCGCAGGACGTTTTTGGGCCATGAGATATGCCGTGATAATTATGTTCCAAAAACACGCCGTCGGGTTTTCTCTTACTTTGAATAACGTCATAACTCTTAACTGATCACTTCAGTTCGGCAAAAATTCTCTCACTGAGAGGACACTCTAGTTTGCTGAACTGAAGTGATCAGTTAAGTTATGACGTCATCGATCGATATCTGAACTCGCTCGTGATTGGCCAGTTTCTCGGTAAGGTCAGTTTGTACGATAGCAGTAGTAACACAATTTTCCTAGAATTCGAATAGCAGTCAGTTTCCACAAATTCAAGGGGGAATTTATTGCTTACTACAGGTGGCGCTATGGTACAATATAAACAAAACATGACCAAAAACCGTATCTGTGAATTTTTTTTACCGTAAATAGAATTGATGGTAGTAATTAGCCAAAACTGTATCTGTGAATTTACCGGATAAAGAACTACCATATATCGAGGACCCACTGTATATGTATATATATATATATATATATATATATATATGCATGAAATTAATTAGACATTCAAGAAACTATCACTTTCATGGTCTTTGTTGACAAAGCACATAATCTCTATTATCATAAATTGTATGTAAGCATTATCATCACTAATCTTCAATCTTTAATAAATCCATAAAGATCTGAACTCTCTTGGTTATATGTTCCAAAATTATAACAGTCAAGTAAAAGGTAGGCAACTCTGGGCAATTAGAGGACTGACTAATGTCCTTGTTCAAAAGAGAATGTGTAATTTATGTATAGATCAAGGAGTTTATGCATATTACATAATGGACATAACATATATATATATATATACACACACACACACACACAAGGGAAAAGCAGATGTAAAATGATGATGATATATATCATTATCATCATCATCGTTTAACGTTAATCTTTCACGCTAGCATGGGTTAGACGGTTTTGTTCCATTTAATGTGAGAATGATCGTGAGACCATGTCTCGCTCGCACGGAAGCGTCTCTGGCAGGTTTTTATTACAGCTGGATGCCCTTCCTAACACCAACCACATTTACAGTGTGGACTGGGAGCCTTTTCACCGTGTCTCCTACACGGTGACCTTACAGTGTCGACTGTTGTGTCATCGAGACAATGGACAGAACAGGAGAGGGAGAGTGGGGTAGGGTGTGGCAGTGGGGTGTACATTGAGTTAAGAGGTGCCTACTGACTGTAGGTTTGTATGCAATGGTAGTCGGGTCTTCTGTACAACTGCATGGTGCCAAAGGTCTTGATCCAGTGTCATTGTCTTAGAGTGGTGTAGGTGGGCAAGGGCAGTTTTTATCACCTCGTCCCAGGTTTTTCTTGGTCTACCCACACCGCAGCCGCCATCAATTTTTATTGGCCTGCACTTTTTTATACAGCTGTCGTCCTTCATATGCATCACATGTCCATACCAACGCAATTATATATATATATATATATATATATATATATATAATCTGGTGGGCTCTAAGAAAACTAGGAGTAGATGAGTTTCTTGTGAATGCTGTACAAGCCATGTATAAAGGAGCAATCAGCAAAGTTTGGATTAACAATGACTATAGT
Organism: Eledone cirrhosa; assembly: GCA_964016885.1. Classification (NCBI taxonomy): domain Eukaryota; kingdom Metazoa; phylum Mollusca; class Cephalopoda; order Octopoda; family Eledonidae; genus Eledone; species Eledone cirrhosa. The sequence goes on along the minus strand of OZ024743.1, from coordinate 26,857,389 downwards.
AAAGGATTTAATGAGTAGTTAAAAGTCCATCAGGGCTGTGTTCTTTGTCCTCTCTCCTGCAGGCTATAACAGAGGAGGTTAAGACTGACTTCCCATGGGAACTCCTGTATGCAGATAATCTAACATTAATAGCTGAATCTATAGCAGAATTAGAGAAGAAATTCCAAATCTGGAAGCATGGCCTAGAATCAAATGGTCTTAAAGTCAACCTGACAAAGACTAAGGTCCTAGTAAGTAAAAGGGAAAGCGGGGTTCTGATCCCCTCAGGGAAATGGCTTTGCACATTGTGCAGGAAAGGCATAGACAGAAATTCCATTCTCTGTCCCAAATGTAAACTATGGGTACAGAAGAGATGTAGTGGGACCTCAGGTAGGTTAGCTAAGAACGTAGGTTTTACATGTGGCTGTTGCACAGAGGCAGTAAGCAGCAAATGCCCACAGGAAACAAGCTTTATCAAATTCTTGGAAGGTTCCATAGAAGCAGTAAACAGCTTGTGCTGCCAACATGACCAATTCAGCAGTGGATGTGGGTGTTCCAAAAGTACAGTAGCCAGAGTAAGAACGGGATGGAAAAAGTTCAAGGAGCTGTTGCTGATTCTAGCTACTAAAAGGCAGATTGCATAATGCATGTATACAAACAACAATGTTGCATGGTAGAGAGGAGTGAGCAGAGGACCTGCGAAGACTGGAAAGAAATAAAGCTTGCATGCTTCGATGGATGTGTAATATTAATATAAATGAGCAGCAAAGCATAAATGAACTGAGAGAGAAACTTTGTATAAGAGGGATCAGATACAGTGTGCAGGAGAGGAGATTACACTGATATGAACATGTGATGCTTGAGTTAATGCAAGCTATGAAATAGGAAGACCTAAAAAGACTTGGTATGAGGTGATAAAAGCTAACCTTGCACAATTGCACCTCTCAAAGGTTTCTGGTGTTATGCAATAATACAGAAGATCACGCTCCGATGTAAAAACAACTGCATGGGGCAGACATGGGTTCCGTAAGCCTTAATGATGGCTACCAGTCTAGGAGGGTAGACACTCCAGATATAAACTGATACAGGGTGGTGAAGATTCTTCGGTCTGGTAAGACAACTTCCCTAGTGCTGGTGGCATGAACAATGCATCCAGTCCATGCTGTAAAGTGGTTGGTGATAGGAAAGGCATACAACCAGTAAAACCCAGCCAAAATTATGAAAAGCACAACCAATAAGATTTGCACATATCAACAGTCGATCGACTTTCATCAAATCAGACCAAGGAAACAATGTTTCCAATGGTCTTTCCAATTGCTAGTACTATCTATCGGTCGCAACTCCAGGTAGAAGGAACAACGCAAAATAAAGTGTCTTGCTCAAGGACATAGCACATCGCCCGGTCCAGGAATCGAACTCACAACCTCATGATTGCGAATCCAATTCTCTAACCACTCTGCCATGCGCCTTCACTAAATATTTCCACACACACACACACACATACATAAATGTATACATCTATATATGTATATGCTAGGAGGATCATGGGGCCAAATTCCTCAAACATGCCTTCCAGCAAGTCCTTAACCCTTCCATTGCAACATTTCTCATGAAATATAATGTATGTGAATTCATTTGTAAAAAATTTGGAGGTTTTTTTTCTATAATTATTAGTTATTTTATTATTAAGATAGTATTTGTAACACAACTTAACAAAAGATAGTTATATAAAATGATGTTGAAAAATTTATATAGGAATCCTTTAAAATATGTGGTCTCGTTTCATAGAATCAGAGGCAGTTTTGGGTGGATTGGTATTGAAAGGGTTAATCTATTACAAATTATGATGGTATTATTGTGTGTCTATTTTTCTTCCCACAATGTATCTGAATTTCAACTTCATTTTAAAATAATTAAAATAAAGGAAAGATACAAATCAGCTAAATTTATCTTTAATATACAATAGCTGATCTTCAAAATTAAAAGTTAGCTTTATAATTTTTTCACATAAAAAATAATGTTCTAGTATTTGAAAGTTGTATAGCATTGTTTCTAATTCATTTTTTAACCTCTCCTATTTTATTTATCTTGACAGGCTAGTAGTCAGCAGTATGGATTCATGTTCTATCAGAGGTTTGTGTCATTCTAAAATGTATGAAAATAACAACAACCTTTAAAGTGCTTCAAGAAAAAATGCTTGCTTACTATCCACCTACTACATAAAACATTTGTGCTATCACTAGCACATACACATAACTTGGAGATATACATCATTCACACTTAACAATGTGTGAATACATGAAGAAATACTTCTCGCCACGGCTGTTGGATTATATTGTGATTGTAGGAACTCGCAATCCGAATCATAATAATAATGTAGCACAAACACCTGAGCTGCTTCGTCGTTATCCAGTTGAAGACCACAAAGATTTCCCACTTCCAAATGATGTCATCTTCTTCTGTCAACCAGAAGGTTGCATTAGTGAAGGGCCCAAAAGAACTAGTCTGCGAGAAACTACACCTTTTGTATTTACGTTAACTGAAAAAGATTCTGGAATTGTTCGATATGGAATATGTGTAAACTTTTTCCGTCCTTTTGAACGGAAAGCCCATTCAAGTGAAAAGTCTCGTGATCGTTTTGATCATTATGGAGATCCCAATAAATTAACACCTCATCATGGAGAAACTGATCACCCACAAAGATCTCCAAGGACTAGACGTCGTTTAAAAACAGCCAGCCGGGTTAGGAATAATACTCTGACATCACTATGCATTGTTAGCCATCATCCTTTCTTCTCTACATTTCGAGAGTGTTTACTTCTCTTACGAAAGTTAATTGATGCATGTCATGATAGAAGTGGTACACGCAGAATTGGTGGCTCAAAAGGCTCCACAAGGTAAGTTATTATTCAACTTAAATAATATTGATCAAACATATTTATAGAATTTATACATTTTATTGGTCTTTCTTGCCAAAAGAAATAAGAAATGGAAAAATAGTTCATGAAATCTTCATTTCATTCAGCCTAGCAGCAACAAGCAAATTAGGATAAATTAAATCATTTATTTTTTTTTTTTATTTGGTTTTAGTGATAAAATTTTATTTTATTCTAAAATAGCAAAGCTGGTGAAATAAAAATTCATCTCAGTATAGAAATAGTTGTTTTGGCTTATAATAATTATAAATTCTGTTTCTTATGAAGATTTATTGAAAAAGATAATTTTCAATAATTTCTTGATATCATCATCATCATCGTTTAATGTTCATTTTTCCATGCTAGCATGGGTTAGACAAGTGATTAAACTAAAATTCATCAAAGGATACAATTGGATAATTTCTAAACTAAATAGAGAAGGCACAATGAGAAAAAAAACTAACAAAAAATTTACTAAGTTAGGAGAGAACAGAAATTGAATAGTTTACTGGTGTTTAACAGTATAGGTACACAATATCCTTGTATGTCGTAAGAGGCAACTAAACTTGTATGTGTGTCTCTGTATACATCTGTATCAGAGTTTGTGTATACCAATATAGATCACTGTAAATTCCTTGTGATATTTACATGGTAATGAGTGGGGGAGGGCATTCCCCAAAGAGATGTATCTTAATAGGTGACCTCAGGCATTTACTAAATAGATAGCAATAAAATGAGACTAAGTACTGGGGAATCTATGTACTTGACTAAACCTTTGTTGTTTGTATGTGTATATATGTGTCTGTGTTTGAGTTTGTGTGTACCAATATAGATACCTGTAAATTACAGAATTTCTTGTCAAACGTTGCTTAGCTCAATGGTTAGTGCAATCGGCCAGAATTTGAGGGATATGGAGTTCGATACATTGTAGTGGCTGCTGGCCACATTTTTCTGTCCATAGGGGTATTTTACCCAACTTTCTATGCTATTTTGTAGCAATTGACTATTGTTAGTCTTTCCCATATTTAGTATTCCTACATTTTCTAAAAGGCATTACTTATTACCCAGGGCTTCAATAATTTACATAAAACGTGTGTATATATATATATATATAATATACATATATGCTTGTGTGGTGTTCCAGTTTAAACTTTTTATCAGTTATTTTTATCATATTTCTTTATGAGTCCTTTGCGGATCGTATGTAACAACAAGGTTCTTAAGTTCATAATCAATATTTCAAAACCTTCAGTCTCATCACCAAAATTTGTTAGCTTTAATATCAAAATTTGAAGTTTCATATTTGACCATTTGATCTATACATCATTTGTCACGTGTTTATTTTGTTTATGACATGCGAATGCTGTTTGCATGTTTATCAAAGGATTGTATTGTGCTATAAGTACTGCTTCCATAATTAATTGTCTGTTTTTGTTGGGAATATCGTATAATCTGTATGTATTGTTCATTAGTATTTTCCCATCCAGTTATGTATTTTGGTGTGTGGTGTAGTGTGTTATAAATGCATGATGAGCCTCCAAGAATATGTTAAAATACACAAATCACACACAGTGTACTATGTAAATCAACAGCAGACAAACTATAGAACAAAGGATGCATAAATAAAAGTCATAAAACATGACACAAAGTACTTCACACTCAACTATAAATTAACATTAATAATCTCCTTATAATATATAACCAGCAATTTCTCTGTCTGTCTGTCCGACAGTGGAAACACGTGCGCGCGTGCGAATGTTTTTTGCGCACGCGTAGAGAGAGAGTGAGAGTGAAAGAAAGAGACAGACTACGAGAGGGGGATAGCGGGAGGGAGAGAGGGGGGAATTGAGGAGTGCTACAGAAACATATATACATTTCTGTGTGTGTGTAATATATATATATATACACACACAGAAATATATATATATATACACACAGAAATATATATACATTTCTCTGTGTGTAATATATATATATATACACACACAGAAATATATATACATTTCTGTGTGTGTAATATATATATATACTAGCAGAAAACCACCCGGTGGGCGGTTTTCTGCTAGTCTATATATATAAAACTGAGGATGTCTGTCTGTGTGTGTGTGTGAGTTTGAATCCCTAAAACTCAAGAACCACCGAACCGACTGTTTTCAAACTTTACACGTAATACTTATGTTTCAGGGAGTGTTCTGAGCAAAATAATTTCAAATTTTCAATGCCCTAGGGACCATATTAGGCGATTTAGCGATCTCGCTCTATAATTCTTAGTCTTTCTCTTTTTAGATAGATACATACATAAACGTCGTGCCCTTATAATATCTGTCTGTATGTCTGGCTGTCTGCATTACGTCACTTCCCTGAGGATGTGTGTGTGTGTGTGTGTGAGTTTGAATCCCTAAAACTCGAGAAGTACCCAACCGATTTTTTTCAAACTTTACATATGTATTACTTATGTTTCAGGGAGTGTTATGCACATAAAAAAAATTCAACTTTTTTTTTATCTCCTAGGGCCCGCATTAGGTGAAAAATTGCATTTTTAATGATTTTTAGGGTTTTTTTAGGCGTTACGTCAGACCGATTTCCTTGAAATTGTAACTATGTATTAGTCAGTCTCTTCTTCATACCGTAAGCAAAGAAAATCCAACTTTCTTATGGCCTAGGGCCTGCATTAGGTGAAAAACTTCATTTTTTCAGCTTCTTAGGGCCTTTTGGAGGCGTTACGTCTAACCGATTTTCCTGAAATTTCAAGGCATATTATGCACATAAAAAAAATTCATTTTCTTGATCCCATAGGGCCCGCATTAGGTGAAAACCTGCATTTTTCCTGCTTCATCGAGGAAAATCTTAAAGATTATCCAGCCATCAGAGTATTCGGTTTATTTTCTTTACATATTGTCCAGGCATGCAGTTTTTCCACGATTAGGTCTGTTGGTAGCCCGCGTTCCAAAATACCTTATCACGTGCAATGCCAGGTACCACTGCTAGTATACTATAAAAACTCAAGTGTTACTTTTATATAAAGCAAGATCAGAAATGAAGTAGAGGAGGCTAGCATAGTATTGTATAGATATGACAGCCTTGGGATAGTGTCTAATAGAAACAGACTCCAGAAAGACATAATTTGAAATATGCTCATTATAATATTCAACCAACTAAATTTTAAAATCTGAATTAGCACAAATCTTAAAGTAACCAATTACCTATATATTAGTATGAATGTTAATACCAGCAGACACACCCTGTTTCACAAACTAAATGAAGAAGCTACATATATAAATATATATCTATATGATGATCCTGTGAGTACACAGGTAAAACTCTGGAGTAACGAGACTCATTACTTAGCCACAATAAAGAATGTATATGCATATATATAATATCATCAATCATCCATTTTCTCTACTAGTAAGAATAAGGTAGGTCATCACTGACTAAACTAGTACTTTAGCTGAGCTACTGACCTCTCGGATAGTTTGGGGGGTCTGCATCTTACTTGCATATGTTTGCACACTCTACTAAGTGCATTTTATTGTAGCACCAACCCTAGAAAAGTTGTAATGTCTTTGACACAGCTGAAGAGTTCTCCCAATCTTTTGTTTGGCAGATTTTCTATCACCAACCACTTTACATGGTGTACTGGTCATGTTTATCGTGTAGATCACCAAGAGGGGTTACATATGTTATATCTCACTTACATATATTCCCACACTCTGCTGAGTGCATTTTATTGTGGTGCCAGCACTAGGGAAAATTTCATGTCTTTCACATTACCTTTTTTGGCATGGTTTCTATAGCTGGATGCCCGTTCTATCATCAACTACCTTATAGTGGGTACTGATTACATTGATCATGGCACCAGCACTAGAGTTATCGTGTTGTCACTGGAAGGTTCAACCTTTGGCATTGTTTTTACTGCTGGAAGTCCTTCCTAACCTCAGCCACTTTAGAGAGTGTGTTGGGTGCATTTTATCATGGCATCAGCACCAGGAAGGTTACCAGTCATAGACTTGACTTATGTGCCCTCATTTATGGTTGTTGGGTGGGAAGAGGATGGCAGGAGTAAGAAGCATGATCGGTATATCATGGGTAAGTGACAAGTACACACATGCATATATACATATCATCATCCTTTGACATCCATTTTTCCATGTTTGAATGGGTTGGACGGCTCTTCTCCATAAGAGTTTCCCTCCACCTACTGCATTCCTTCGTCATCTCGTCTGTGAGATCCACTCTCATTACTTCTGCCCAGATTTTATTTATCTTCTTATACTTCAGCTTCCTTCTACTGGAAACTCCTGGCTCTTCACACCCAACAATCATTATCCATATGCATCATATGTCTGCACTCTACATTTGTTTCCTCTTATACTAAGTTTTTCTCTCAGTTCATCCATGCTTGACTGTTCATGCACAAATGTTCACGCATCTCTCTCCAGCCTTTGCATATCCTCTGCATTTACTGCTTGTGTTTCACTTCCATGCAGCATCACACTTCATACACAAGCATCAGGTCATCAGCCTTTCATTTTTATAGAGAAAACAGGCAGTAACTCTTTGAACTTTTTCTACCCTGTTCTTATTCTAGCTACTTTCAGAGCAACTTCCTCCACTTGTATGGAGCTTTCGCAGGATTTGGATATAGTCTATTACACTGGGGCTCTTACTACTAACTACCCCTGTGCATCTCCTACATACAAAGCTTACTATTTCTGTTTGCCTTCCTACAATCCCACTACATCTCTTGTGTACCCATGTTTTACATTGTGTCTATCATATCGCATTCCTACCTGCTCCTTTTTCTACACATCAAATCTTTTAGCTTCCATACCCTCCATCTTCAGATTTTCCTGTATTTCTGATTTCATCTAGTTCTTATCCTGTCAATACTGATAACTAACTTATATTACGGTGGGGGTATGCATTCTCTAGGAAAAGCATTCATAACCAACCGTCTATTCCATTTTCTAACCAGCATGAAGTTAATATGGTTTGCATATTCACCTGATTAATTGGTGATCAAGTGGCTGGTTAGTTTCCTGAACTTAGTAGTGCAAATGATCTATTTGCACCACTGATTTCTAGGAGCCTTGATCCCTCTTCACTTCTCGAGCTATATACATAGCCACCATGCACTCTGAAGTAGCCATCCTAGTGTTGACCAACATGTCCATTGAAGTTACTGTTATCTATTATCAAAGTTATTTATAAGAGATCTTCATAGAAATGGACTTTTTGTTCCTTACTTAGTTCTGCATAAGTAGAGATAACTGTTGTTATTCCATTGCCTATGATTATTCTGAGCATGATAATTCTGTCATTTACTCTACCTCAATTACATTATATATCCACTTCTCATCTAGTAAAATGCCTATTCCACCTTCCATATCATTATTTCCTACTAAGAAGAACTTATATCAATGCTGTTTGCCTGTGAGGGGTCTGGCAGAGGCTCTCCTCCATCTCACTTCTTGAACACAGCATATGTCTTATGATTGGATTTAGATTGTTTGAGTGAGGTAAAGGGATAATGGCAATGGGTGTGATAATTATAAGTGATGGTGTAGTGGTAAAAAGTTGCATTGTAATGATAAAGGGAATGATAAAGACGTTGAGTGATCTCTGTTAATTCACTTGATATTATACAGTGAAGAAGTTGACAGATGGTAGGTGAGTGAGCATCAAATAGGGCAATAGATGGAAACTTAACAGGTGTGTAGGCAGCAGTAATAATACATATAAAATAAATTCCCTCCAATATTCGGAAGATTGATTAAAGATTGTTGATAGCTTTTGCTACTTAGGTGACCTATTTATCAAAGTTGATGGATGCACTAAAAGCATAGTAGCCAGAATAAGAATAAGGTGGAAAATTTTCAATTGGCTAACAACAAAATATTTCTCTCTCAGTGAATGGCAAATTGTATCATGCCTGTGTATGAATTGTAATGTTGCATAGTAACATCAGGTCATCAGCATAGACTTTGAATGCAGAAGATTTACAATGGTTTGAATAAAATGATGTATGTTAAATTTGCAATGTATAATGACTTAATGAAATACTATCTAAATTACTAAACAATGTGTATACTCCCCAAGTGATTCTGATCAATGTCAATGATAACATTTTTATAGCACTACTGTGTTGATCTCATCCAATATTAGAGGATACAACTTTAGTTCTGTAATGTTAGCCCTGTTTATGGGTCATCCTCCAATGGTGGACAAAGCTGATGGTCATTCACCTTCCTAATATATGATTTCAGAGTTGTTTGTCATGTCTTTCTTTTCTCCTAATTAATTTCAGAATATGGTGCTAAGACTGTTTTTAAACTCCATTCTACGAAGTCACATTGCTTCCAGTCAGGATTCATTTCATAATATTCTTCAATCAAAGAATTAGCATTAGAAATCATATAAAGCCATAAGTTTTTGTTATCTTCACAAACACATTCATATTCCTTTTCATTCATCTCCATTCAGGTGTTCAGCCATATTTGCAAATTCTTTTGTTAGAATCTCTTTTATCTTCTTTCCTATCAACAATGAATTGTAAGATATCATCTGCTATAACTACATTCAATCCAAACTCTCCTGCTAACTTTGAAACTCCTTATGTAACTGTAACACACTCCTCCATTAGCCCAAATCCTTAAATGGCATTCTTTTACTTGGATGGTACTTTCTTCCAAACTATATTTTGTAGTTATCCTTTTTCAGGGGATATCAATAATATGGGCAGCATTTAAAATGTTAAATGATCAACAGTAATCTCATAGGGACATATAAGGGTCTGTATCTAATATCGACCAGTTTTTGCAGGTAGTATGCCTTGAAAGTTGATATTTTGCCTTGGTTCATTGGCTAGAAAATAGATGTTAGGTTTTGTGATTTAGTATTATTTTATATTTTATAAGAGATATGACGTTTGTACATATATACAGGGTGCGGACGATATCTGTTCGCAAGATTACTGTCTAGGAAAAAATAACACAGTAGTTTTATTTTTTTAAATTTATTTATCAAACTTGGGTCAGTTTGTCTTCATGACTTGTTCTTTCGATCTAACTCGATAAACCCGCCATTGGCTTTGATGACGGCCTCAAGGCGGCCTCGGAACCGGTTACAGGCCTTCGTCACTGTCTCCCGACTTAGGCCCCTAAAGGCACTTGTGATCCTGGCCTTCAGATCGTCTTTCGTATTGCAGCTAGATCTGTTGGTGTCTCGTTCCACTGCCCCCCCCCCCCCACAAAGAAGTCGAGGGGGTTGCAGTCAGGTGAGCTGGGAGGCCGGATGTCAGGTGAAGTGTGGTTGACGAAGTTCTCTGACAGCCAGGCTTGGGTCTTTCGGGTGGTATGGCAGGGCGCTGAGTCTGGCCACACGTACGGCCTACCTGCAGCTACCTGGTCGATCCAGGGCTTTACTACCTAGCTCAGAATGCGGATGTAGCCATTGGTGTTCAGCTTGAGGCCCTCAGGGAAGAAGTGAGGTGGCATGACGTCACCTTGACTGCTGACGACACCTAAGACCAATGTTGTCGCTGGAAACTTTGTCTGCATAACTCTGGGCATGTCTTTGGATGAGATAGTGAACCACCTGTTGTTCTGGGAGTTGATCTTCTGGTCTTATTTGTCCTCCCGCGCGGATTCCAAGAAGAACTCCGTGTCTCTTCCACAAATTTGGAGGTTCAAAATTATTCATAATCAATTATTCTGAAAATAAATAATGGAAATATAGTCACTGTTTTTAGAAGACAAGAGTGATAACGGAAGTAAAAAAAATTTGCATAAAATTAGCAGTTGAAAATTGCGAACAAATATCGTCCGCACCCTGTATATATATATATATATATATATACAGGGTGTCCCCCAGAAAATGTATACACACTTTGATTACCTGTACAGGCAATATTTATTAGAATGCTGTTGAAGTATGTATACATTTTGAGGGACACCTTGTATGTGTCTATTCCAACCTGCCGTCCCCTCAATCTATTTTATTTCTCATTCTTTCTTCTGATGAAGGACTACTGTCCAAAACGTTAAGACCCACTTCCTGCTATATCAAGTGTTAACTTAATATATCCCTTCCATATACTGTACCGATTGTGTTGTTATTTTTGTTTACCTTTTACATGCATATATATATGATGGCTGCAAACTCTGCTAAGAGTATTGCAATCATTGTCAGATTACAGAAAATGGTGCACTTCTAGACTACGTCCAGTCACACAAACATGTAACAGATCCTGAACAAGCAATACCTGTGCTTTGAAGGTTTTTTAATTGGGGAATGGCCTTGCACTGGACCAACCCCACTCTCTTAGCATCGAAAACACTATCCGAAAAGGAGAACTGGTTAACATCATCAGATGCTTCTGAAGCTGCAGGTTTTTTTAAAGAGTTTCTCTCTCTCAGAAAGGTGTTGTGACAACAACTGGGGGCCTTTCACTCCCAGGTGAAAAAAAAAAGAAGTACTATTTTGATGGCCGTTGGCTCTGCCGTTCCTCAGCCCTTTGCCAGGTCTTGTATTTCATGCCGCAGGGTGTCCAAATATCAAGCAAGCTTGGTGAGGTTGCCGGTTTAGTCGCCGATGACTCAACAATGAGACAGGTTGTACTAGGTTACATGTTACCAGTAGCATTCAAGAGCAACCTAACATATATATGTATATATACACACACACATACATACACATCTGGATATGTTTGTGTGTAAATGAAATTTATAGGTATGTGTGTATTTGTGTAAGCAAATATATGTGTGTATATATAGAGGAGATATTGAAAGCACATTTGTCAGAAATGCAATCAGAAAAACAAATTGAGAGCAAGACAAATTTATCAGAAACATATTAATCGACATGAAATATATTGAAAAACATATTCATATTTATCTATAAATTAAAGAACAAAAATATATCAAAACTTAACGTCAACTAAATTTTTTTAACTTATTGCAATTTCAAAATGATGAGAAATTATTTTTTAAATTAGATATATATTCAGTTTATTTTCAGGCTATGTTTTCTTAGAAGAAAAGATATATAAATAGAAATACAGTAAAACTTAATCGCAATACATATTTTTAGATATGTGTGTGTCGTTGTTACATATATCATCCAGCACAGCATAAACATTTCAATATTCTTGCTTCTTTACTGGTAATAGCAATACCAGTGATTTCTAACATAGGTACATATCTACAAATTTTATGTATGGGTTAAGCTGATTTGATCTTCCCAATAAGTCAACTGGTATTTATTTTGTACATCTTCTACTGTAGTTCTGGCTTGACCAATGATTGTGAGTTTAGTAGACATAATCTTTAAGGAAACCCCTCTTTTATATGTGTGTGTGTTTGCCAGTTGATGCAAATCCCATATCAACATCGTTAGTAAAAAAAAAAGTAGTGACATCCTCTGAAGAATATGTTCTACAGTGTAGGGGTTCACCAAATATTAACAGTATGTACCATACTTAATAAAAAGTAAAGTATGGGTTGAATTCAGAAAGAGCTATAGAAAGCCTACTTCAAAAAGTCTCATCCTAGTCCATGGAAAACTGGTTGTAAAGATGATGTTGATATAGACAAAATTGACCATAGGGAGATTTTATCACAGAAGCTAAAAGGACATATTTCAGTACTACAGATAATTTTGTTTGATGCTCTGAATTTATCACCATACCACCCATCACATGTTTCATCGACCTTATGCTGGCATGGAAAAACAGACATGAAAATACTGATAGATAGATAGATGCACAAACAGAACAATTCAAAGGACACTAGTATTTGAGTGAGACTTAAACAGTCAACCTCACTTTAGTATGGCATGTCCAGCATATCTTTCTCAAGCTCACAGGTGATTTTGTGTCATGAATGTTTATATTTTATGGTTATCACAAATAACTGGTTCAACCAGACATTAAATTATATAAATTATATATAATCTATTCATTGTATTTTATATATTAACAATTTTAGAACTTAGAGGCTAGAGGTTCAGGTGCAGAGTCAGCATCCCTTTAACTACATTGTGTAGATACCAAGGTGTGATTGTTAGTGTGTTGTACATTCAGGATGGCTCTGACCAGAAACTCAGGAGGTATTTTCATTTTTTACTGTCTCTCTTGTATGGTCTGGATGTTTTGTTTTGTTTTTTTTTTCCAATATTTGACATTTTACACTGTAATTAGAGGCTGTTTTCTTCAAAGACCAGATTTTGTGCTGTCCTTTGGTTTTTCTGAAGTTAAGCAGGTAATTATAATAGCATGCCCTAAAATTTCCTTTGAGGATCCCTATCTACTGCTTGGTGGTATTATTACCTTGGTTGGAGTTTAAATGTACAACTTCTGCTTGGTAGATAACAACTTTGCAGGTTCCATTCAGAAGGCAAGTATTGGTGTTTCTGCAAGAAATGTAGTTGTGGGTCTGCATAATATGCTTTTCATATTTGAAGAGCATCTATAACTCAACTTAAGGGTATGCCATTTAAATAAACCCCTATATCAGTGGTTGGGGAAAATGCTTACCTACTAAGTTGAGAAAATACCAGATCACATCAAGCCTTTCTTTATAGAGGTACTTAAACAGGTGGTTATACTGTTGGGGTTACATAAGTTCACTGGCTTTTAATGCATCATTGTAAAAGGGGGCTACCCAATTAAAAATTTCTTTATTAGTAGATAATTAGAGAATTTAAAACTCATAGTTAAAATGTACAACAAAGATACTAAAGTAAAAACTTCCTCATTGACATATAACCATAGGCTGGTAAACTGCAGAATATGCTGCAAATGACAAATATGATAAATAAATTCTTATGCAAACATGAAGGTTTCGAACTTCATGATCAAAATTGTTACATTGGTCACACAAACACTACACTTTCTTAATGTTTAACCATGCACTTACAAGAAAGAGTCATTACAAAACATTTCCATACAGTACATGCAAAAAAAAAAAAATAGATAGAACTATATTAGTTGATAATACTACAGCTCAATATAGAATTCCACAAAAAACAATGCAATCAACTATGAATCTAAACCAAAAATTAAAACAAATACAGCATATGTGAAACTAATAATAATAACAGCTATGCTTTAATGGTTAGGAAATTTTAAATCAGGAATCAGCAATCTCCTATGATACATTATGACCACTGCTAAGCCATGATCAATATGCCACATGCATGACTATTATGAAGATAGAGCCTTGAATGCTTTGTTGAGTTAATATGCACATGAATTTAAGAATGCTATTGTTCCAAATGAAGCATAAAGAATTAATAAGGAAATAAAAAATAAAAAAAAACTTAATAAAAATGATCTAAGTATAGCATAGTCATGTCTTCAATATGATATCAGAAAGACATCATCAAGATCAATTAGATGTGTATTTTTCACCACAGTATCTCTCCACCCATTGTATTTGTTTATCTCCTCTGTGAGTTTCAGCACTTTGAGATCAATGTTCACTACTTCCACCCAATTTACAGTGTATTGGGGCTACATATGCTACAGCTTTGGTGTAACAGTTTAGATTCAGTAGGCATACTTCTTTATTTCTACATGTAAATATCTTAGTTTTATGTATCTTTGATTCTTGTTGTTCTCGTAATAGTAGTAGTGGCAGGCAGTGACAAAGAAGAAAAGGAGAAGTCAATTTTCTCATAACATTTTATTTTATTAGAAAAAACAAACTAATGTTCTGTTTTGAATTCTGTGTGACTTTTTTTTTATTCAGCTCACAAATAAAAATGACATTTACTTTGTCTTGCTTGCTTCACTAATTATTTTCTTGGAATTTGATACTGTCATTAGTATTATGTACTTTTTTATTTGATTTTTTTTCTCTTCTTACTACTTGGTAATTTTACACATAACAATTATATAAATTGTCAGAGCATAACATAAAATGTAAGAGCATAATTAAATGAATGTTTAATAGATGCTCTTGATTCACCAGTTGAATGCTGATGCCTGTCAAAAGGTTCCTGTGTTTCAACGATGAAAATTGTTGCAAAATAAGGTTGAGGTGAATAAAAATCTTATTTGAGCATTCTTTCGCTATTATGACTCCTTTTTAATGTAACTCCTTAAATTTAAGATAAAGCAGTATCAGATGTTGATATTGCCTTTCTTTTTCAATAGTAAATGAATACAAGAATTTTGTGTAAATGTTAAGCTAGTTAACATTGTGTATATGTATGTGTGCACCTTTATTCATGTATGTGTCTGAATAATGCTGTAAAACAGTTATATCAATCTTTCAGTCAATCTAATGTGCTGTTCAATATAATGAACTGCCTTATTTCTGTTTTGAAAATATTACTAAATGCTTCCCTTTAAGAAAAGTATATTAACTCTTATTATCCCCTTAATGATTTAGCAGAAAATTTCCTTTATAGCATCATTACTAGTTGACAGTAAACTAAAGAAAAGACTTAATATGATGCAGTCATAGGTGTTTGGTACTTTTCAAGAATGTCTTGCTAATGCCATTTCATATGGGGCAGGGCGTTAACATTTAAGTAACGCTATTACTTGAATTCACTTTAGTAAACTATAACAAAAATGTTTTCAAATTATTGGTACAGAACTGGTGCATCATTATGTGTATCTATCTCTTTATTAGCTAGGGGCTGTTTTATAGTTTCCTTTGTACTTTGTTTCATATAATGAAATCTTATATCTTTCCCCAGAATCTTCCCATTTCATTTATACTCTATATGCCCAAAGCAATATGAATAGCAGATGTGCAATTTCAGAGCAGTCTTAATATTGTTTTCAACTGATATATCAACTTATATTTCATTTATACAGTTTTTAAAGAAGCTGGAATTGATATGATGTTAAAGAATGAATCACATCCAGTGTGTATAAAATTTATTGGTACAAGTATATAAAATGGCTCAATGTATGCTTGTAGTGGAAATATATATAGACTAATAATATATGTTGTAATTCCTGCCTTGGTTTCATTTAATTTAATTGTACTGAAATGAATTATGTGAAACAGGAATATACATTGAAACCTTCAAATGACACCTGTGATTTAGTGTGAGATATCTGGACCACACAGGGTAGCCACTTTATATTCATATGTTTGCTGTAAAGGAAGGGGATATCCAACTTGACTAGATCCACACTACACCACTAGTTGGCACATATAAATGTGAGGAGGAGATATAGAATATAAAACACAATATGTTAAAGCTATTAGTCAGAAGTTGTTTCTAGCACCTTATTAAGGAAGCACTCCTACAACTAAATGAAGGTAACCATTTTTGTTTAACTTGAATTGTCATGAGTTAAAAGTTTTAAAGAATATGTGGGCAAGGGGGAAATTTCAAGGAGATGCTGTTCTGGTTAGGGAGGATTCAACAAGGTGTTTGCTATGAAATACAAAAGGGAAACACTTAATTTGATAAAAGGTAGACTGTGTAAATTTCTGTATTTAGTGAGAACTGTAGTTTGCATAGTCAGAGAAGCAGTGGCTACTATAGTAGTGTTATAAAAGAATGAAACAAATGAAAACACAACAGCTGTTCAGAAGTGATGTATTTTGGATCCAAAGAAAACTTAACCCTTGTGATAGTTTTGGTCAAATAGAACATGGGTTGAGAATGTGATGACTATCTTTCTTTCCTTTTGTTTCCTTTCTTTTATTATTATTGCCGTTATTATAGTTGTCATTATCGGTAGAGGAACGGACACCATGCTTTGACACATAGAGTTACGGCCCTTGCCATTCTGAGTTCAAATCCCGCCGAGGTTAACTTTGCCTTTCATCCTTACGGGGTCGATAAAATAAAGTACCAGTAATGCACTGGGATAATTGCTGGCCTTGTGCCAAAAGTAGAAACAATTATTACTAAACTCTTAACCATGAGGAGATGATAGAGTATTTTTTGAAATTTTATTTATTTATTTATTGGTTATTTTTTGAGAAGTGATGTAACTGTTTCTTGGTATGTGCTGATGAATAGAATTTTCATGTTGAATATCCTTTAAAGAATATTCTTAAGGGTGGGCAACAAGTATTGAGATTACATGTGATCTGTTTTTTTATTTTTTATATATTGAAAATGATTGGCAAATATATGCATGTTGTTTACTCGAGAGAAGGCTACGTTGGTACGGTTACGTGATGCACATGAAAGACGACAGCTGTATAACAAAGTGCAGGGCAATAAAGATAGACGGTAGCCACGGAGTAGGCAGACCCAGAAAAACATGGGACGAGCTGATAAATTCCGACCTCACACGCTTACACCTCTCCAAGACAATGTCACTGGACCGAGACCTTTGGCGGTACTCAGTAATAGAGAAGACCCGCCTTACCTAAATACAAAGTAAAAACCTACTACAGTCAGTAGGCATCTCTATCAAAACACCCCCCGTCCCACCACCTCCACCCCATCCACACCGCCCCTTTCAATGTAAAGTTATGTTGGTCCCACAACATCCAGGCCGAAACAAATGAGATCGTGTAGGTGTCACGACAAAAAACACACAGTCCACGCTGTAAATGTGGCCGTGTAGGCAACACGGTAAAAACCTCCCAGCCCCACACTGTAAATGTGATTGGTGTTAGGAAGGGCATCCAGCTGTAGAAAACCCGCCAGACAGTCCACGCTGTAATGTGGCCGTGTAGGCAACACGGTAAAAACCTCCCAGCCCCACACTGTAAATGTGGTTGGTGTTAGGAAGGGCATCCAACTGTAGAAAACCCGCCAGACAGTCCTATGCGAGCAAGACAACCACTCTTGCCTCAAGTGGGAAAACCCCCATCCAAACCCATGCAAGCGTGGAACACGGACGCTAAACCTGATGATGATGATGATGATGATGCATAGAAGGTTATTTTGTTGGAAGTGAGATATAATTTCAGGAGATAATTAAGTATTGAGGTATGCCCAAGGAGAATGTATAGGTATTGACAAAATCAAGAGCTGCTATAGAGTTAGTGTGCTACAATTATGATCAGTTGCTAAAGCTCTACAAACATTTTGCCTCCTCTCAGTACATCACCAACAGATGCAATCTTCTAAAGTTCTCTCCCTGCCTACATTTTTCCTAATAACATAACCCTACAGGAGTTCAAATTGAACATCAACTACAAGAACCTCACCAGTCTGAAGAGGCAAACACTGTTTGTGTATGCTACTCTTCTTTTAACTGATTAAATTTGAAGAACTGTTTAAGCTCTACTGCAGCCATTGTGTTGTGGCTTTTTTTTTTATCTCTTTATGCTTCACTAAACATAGGAGTTCCTACTTCACATTCATTTGTAGGAAAATATTTTTCTGCCTCTGTTAACATAAAAATATTAATGTAAAGTAATATCAAAACACAACACTATACTAATTGGTTCGAGAAAGAGAAAGCAAGGTTAAGAAAAATTTTATTTGGTTGATAATTTAGGATTTGTTCCTAGGAGAATTATATTTATCACTTTCTATCTGTGTCTTCTGGTAATTAGTTGGTATTAAGTGGCTGCCATTAAATTACAAACATTTACCATTACACTTGGTGTTACATAATCAGATTTAAAAATAAGTTTAAGAAAAACTTCATATAAGTTAAAATGTACAAAGCTAAAATGGAAGTCTCCCCTCTCTATGCCACCAAAGTTGTCCAAGGGAAAGGTACTAAGATATCTTGTCTGATGATCTAACAGTTCTGCTAATCCACTGCCCTGGACTGGTACTGTGTTTATCAATGCCAAAAGAATGAATGGTAAAGTTGACTCCAGAGTGCAGAGGGATGAAACAAATAAAACAAACCATTTTAATCAAATACTCTAACGACTGTGCCATTTCATCAGTTATATATTGATCAAAAGGTGGTCTAAATAATACAAAATAGGAAGTAAATAACCTAATCGATCTTTATTGCTGCCCCGGTCATAACACATCTAAAAAATAAAGAGATGTAATCTTAATTTATTTTATATGTTCTCATTACTACTATCATCATTATATCATTTTGCTGTTTTAATTTTATTTTAAAGATTCTTTTATACATTCCTGATAATATTAATACTCCCTGCAAATATTATTATATGCAAAAATATATTGTATTTTTGTATGTTTGTAAATTTCGTTTATCTCAATAGCTCTTTCTTTACCTTTTTATATAGTTATCTGTTATTTTCCATTGCAATTTGCAACATATAATTGCCACATTTCAGTGGTTGTAGTTTTTCTTTCAAAACTAAACTTGACAACTTGGAATCATTAGTCAATAATTGATACTGCACTTAAAATCTATTCTCTTTTTGTTTCTCATTAGTTTTGTAACTTCATTAAATTTACTAGATGCTGTTTATATTAGACAAGAATAAACAACAGTGTCTTTTGGATTCCATTGAAAACTTTCACAATTTGTTTAATTATTCATCAACTTTTCAGAACTCAGTATCATACATACTAATGTATGCATCAACTGGGTTAATTAATATTCCTAAATTTAGCACTTTTATATAAACCTATTCCTTGCAAATCTTCATTATTGAAATTGTGACAAATTAACAGAATCTTTAGAGCATTAGAATAAATTAGTATTTGTTTTGGCTCTGCACTCTGACATTAAATCCCACTAAAATCAACTTTGGAGTTGATAAATAAAGTTCTAGTTCAGGGTTGATGGTTTGGCAGAACTGTTAAAGAGTCAGGCAGGATGCTTTGTGATAGCTGTTCTAATACTGTATGGTCTGAGTTCAAATCCCAACTCCTGTCACGCAACAATTGGTGGAACTTGTGTAAAGAGTTGCAACTGGTAGATAGTAACAGCAATGAAAAGACAAATAAAAACATAGTTTCCTTAGTCCAATTTGATGATGAAATCTTCTTTTCTTTTCATTATTGAAGAATAACTGTCTTAATATGTAGTATTGCTGTATTTTTAAAAGATATTTTGGTATTTCTAAATCAAGAATTTTTCCTTAATACTTGAGGTAGAAATGCAAAAATACATCAGTTGGTCTTTGCATCTGATATTATATTATTGATGCCTTAATGAATTTCCAGTACCGTTTTTTTCCCATACAATAGAATATGTTGGGAATTATGTGGAAGAATGAAGCTAATGATATTAGTTAGTGTTGAATTTGGAATGAAAGAAATATAGCAACCTTTTTCTAAGAAGTACATCATGCTCATACATTCTGTTCTGTCATGATTTCTATGGCTAGATGCCCTTCCTAACACCAACCAGTTCACAGCATGTACAAAGTGCGTTTTATCGTAGCACTGCCATTACCACCTAATAGGGTCATCTGAGTGATTTTTATCATGGCACCATTTTTCAACATCATTGTGCACATTGTGTACTCAGCCAGGCTGGGAACACAGTGATAGGAGTTTGGTGGGTGAGAGTAAAGTGGCTACATGCTGTTTACTGAGATGTGGCTTTAAAGAATGCACCCCTCTTTCTATGTTGGCATGGTTGTACTAGGAAGTGGGAAGTTAAGGATGCGAGTGGGAGTCTTGTGGGTGGTCTTGGATAGATGGACAGAAAGAGTGAGTGAACAATGTCTGGTAGTATACTGTGGTGGTGCATCTGTCTTTCAATGGTGTCATGGGCTGGACAAGGAAGGAAGAATCAGGGATGTAAATGGGAGCATCTTTATTTTTTCTGTTTTATATCTCTTTGCATGCTTATATGAGTGAGATTTTTTTTGTCTGTTGAAGCAATTGCTTTTAATACTATTTACCCTTCTATGCCTATTTTATAGAGCAAGCAGAGTTTTATGCTCTGCTTGGGAACTTAACACTGTAACTGTAGTAATAAGGCTTTAAACTACTGATCATCTAGTCAACAGCCCAGTAAGTTAATCTTGCAAATATATCATCTTTCCATATGTATTGATCCAGTGTCATTAATGAGGTCAAATGTTAAATCAGTCCAGACTACTTCCATGTCTTTTGTAAAATGTGCTCCTTTATCCAAATTAGTGTCATATTTTAAATTATCATTCATTATTCATCCATATTACTTGTCATTTCACCAGAATAATACACTGTCTTATATACTTTTTAGGCCAAATAATGCTCTCATTTGTTCAGAAACTTCCATCTAACCTAATAGTAAGCAATATTTAACTAGTTCATTTAGAATCACAACAGATCTCCTGTATTTTTGTTTATATTTTACCATCACACTTCTGACATATTTCATATAATCTGCTTTCTGTCTGGTGAGTGAAACATTTTGTTCCAAACAACTTACAATTTAGTTATTACTATTAGGGTAGGATGACAACTGTTAAATAATTGCCCCAGTTAATCATAGAAACAGCTTCATTTGCAAAGATGTGTTGTTTGTGTGTGGTGGGGGATTCTACAATATCTGGATATTATCTGAATATACTTTTGATTTGGTTGGTTGAGATCATTCATACCTTACTCTTCAATGAGTTAAAATCTGATTTTAACATACAACCATTTAATTGCATTTAGAAGAAATAAAATACATTTGCCAAAAATGTAGCACAAGCAAATCCAACAGTTTGGTCTTAAGTGACACAACCATGTGTAATAAATTAATTATGATAACTTCAATTCACAAAAGAAACTTGAAAAACCAATGAGTATAAGAGGGTTCATGAAAAAATGACTGTATGAGAACCATTACCTGTTATGTGAGACAGCAAGAGATTACTGCTGACATAGACTTATACTAGATCAGTAGTTTTCAAACTTTTCTTGACTCATGATTCACCTTTGAACCTAACATACTTCTCTGGCCTCCTCATAGATGCTAATAGCTGAAAAATAGTATTTTACTAGTTGCAATGTTTATTAATTACAACTGTATCATTTAAAAACAAAACTGATAATTTCTATGCAGATGAAATTGTGCATTAAGAAACAAAATTCTATAATGGTATAAATTTACATTAGGAGCATAAGCTTATGACTGTTTAAACTTAACTTTACTAATGTGGACATTATTTGTAAAATACATAAATAATTTCCAATACAAACGGTAATGGCCAAATGTTTCTCTCAGATATATGATTATTTTCTCTTTTTAACTGTTTGTTCAACAGTTTAAACTTTTAAAATATACCTCAGAGGCAAAATGTATCACACATGGCAGCAAACAACTTTTCAACAAATTGCTTACTTTT
Source organism: Eledone cirrhosa (assembly GCA_964016885.1). Lineage (NCBI taxonomy): Eukaryota > Metazoa > Mollusca > Cephalopoda > Octopoda > Eledonidae > Eledone > Eledone cirrhosa. The sequence continues at coordinate 26,835,347 of OZ024743.1, read as the reverse complement.
TGAAAATGACATAATACTATCCCAACATACACCTTTATGCATCAGTAGGCATTTAACTCTTTATAATTTTTTTTACTAAGCTCCTAAAAAAATAATCTTTTTTTTCTTAATATAGCCAAATTAACAGTGTTATATATACACACACACACATACACACAATAATTATGGAAATTGTAGTTCTGACAAGATTGATAAAATTTTAAATATACATAAATAACATTACAAAATGCTCAAAATTCTTTTAGAATGAAAATATAAACACATATAACAAATACAATTAACTATTGCTAGGAACCTCACAAATACAACGCACCAAAATATACGACCAGAGCAAGAAAAAGAAAAAAGGGGGGAACAAAAATGACCAAGCCAACATGCTTGCAGCATTATTACCATGAGTGATGGTGAGGCTAAGGCTCTGAAACAACCAGGCACTCTCATGGGCATCACCTGACACACTCATTAAGGTGAGCCGCCAGAGATGACAAGAACTTAGCTATCAGTGGCCCAACTCCACCAAACATCACGGGCTGGAAAAAATAATTGGTAGTTAGATCCTGGAATTTTCGGATTTTATTCCATTCAGCAATGAAAGTAGTGACCTTCACATTTACATCCATGATGTGGCAGGGAGCAAAAGAGTCACTGACTGTGGCGTCCCAGATGAGATACGTACCTCTTATCCAGAGACAAAGGGTAAGGCTGTCTCGTCTCTTCCCTTCACTTCTGGATAATCCAGCCAACTGAAGAGGTATTTATCTGAGCTAGGACCCATTTAATGATCAGATTTAGTTCAGTGTGACTGGCAAAACAACCGGCATTCAGGTGGCCGAACAAACCATGTAGGCCTGTGAAGTCAAGAGATATCTCAGACCCCCGCAGGCACTGGCTCCCAGTCTAAGTGCAATGGAGATGCAGAGCTTATCCTGACTGAGAAGACCACAAATGTTGGCCACAAGCAGGGCATCAATCCAGTCTCTCGAGAACTTAGCACTTGCAGAAAGTAAGTAGCACCTAGAAAATTGATCAGAATGATCAAAGAAAGAGCTAAAAGTTTTGCTTGAATGCAGATAGATTGCCCCATACTTTCTGCTTCTCTCTATCCTCATCAGTATTGGGAATGAACTGACAAACCCAGCTGTAGTAAAACTAGTCCATGTTGGAAAGGAGAGGATGTCACCCACTAAAGTGGAGCAAGCATGGATGGAGGAAAGAAAGTAAGGTAGAGTCAAGGATGAGTATTTATGTCAGAACTACAATTTCCATAATTATTGTTTGTGTATATATCTATATAAAATAATCTTGAAGTACATTTGATGTTTTAAAGTTGACAATTTATATTACAACAACAATGGTGTTTTGCAGAGAACCTTTTACTATTTTGCAATCAAATATTGATAGTAGACCACTCAGCATATTCAAAAAACCTTGAACACAGCATCTTTTAAATAGACAATAGTATCTACATACCATAGGGATAGGACCATAAATAACCTATTATATTATTTGCAAGAGAATTAGTATTTTCCTTGAAATATGTCTCAACATTGATGTCAGCAGGACAAATGGCTTCACTCGTAATTATCCTACTAGCTATTTTTCCACTTCCTCGACCATTTCATCAATGCACTTTAACCCTGACGAATTACTAAGATGACCTTGGTAATTTGATGCACACTTTGTTTTGTCAATGTTTAAATGAAAATTACACTGCAGGAAGGCAAAATAAAACTAATGGAAAGTTCATAGAAGTAAACAGTTTTCTACATCAACTAATCCTTTAGTAAACATTTGATTCTATGTTTTCCTTGCTCGGAAACAATCACTTAGTTTTTTTATAAGTACTTTATTGATTTGTTTTCCTTGTCATTATGTTTTGTTTTCAAATAGTTCCCCAACTTACATGGCCATATGCTGTCATTTGAAAGTGCTGTCAGACATATAAGATGTGTTGACATAATAATCTCTGAGGACTAAATGAGTGTAGGACAGATATTTAATGGAATAATGCTGACTTTTTTTTTTACTATACCAGCCACAAGTAATCTGTAATAAGAAAAAAATAAAGGCTAAGTTCACTAATCAACTTAAATAATTAATGATATCACAATAAAGATTTCTTAGTCTTTATTATCATCATCATCAGCAGCAGCATTTAACGTCCATTTTCCACGCTAGGATGGGTTAGATGAGTCGTCTCGTGAGACAAGCCAGGTCAGATGACCATGTCTTACTCATACAGAGCTGATTTTGACTTGGTTTCTACAGCTAGATGCCCTACTTAATGCCAACCACATGTACAGTGTGGGCCAGGCAATTTCTGTCATGTCACCAACACAACCACTTTACAGAGTGGGTTGGGCGCTTTTTGTCGTGACACTTACATGGGCGCTTTTTGTCGTGACACCTACATGGGTGCTTTTTGTCGTGACACCTACATGGGTGCTTTTTGTCATGACAACTACTCGACCACTTTACAGTGTGGACTGGGCGCTTTTTGTTGTGGTACCAAAACAACCACTTCACAGTGTGGGCTGGGGACTTGTGTGCAGAAGGTGTGTGGAGATTGGGGAGCTAGATCTCGGGGCGTGGAGTGTTAGGACATGGGAGGTGTATGGAAGGGGTGATGGAGGGGCTGGCAGTGCATACTAGATGTATGCTTCAACCTGTGCACATGGGAAGGTGGGTCTTCTGTATTACTGCATAACACCAAAGATCACGTACCTGTGTCATCACCTTTGAGAAGTGCAATTGTGCATGGTCAGTTTTTATCACCTCATCTCATGTCTTCTTAGGTCTTCCTACTCCAAAGCTTCCATGAACTTTTTATATAGCTGTCCTCCTTCATACGCATCACATGCCCATACCAATGCAATTTGCTCTCATGTTCACTGCATCTGATCTCTCTTTTGCCCAGTTTCTCTCTCAGTTCATTGAAGCTTTGCCGTTCATGTATTACATATCCATTAAAGCATAGAAGCTTCATTTCTCTCCAATCTTCACAGGTCCTCTACACAGCACCCAGGTCTCATTACTATGCAACATTGCTCTGTGTATACATGCATCATACAATCTGCCCTTCATTTTGAGGGAAAACCATTTTTGTAGTTAGTAGTAGCTCCCTGAACTTTCTCCATCCCATTCTCACTCTGGTTACTGTGCTTTTGGAACACCCTCCTCCTCTGTTAATTTGGTCACCCAGGTAACAATTACTAAGAATTAATCATGTAAGTTAAATATAGAACTTTTGTTTCTATTCACAGTATAAAATGTTGGCAGCATATGCATCAGATTTACACTCTACTGCAGAATATAGAATATGTAATTGCAAAATATTTGTTATACACCAGCATTCAAGTGAGAGTAGGAGTCCAATTTTTGTTTTTTTTTCCAACTATGTTTTCAGATATGTAACGAAAAATCTTGATCTTCACATAAATTTTCAAACCTAAACATTACTCTAGACTTTTAATTTAAATCCTTTCCTCTTAGCATGTTTCCTTTTCATATATATGATAAAAACTCTCAATCTTAGCATATGTTTTCAAACCTAAATGTTACTCTAGACTTTCAATTTAAAATTTCTCCTCTTAGCATGCTTTCAGATATGTAATTTTACACCCTAGTAGCTACTCTCTCTACCCTGTGCATCCCCCACTATCATTCCTTACCTAAATTTCAATCACTGTGCCTCCTTCTCCGCACAATATCAGTCACTCCATCCACAACTCCACGCCACTCATCCCCTCTCCCCATATACCCATTGCCATGCCAAAGCACCCCATACGCCTATAACTTCATACCTATCTCCCTCTCTTATTACCCCTTCCCTCCTCAGAGTAGGGCTCTTTAGTTGGGACTATGACTAACAATTTCTCTAGTGATGGTGCCACAAAAATGCACCCGGTACACCCCATAATGTGGTTGTCGACATGAAAGGCACCTCACTGTAAAAATCATGCCTAAAAGAGTTAGGATGATCCTTCAGTTGTATCAATGATACAACAACCACTCTAGTGTTGGTGATGTACAGGAGAAACACACACAATACATACTGTAAAGTGGTTAATGATAGGAAGTGCATTCTGACGTCGGGAGCTTGCCAAACAAAGGGATGGGAAGGCCAATGGGAGGGCGCTTCAGTTGTATGAAGGACATGACATCATCCTTAGTTGTTGGTGATCTACATATGTATGTATCATCATCATCATTTTACGTCCGCTTTTCCCTGCTTGCAAGGGTGGGACAATAATATATATCTGGTTGCTTCGTTTTTTTGGCTCAGGTGGCTGATGGCTTCATGACCACTGATTTCATTTTGTCTGGCCTCTATAATGTATGTTAATTGCTCTGGTCTTCTTTTAGTCCATTGAGCGCTTGCCGCATATCTCGAAATTTGCGTTCCACTTTGTTTTTGGCCACCGCCGAAATACGATCTCGCTGAAATTATATTTGTATATATATATATATATATATTTAATACATTAACAGAGAAAGCTTTAAGCAATACTCCGACCGGCTTCCGTCTCCCTCAACAATATACCTTAGTATAATCCCAATTATACGTTTGGCGTGCTAACTATACGTATTTTGCAGATAGCCAGTTTATATTATTTTATATGAGACATAATTAATATATATATATATATATAAGAAAATGTTTAACCCTAAGTATTGAGTACTCTGGTGCTTTATGGTCCGTCTGGTTCCTTACCACACCTCCTTCGTTATATATATATATATATATGTGTATATATGTATATATATATATATATATGTATATATATATGTGTGTGTATGTATATGTATCATCATCATCGTGTATATATATATGTTTGAGTATGTATATATATATATATATATATATATCATCATCACCGTTTTACGTCCGTTCTTCCACGCTAGCATGGGTTGGACGGGTTGTCCTGTTGTGGGCAGTGTCTGGTCGGCTGACCATGCCTTGCTCATACAGGAACTGATTTGGCTTGATTTCTACAACTGGATGCCCTTCCTAACACCAACGTCATTTACAGTGAGTGCTGGGTGCTTTTTCGTGGCGCCTACACGTTTACTTTACAGTGTGGGCTGGGTGCTTTTTTGCCGTGGCACCTCCACGACCACCTTGCAGTGGGAGGGTGTGGGGGCATATTGTCTATATGCTTCAGCTTCTACCCATGGGAGGTCGGGTACTCTGTGTTACTGCGTGACGCCAGAGGTCACGGTTGTGTGTCATCGCCTTTGAGAGGTGTAATTGGGTAAGGTCGGCTTTTATCACCTCATCCCAGGTCATCTTGGGTCTCCCCACTCCGTGGTTTCCATCGACTTCTAGTGCTCAGCACCTTTTTATGCAGCTGTCATCCTTCTTACGCATCACATGTCGATACCAACGCATCCGCCTCTCCTGCACACAACATTTTATTCCTCTTATGCTCAGTCTCTCTCTCTCAATTCATTTATGCTTTGTCATTTGCGTATATTACTATTACACATCCATCGGAGCATGCAGGCTTCGTTTCTCTCTAATCTACATAAGTCTTCCACCTTCAGCGCCCAGGTCTCACTACCATGTAACATTGCTGTTCGGATACACGCATCATACAGTCTGCCTTTCATTTTGAGGGAGAAGCCTTTTGCAGCTAGCAGTGGTAGTAGTTCCTTGAACTTCTTCCATCCCGTTCTTACCCTAGTTATTGTACTTTCTGAACACCCACCTCCGCTGCTAATTCGGTCACCTAGGTAGCAGAAGCTGTCTACTGTCTCTACAGAGCCCTCCCAGAGATTGGTGGTACTTGTTTCCTATATATATATGTATGTATGTGTATATATATTAGTATATATATATATATATAGGCCAGACCTTTTACCTACCTCCCCATACCTATGTTTCTCCTGCCAAACCCCTTTTCCTAACCTCCACACATTAATGTTACATCTACCTGTTCTTTCCTCTTTCCTGATGAAGAGTTCTGTCTGAAACATTGAACCCCCCTCCACTTCCTCTAAGTGTGAATCTAATATAACTGTGTTTTTGCATTCCTCTGTTTGTTTTGTTTCATTTATTAACTCATCATTATCATCACGGTTTTGCATCAATGTTTCCATGCTAACATGGGTTGCACAAGTTGTCCTGTTGTGGGCAATGCTAGATCAAGTGACTATGTCCTGCTCATACAGGACTGATTTGGGCTCAGTTTCTACAGCTGGATGCCCTTCCTAACACCAACCTCATTTCCATTGAGTACTGAGTGCTTTTTTTACCATGGCGTCTACACAACCACTATACAGTGTGGACTGGGTGTTTTTGTCGTGACACCTAAACAACCACTTTACAGTGGGAGGGACGTGGGGGCATATTGTCTATATGCTTCAGCATGTGGGAACTCGGGTCTTCTGTATTACTGTGTAAAGCCAGAGGTCTCAGTCCTGTGTCATCACCTTTGAGAGGTGCAATTGGGCAAGGTCAGTTTTTATCACCTCATTCTAGGTCTTCTTGGGTTTCCCCACTCCAAGACTTCCATTGACTTTTAGTGCTTTGCACCTTTTTATGCAACTGTCATCCTTCATACACATCACATGTCCATACTAATGCAGTCTCCTCTCCTGCACACATCATTTGATTCTTGTTATGCTTAGTTTCTCTCTTAATTCACTTATGCTTTGCTGTTCACGTATATTACTATTACACATCTATCGGAGCATGCATGCTGCGTTTCTTTCTAATCTTCGCAAGCCTTCGGCACACAATGCTCAGGTCTCACTACAATGTAACATTGCTATTCGTATGCACGCATCATACAGTCTGCCTTTCATTTTGAGGGAAAAGCCTTTTGCAGCTAGCAGTGGTAGTAGCTCCATGAACTTCTTCCATCCCATTCTTACTCTGGCTACTGTACTTTCAGAACCCCCCCCCCCACCCTCCGCTGCTAATTTGGTGACCTAGATAGCAAAAGCTGTCTACTGTTTCTACAGGGCCCTCCAGGAGCAGAGGATGGAATTTCTGCATACTGAGCAAGGCCATTTCCCTGTTTTCCCATCTACTTACGAGGACCTATGTATATTTATATTTATATATATATATATATATATATATATATATATATGTATCAATACATATGTATGAATATATGTGTAGCTTAGCTTGGTACAGCTCAGCTTACCTTAGCTCAACTCTGTCCAGCTCGGCTTGGTTTATCTCAACTTAGCTGTGTCCAGCTCAGCTTGGCTTGGCTTAGCTTAACTCTGTCCTGGATTGGATCAGGGATCCAGAATCAGATTGGAGATCATGGTTCTAGATTGGATTGGCAATGCGGGACCTGACTCGTGATCCAGGATCGGACCATGGATCTGGGATCGGGTCATGGTCTTCGATTGGGGATCCGAGATCGGACCAGGGATCATGTTGTGATCCGGGATCAGATCAGTGAGCCGAGTTCTGATTAGGGATCCGGAATCCAGAATCAGATCGAGATCAGGGACCGAATCAGATTGGATGAACACAGTGTTATTTAGCTCAGCTTGGCTTGGATTAGCTTAACTCTCTCCACACAACCAATATTGTCCAAGGGAAAGGCAAAAGCTGATATAACTTTTGTTACAGCCCATTATATTTTCTAGCTGAGTGGAGTATGAGCATCTTGAAAGTAAAGTGTCTTGCTTAAGGATACAATACACTGTTTGTTCCAAGAATCAAGCTCACAATACACATACACACACACTCACACACACCTGCTCCCAAAACACACACCTTTCCCCAATACATATACACCTACTACCAATAGACACACATGTGGCTATGCTTTGAGATGTGTTGGGCTCCTCATATCGGTGCCATCCAGTACCGAGCTCCAAAACTGTGGTTCCGCTGTGAGACTGGTTCGGTGCAGCCAACTGGCCTGTCGCTCTTCATAACGGAGCCATCCAGTTCCATGTAAATGTGGTTCGTGTTAGGAAGGACATCCAGCTGTAAAATACCCAGCCAAATTTACAGTCCTTGTCGGAAAAAGGTGTGGCATGACCAACTCTGCCTGTCTAACCCATGCAAATGGACGCTAGACAGTGATGATTATATACATATGTATGTATATATATATATATATATCATCATCATCATTATCATCACCGTTTTACGTCCGTTCTTCCACGCTAGCATGGGTTAGACGGGTTGTCCTGTTGTGGGCAGTGTCTGGTCGGCTGACCATGCCTTGCTCATACAGGAACTGATCTGGCTTGATTTCTACAGCTGGATGCCCTTCCTAACACCAACGTCATTTACAGTGAGTGCTGGGTGCTTTTTCGTGGCGCCTACACATCCACTTTACAGTGTGGGCTGGGTGCTTTTTTGCCGTGGCACCTCCACGACCACCTTACGGTGGGGGGAGTGGGGGCATATTGTTTATATGCTTCAGCTTGTACCCATGGGAGGTCGGGTACCCTGTATTACTGCGTGACGCCAGAAGTCACGGTCGTGTGTCATTGTCTTTGAGAGGTGTAGTTGGGTAAGGTCGGCTTTTATCACCTCATCCCAAGTCATCTTGGGTCTCCCCACTCCGCGGTTTCCATCAACTTCTAGTGCTCTGCACCTTTTTATGCAGCTGTCATCCTTCATACGCATCACATGTCCATACCAGCGTAACCGCCTCTCCTGCACGCAGCATTTGATTCCTCTTATGCTCAGTCTCTCTCTCAATTCCTTTATGCTTTGTCGTTCACGTATATTACTGTTACACATCCATCGGAGCATGCAGGCTTCGTTTCTCTCTAATCTACGTAAGTCTTCCACCTTCAGCGCCCAGGTCTCACTACCATGCAACATCGCTGTTCGGATACACGCATCATACAGTCTGCCTTTCATTCTGAGGGAGAAGCCTTTTGCAGCTAGCAGTGGTAGTAGTTCCCTAAACTTCTTCCATCCCGTTCTTACCCTAGTTATTGTACTTTCTGAGCACCCACCTCCGTTGCTAATTCGGTCACCTAGGTAGCAGAAGCTGTCTACTGTTTCTACAGGGCCCTCCCAGAGATTGGTGGTACTTGTTTCCTGTGGCTGTTTGCTTGCTGTTTCAGCACAGCTGCTGCATGTGAATCCTACATTCTTAATTAAGCTTCCTGAGATCCCGCTACATCTCTTGTGTACCCATTGTTTGCATTTGGGGCAGAGAATAGAGTTCCTACCTACACCTTTCCTACATACTGAGCAAGGCCATTTCCCTGAGGGGATCTGGGTTCTGTTTTCTCATCTACTTACAAGGACCTTAGTCTTTGTCATGTTGACTTTGAGGCCCTTTCTCTCTAGTCCCTGCTTCCAGGTTTGGAATTTATTCTCTAGTTCTACCATAGATTCAGCTATGAGTGCGAGGTCATCAGCATACAGGAGTTCCCATGGGCATCCGGTCTTAAACTCCTCCGTTATTGCCTGCAGGACTATGATGAACAGGAGAGGGCTAAGAACAGAGCCCTGGTGGACCCCAACCTGTACGCTAAATTCCTCGCTATACTCATTGCTAATCCTAACTTTGCTGACTGCTCCCCTATACATGGCTTGTACCGCTTTCACAAGCCATTCATCTACTCCTAGTTTTCTAAGAGCCCACCAGATTACTGCACGTGGAACTCTATCAAAGGCTTTCTCAAGGTCGACAAATGGCAAGTAGAGTGGCTTACTTTTAGCTAGATACTTTTCCTGTAATTGCCTCACAAGCAAGAGGGCATCAGTGGTGCCTCTCCCTGGTACAAACCCAAATTGCATCTCGTCTATATTCACCCGGTCCCTAATCAGCTGTGCTATAACTCTTTCTGTTACTTTCATGACCTGGTCCATCAACTTTATACCTCTATAGTTTCCTCTATCTAGTGCATCGCCTTTACCTTTGTAGCAGTTGACAATGATGCTACTGCACCAATCTTTTGGTATGGCCTCTTCTAGTATTACCTGGTTAACGATACGTGTGGTTATAGTGTGACCTACAGACCCAGATGCCTTCAGCATCTCGGCAGCTATACCCGATGGACCGGTTGCCTTCCCCATCTTCATATCTCTGATTGCCTTACTTACTACGCTGCCGCTGACTTGTACTGCTGGTCCCTCTATAGGGTCTACATGGGGTAGGGTCTCTTCTTCCCATGCATTCTCCTCATTTAGTAATCTATCATAATGACTCTTCCATGTATCTTTCTTCTCAGCACTTGTGAGGGCAAGCTCACCTTTATCATTCCGGATACACTTCTCTCCAATGACATCACAACTATCTCTGACACACTGCCTCGCAATCTTGAATACCTCCTGTTTCTGGTCCTCACGTTGTAAAACATGCTTGAATTTTCTATCCTCTGCTTCCCTCCTAGCTAAGTATACTTGTCGCCTAGCTTCCCTCTTGGTCTCTATGTAATGTACCCTGCTCCCCCTGTTCTTCCATTCTTTCCATGCCTGTCTCTTGGCCTTGACTGCTTCATCTACCTTATTGTTCCACCACCAAGTCACTCTCCTCCTGCTTGAGGTCTTACTCCAGCCACAAACCTCATCCGTCGCCTCTAGTAAGTTATTTTTTTGGAACTCCCAGTTCTCTTCTACGTTAAATGTCTCTATCTGTTCTTCTTTACTGTCGTAGGCGTTGAGTAAAATATCTTTAAATCTGTTACTGGTTGAGGGGACTTTCAGCTTCCAGATCTTTCTTCTCCGGGTTGGCCTCTGTTTCCGGGTTCGTCTAGTTCTGACCGTGAGGTCGCTGACAACTAAGCTATGTTGGGATGTACATTCCTCACTAGGGAAGACTTTTGTGTTTACGACCGTCCATCTATCACGTCCTCTGATGAGGATAAAAATCTAACTGACTAGAGTGCTCCCCTGATCTATAGGTGATCAGGTGGTTGTCGGGTTTTTTAAAGTTTGTGTTACATATCGACATGTCATTGGCGTCGCAGAATTCTAGAAGTCTGAATCCTTCCTCATTCCTTGTGCCAACTCCATGGCCTCCATGTACTCTATTGAAGCCGTCGCAGTGTTTACCTACGTGTCCGTTAAAATCTCCTGCAATGATTAGGAAGTCCTTGTCGTCTGTTAGAGCAGTAGTGTGTATTAGGGACTCGTAAAACCTATCCTTAAGTTCGTCTGGCAGCCCCGATTGGGGTGCATAAGCTGATATTATTGTGGTAATTGTCTTATTCAGGACTAGTCTGAGTTTAATGATTCTTGCATTTACCCTGTACACTGAGATTACTTTATCTACCCACTTGTCAGCTAATAGTATACCTACACCACCCATCCCATCGTCATTTCCCACCCAGAAAAATTTGTAGCACTGGCTTTTTCCTACAAGGACTCTAGCAGACCTTCCTCTCCATCTAGTCTCTTGCACACAGCATACATCAACTTCCTTTCGCTCTAGCATTTCTACGATTTCTCCTGCTCTTCCTTTCATTGAGCCTACATTGATGGTACCAACTCGGAGTTTTGGGCATTTGTCGACACTCGTAGGGGAGGGTCTCTGGGTTGGCGCTTCACGTGGGTGCTTGGTAGCTCGCAGATTCATATTTCATCTATTGATTCAGAGTTGCTCAAATGTATTCTCAGCTCATCCATCCATAACGGTGGGAAAATTGAGGGCTAGAAGAACAGTGGTGGTGGGGTAATGGCAGGGTGTGTTGGGATGCGCCAGAGGAGGAGAGAGTTAGTTAGGCAGGTAGTAGCAGCAGCAGTGGAAATGGCATGCTAGGTTTGATTGGTCGAATAGACTATGGTGGTGGGTGGGGGGGAGGGAACTTGTGAGGTAGGAACTGAGGGTCGCATGGTAAATAACTGAGAGAGATACAATAGAATTAGAATACCGCATGGTAAATATCCAAGTTAATACTACATCAGTAAAATTAACAATAATAACGTCATGAAAACTACTAAGAAAAACCCTCGAAAATTTATCGCTAATACAGCAGGGAACATCATTAATATTAACAACAATATGTAGGCTAAAATACCTTCGGAGATTAGTAAGGATGGATGGATGGCTGGAACAATTGGAATCAACTCTAGTGATACATTTTAGCAGAGAAGAATGGGAAAGTGTCTTATCTCTTCAATATTTTCAGATTGAATGAATTAGGTTGAATAGGTTAAAGACAGGGTAGTAAACCTTAAAGAGATGCATAGAGAGGGGGGGGGTAGGAACTGAGGGTCGCATGGTAAATATATCAGGTTAATAGAGGCTGAACATAGTCATATTTTCCTCTTAAATTGCCATAACACATAATTATATTTTTCCATAATACCAGTCTTCATTTCTTTTAATTTTCTGTAGAGAATTTCTTCAGTTTCTTTGATGTCTGATGTTTGGATATAGTTTATTATATTATGAATGAGACCTAAACTTGTGAATTGTGTCTCATTTTTAACTGACAAACCATTCCATGATATAACAAATAGGATGATTTTTATTTAATCATTATGCACACTCTTTAAATTATTACCCACTTGTATGTCTAAATTTTATCTATATCCACTGAATTTCTTAAACTGGGGGGAAATAGGAATCAAATATACTTGGATGAACAGAGGTTAGTGTCTTATGACTATGACATTCAGTGCTACATTCTTTTGCTATTTGAATTTCTTTAAATATCTTCATAAAAAAGTTGTTAAATTCTATGTGATTGTCTTGTATTTTAGTTTTAATAGTTAGATCATATATGGTAGTAAGCTATTATAATATTCAATTATTGCATGTTGAAATTAGCACAAAGAATGAAACATTTATAGCTGGCTTCCTAAAATATTTTTATGGTTCTCAAAAGTACCATTGAATCACATGGTCACTAAAATTATTGCTTACAGTTGAGAATCACTGGTCAAGATGATGTGTGTGAGAATGATAAGTAACAGGCTGATCAAGAAGGGTGGTATGTGTAGTATAAAGCAGACTGAATACCAGCATCTAATAATAATAACAACAACAAAGGATACAGGTATTGCTCAAGTCTGTCCAATCTTTATAAGAATGGTATGATAAAATGCATGAGAAAATATTCTTAAATTTTATTTTTATTTATTTAATAATTGTAATCATTGAATATTATATGAAACAGAATCTTCTTGAAATTACTCTAGTACTGATGCCATGATAGAATGTACACAGTACAATCGGTAAAGTGGTTGGCATTATGAAGGGTATCCAGTTGTTGAAACAATACCAAAATTGAACATATCTAAGTGAGACATGGTTCCTCAGCCTGACTAGAACAGTAGCTCTAATTAAGTACTGACTTGGTCTGTAACTACATCCAACCCATGTTAGCATGTAAATATGTATGTAAAATGATGGTGACTAATCTATAATTAGTCATGATAAATTGTCATAAAAAAGTTGAATGTTGCCTATTATTCAATGTTATCTAAAAATTTATTTCAATTAAAAGATAGAATCAATGTTTCATTCTATATTTCAGGGACACAGTATGGAGTGTATTGACCGGACAATGTGCTGACAGTATTCCTGGTTTGGTTCTTCATGAAATTCGAGAAATAGAAACCTGGATATTACGTCTGCTTAGTGCACCTGTACCAGTGCCAGCAAAAACCAGGGTAGAGGTAAATAATCATAAAACTATCTCTTGTAAATTTAAATCAAAACTTGTATCGTTTAGAAATGTTTCTTTCTCTGACAGCAGTAAATTTTAAAATGTTTATTCTTAGAGGAATACATTTAACCCTTTAGCATTTAAACCAGCCACATCTGTCCAGAATTCTGTCACATCTTTCTGTTCAAACCAGCCATACTGGCTACTCATACTAATGTTAAGGTTTTGTTATCAAAATAAATATCAAAATCTCATAGATTCGATATTATGTGAGATAATTGTGTGAGGTAAAGCCGTTACCGTAAAAATATAATGGTAAATATAATAGTATATATAGAATAAAGTAAATACTAAAGGGTTTACAGTAACATTTTTGAGAAAAATAGTAATTCAAATTTTATTAAATACTAAAATACATGCCAGGAGTTAAACTACATAATTATATAATGTTAAGACAGAAATGATCAAATGCCTACAACATCAGACAAAAATGATCTATTCCAATTAAATAGTTTAAGTGGGAGAACCAATAGAGTCAGATTTAATGCTTCTATATTTGTTCCAGTTTTCTGTGTTCTAAGTTCAAACCCAATGAGGTCAACTTTGCTTATCATCTTTTGAAGTTAATAAATAATGTACCAATCCAGGTTTGGTGGATTGGCAGAATTAAAGAGTTGGACATGAGGCTTTGTGGTATTTTTTCTAGTTCTGTATGATCAAAATTCAAATCTTACCCACTGTCATTGAAAAAGCAGTGACATTTCTGTGACAGATGGAAAGACCAATTGAAATAGGATTGACTTCTTTCTTTTTCTTTAAGTAGAAATGGGTCGCCTAAAAAACATTCCTGAATAACAAATACCTGTCATGTAAGGCTTACAACCACTCTCAAGCATAAAATAGAGGTTGAACTAAACTCCAATGTGTCTCTAACTTATTGCAAAGGACTGCTTATAAATTTCAGAGAATTCACAAGAATTGTGTTCAAATGTAACAACACACTTTTCAGATTCCTTACAAAACTTATCCAAAAGTAATTAGAACATAAAGACTGTAAGCATAGTATCTTATGCATTTGGAAAATGTATGATAAAAGAGAAAGTTGACAAATCTAGGTGTCAGAAAAGAACATCACAAAGCCTTAATGAATCAAAACGTTTGGTTGAAGATACATAGAGCAAGAAAGGAAATTATATATCACTATCGAATGAAATTTTCATAATAGAGAACCACAATGGAAATTTAAAAAATCAGATAAGCCGTTGATATAATGCTTGTTGAAAACCCAAACATTAAGCCCAGTACTTAGATCTGCTCAATAGGACTACTCAAACTCGAAGATATATTCAAATAACCTAAAAGCTCAACTATAATTATATATAGGTGCTAGTAACCAAATGGATAAAGACATTATTACCCTTAGATTCCTAGTTCTGGAGCCATAAATCCTTACCCTATACTTCTTAAATCCTGTAACACTAGTCATAAATCCTTACCCTCCCACTCTTAAATCTCAACACACCAGTCATAACTCCCAAGTAACTCTTCTCATAATCACATTACCTCCAACACTATTGGAGATCAACCTCTCCCACTCATCACCCTATCAAATCTCACCAGACATGTCATACACTCATGACATGTTTTCTCCTCTCTTACTTGCCATACATCCATGCCATCATACTTATCATCCTTCTTACCTCAGTGCCCTCCATCCTCTTCTCCTAAGGGTAGAGAGGGCTCTTCAGTTGATTCAATGCTTGACAACCTCTTTAGTACTGGTGTAAAAAAAAATGCTCTCAGTGCATTCTGTAGTATGCTGGGACGCATCTAAGCAAATACACCCTGCTCCCCCATCTGAGAAGTCAGTCTTACTATTTAAGTAATGACTTGGCCTGTGATAACTTATCCAGTCCTTGCTAGCAGAGAAAATGGATGTTAAACGACAATGATGAAATCAATTTTCCATATAAACATTTAGTATCTACCAGATTTAATTTATAAGATTCAGTTTAAAAGCTTGTATTTTGAATGTATTTTGATGACAAAAAAAATATAAATAATGTGTAATAATAAGTAGTTGTAACTGTTAATTGATGTACATTATGTTTTGATTATATTCTATAGTATTATCCTAATACGTATTATTTGTATTTTAGTTATACATTATATTTATGTTTTGATCATCTATCATAAATTGCTTACAACAGGTTCATATCAAATATAATGAGTTGTTTTTTTTTATATACATCAAATTGAAAGTGTTCAGTTATTTTTTTTTATGTCAAAAGAAAATTCATAATTTAAATTGCTAAAACTTAGATTTCTCTTCAAAGTATTTAACTTGCACTCAAGGGAATTTTCCAATTGTCATTTAATTAACAGCTTGAATTTACACAAATTAACTTTGGTAATTTGATGCAAATCAATGTTTAGTGGCAATTAGTGATTATAAATATATAGTGTTTAGCTAGCAAGAAAAATGGACATTAAATGATGATGGTGAGGATGCATGTATATTTTCATCATATTAATACTCATAATGCAAACAACTCAGAATTACACATCTTTTAATTACAGATACAAGTATTACCAAAAGAAATGATTCCCTCTTCTCTTCTCTTTGCCTTACCTGATCATACTCGGTTTACATTAGTAGATTTTCCTCTCCACCTTCCATTAGAATTACTAGGTGTGGAAACTTGCCTCAGAGTATTGACACTTATTTTGCTAGAACATAAGGTAAGTATTTATTGATTTTATCCACATAAAGTGTAATTTCTTTAATTTTGTTAATCTACACTATCAATATATTTGATATCTCTTTCTTAAGGATACAATAAATTGAAAAGGTATTTGTTTAAACACTTTATTTGCTTTACTGTTTTTCTGATTTTAAAATCTTTTATCTTTCTGATACATAAACATTATAGGTAAATACTTAATCATGAAGTGTATTTGTTTAGCAATCTGTGACTATGTTGAAACTGAATTACATTGTAGAAGAGAGAGCCATTGCATTGTAGAAGAGCCATTTTGGCCATTTAAATGCACACAAAACTTGATATACTCATATTTTATGCTAACTATGGTACCCAGCTTCGTCTGAGTAAACAGATGATAAGAGAAGACCGGTAGAAGAGAAAATGACTATTGGATGCATTGTCTGGTCTAGAGTATAAAGTGAGACTGGTGTTTATGTGAGTGTGTGTGTGACAAAAATAAAACAATAAAAAATCTTCCAGATGCACCAGATTGTTCATTTTAACGTTCATGCATAACATATAAAGATGTCTAGGACTTCCTACTTGTGAACAGCCTACATATTACTGTCCATGGGCAAAAACCGATTCTGTCATATTCAATGCTACAACTTTAAGACTCTGAGCTTTATTTATGGTCATAGCAAAACTGATTCTAACAGGGAACTGAAGTTTTGAGAATTTGAATGGCAGCTTGGTAGAGAAAGGTATGTGAGGAATCTTGGGAATAAATGCATTTTCTCCTTGATGATTGCCTCCAAGAATAGTGGCCTCTGGGAGATGGTTCAACATCCACCTGACTGTTAAGCATATGCCATTGCATAGACATGTCAGGTCCAGGTTTCTCAAAATGATGATGGGTGTTCCAATCTTTTATATTACATATAGATAGAGATAATTATATATAAATGTGTTTGTGTATAAATCAGTGTTTGAATCCATGGAGACGCTGGCCACAAAACACGAGCATCACTAACAATGCAGAGCGAATCCCTTATGGTTGTCTCCCAACTTGCTAGAAATAGCAGTTGGGTTAGTTAGCTTATCCAGGATGTTTTTCTTCTTCAATGAGTATCAATAAACCTTTCTTGGTATATCCTTATTCCACCAGTATACTTACTTTTCGATTGTCAGTTTTCGGTTTTGTGTGATGTTCGAAGACAGCAACCAACAAACATTTCTCTTTTATATTATATATAGATGGAACCAAAATTATCATCCTTTATTACTACCTGGTCACTGACACAATTCCATCATAGCTACAGTGGAATTGTATCAATTACCAGATGGTAGTAGTACACTGAAAATGTTGGCAACTTCTGAAATAAATGAAAAATGAATATAACAGCTTTTGTGTTTCATTTGGCTAAAAGGGTTCTTTCACAATGTAATTACCAAATTCTATTTGTTTTCCACAAAACATGCACTCAATACACCCTGTAAGATGATCTGTAATAGGAAGGCCATCTAGCCATAGAAACCAAGCCAAAACAGAGTTGAGAGCACAACAAACTCACAACTGTTGATATGATATGATAAAACACACTCAGTACACTCTGTAGAGTGATTCGTGATACAAAGGGGACCCAGCTGTAGAAAATTTACCAAAGGGTTGAGAGAACTCTTCAGTTGGGTCAAGAGCACAAAACCTCTCAAGTGTTGATTTGATAAAACACACTCAATACACACTGTAAAGTGGTTTGTGATAAGAAGAGCATCCAGTCATAGAAAATTTACCAAACAAGGGGTAGAGAGGACTCTTCACTTGTGTGAAAAACATGACAACCTCCTTAATGCAGGTGCCATGATAAAACCCACAACACACAGGAAGGTGTGTAAGCAAGATGCAGCCCTAGCCCATTAGAGAGATCATCATCATCATCACCGTTTTACGTCCGTTCTTCCATGCTAGCATGGGTTAGACGGGTTGTCCTGTTGTGGGTAGTGTCTGGTCGGCTGACCATGCCTTGCTCATACAGGAACTGATTTTGGCTTTATTTCTACAGCTGGATGCCCTTCCTAACACCAACCTCATTTACACTGAGTGCTGGGTGCTTTTTTGCCATGGCACCTACACGTCCACTTTACAGTGTGGGCTGGGTACTTTTTTGCCGTGGCACCTCCACGACCACTTTGCAGTGGGAGGGATGTGGGGGCATATTGTCTATATGCTTCAGCTTTTACCCATGGAAGGTCGGGTACTCTGTATTACTGCGTGACGCCAGAGACACGGTCGTGTGTCATCGCCTTTGAGAGGTGTAGTTGGGTAAGGTCGGCTTTTATCACCTCATCCCAGGTCTTCTTGGGTCTCCCACTCCGCGGTTTCCATTGACTTCTAGTGCTCTGCACCTTTTTATGCAGCTGTCATCCTTCATACGCATCACATGTCCATGCCAACGCAACCGACTCTCCTGCACACAGCATTTGATTCCTCTTATGCTCAGTCTCTCTCTCAATTCATTTATGCTTTGTCGTTCGCGTATATTACTATTACACATCCATCGGAGCATGCAGGCTTCGTTTCTTTCTAATCTACGTAAGTCTTCCACCTTCAGCGCCCAGGTCTCACTACCATGTAACATTGCTGTTCGGATACACGCATCATACAGTCTGCCTTTCATTTTGAGGGAGAAGCCTTTTGCAGCTAGCAGTGGCAGTAGTTCCCTGAACTTCTTCCATCCCTTTCTTACCCTATTTATTGTACTTTCTGAAGGTCATTTCCCTGAGGGGATCTGGGTTCTGTTTTCTCGTCAATTTACAAGGACCTTAGTCTTTGTCATGTTGACTTTGAGACCCTTTCTTTCTAGTCCCTGCTTCCAAGTTTGGAATTTCTTCTCTAGTTCTACCATAGATTCAGCTATAAGTGCGAGATCATCTGCATACAGGAGTTCCCATGGGCATCCGGTCTTAAACTCCTCCGTTATTGCCTGCAGGACTATGATGAACAGGAGAGTGCTAAGAACAGAGGCCTGGTGGACACCAACCTGTACGCTAAATTCCTCGCTATACTCATTGCTAATCCTAACTTTGCTGACTGCTCCCCTATACATGGCTTGTACAGCTTTCACAAGCCATTCATCTACTCCTAGTTTTCTAAGAGCCCACGTGGAACTCTGTCAAAGGTTTTCTAGAGATCGACGAATGCCAGGTAGAGTGGCTTACTTTTAGCTAGGTACTTTTCCTGTAACTGCCTCACAAGGAAGAGAGCATCAGTGGTGCCTCTTCCTGGTACAAACCCAAATTGCATCTCATCTAGTTTCACCCGGTCCCTAATCAACTGTGCTATAACTCTTTTTGTTACTTTCATGACCTGGTCCATCAGCTTTATACCTCTATAGTTTCCTCTATCTAGTGCATCACCTTTACCTTTGTAGCAGTTGACAATGATGCTACTGCACCAATCTTTTGGTATGACACCTTCTAGTATTACCTGGTTAACAATATGTGTGGTTATAGTGTGACCTACAGACCCAGATGCCTTCAGCATCTTGCCAGCTATACCTGATGGACCAGTTGCCTTCCCCATCTTCATATCTTTGATTGCCTTACTTACTACGCTGCTGCTGACTAGTACTGCTGGCCCCTCTATAGAGTCTACTTGGGGTAGGGTCTCTTCTTCCCATGCATTCTCCTCATTTAGTAATCTATCATAATGGTTCTTCCATGCATCTTTCTTCTCAGCACTTGTGAGGGCAAGCTCACCTTTATCATTCCGGATACACTTCTCTCCAATGACATCACAATTCTCTCTGACACACTGCCTCACAATCTTGAACACCTCCTGTTTCTGGTCCTTACATTGCAAAACATGCTTGAATTTTCTATCCTCTGCTTCCCTCCTAGCTAAGTATACTTGACACCTAGCTTGCCTCTTGGTCTCTATGTAATGTACCCTGCTTCCCCCGTTCTTCCATTCTTTCCATGCCTGTCTCTTGGCCTTAACTGCCTCATCTACCTTATTGTTCCACCACCAAGTCACTCTCCTGCTTGTGGTCTTACTCCAGCCACAGATCTCATCCGTCGCCTCTAGTAAGTTATTTTTTAGGAACTCCCAGTGCTCTTCTACATTGAATGTCTCTATCTGTTCTTCTTTACTGTTGTAGGCGTTGAGTAAAATATCTTTAAATCTGTTACTGGCTGAGGGGTCTTTCAGCTTCCAGATCTTTCTTCTCCAGGTTGGCCTCTGTTTCCGGGTTCGTCTAGTTCTGACCGTGAGGTCGCTGACAACTAAGCCATGTTGGGAGGTACATTCCTCACTAGGAAAGGATTTTGTGTTTACGACCGTCCATCTGTCATGTCCTCTGATGAGGATAAAATCTATCTGACATAAGATATGTGGCTCTGAATATACACTGGCTTTGTCTGTGAATACCTATTCAACCCTTGCTAAGGAAAATGGACATTAAATGATGGTAATGGCGTCGATGTAACACAATCATCATCAGAACTTACTATTCAAATCAATAGATTGAAGAAATATAACATACAGTAAATAAGTAATAAAATGTTCATTATTTCTCCTCTAGTACACATATCCTAAACAGATTCCAAAACAGATAGATATATTGATTTTTGAATTCGTTTCAAAATGTTTCCTTTGCAAAAGTTAATAAAACCACTCTTAGTATCAGTTATATTTTATCACAGATGGTAATAAAAGAAAACTTACAAATTCAATGTGTCACTTTTAAACATCAAATTATTTTAGTTTTTATTGAATTAAAATAATTTAGATGCAAAATTCAACATGCATTTTACTTTCTGCTTACTTAAGGAAATTTGTTAATGGAATGATACTCCTTGTGTACTTTTTTTGCCTTGGATTTCTCAAAACAATTTGTTTTAAAACATTTATTTTTCAGATTGTTTTACAATCTCGAGATTATAATGCCCTTTCGATGAGTGTCATGGCCTTTGTGTCAATGTTATATCCACTGGAATATATGTTCCCTGTAATTCCATTACTTCCAACATGTATGAGTTGCGCAGAACAGGTAACAGCCATTTTCAATATCTTTTTATTTCAATCTTATATTGAAGTGCTTTCAATTCTGATAATTCCATTAATAGAGAAGGCCAATAAAAAAGTTAAAGCATTATTAAAGTCTTGTATTTCTATCTTCTGTTGACTCAAATTTCATGTATGACTTGTTTACAAAACCACGTAGTACTTTCTGAAACAGATGATGTTTCATTCTGTTGACAAAAATAAGATGACAATATATATTAATTTATAAGCTCTGTTAGTGTTTATAATATTTTGACTTCAGATTTTAAGCTGTACATAAGTGCTTTTTCTAAACACTTTGTGTATGTATGCTCTGAATTTCAATCCCAGAGCAAGGTTCAGTGGGTAAATCACGTGTTTTTAATGCCTGTCTTATTAGCAAAAATCTGTAATTTTCTACAAGTTTATACAGTATTATATTTATATATTATATATATTATAGCTGATATAATTTTGTCATTATAATAGCATAACTCAATTAAACACACAATTTAACTGCAGGATTGAATAAAGTAGCAGATATAATAGAACATTCAAATGAAATATCAAATAGAGTATATATATCTTAGTGACAAATTCATTTTTCATATTGCTTTTCAAATACTTTAAAATATACTTTGAAATATTTTTGCAGTTAAGTTACAGAAAACCTGATTTTTATTTCCAGCTTTTGTTGGTACCGACTCCATATATTATTGGGGTACCATCAAGTTTCTTCTTGTACAAGGCAGGCTTCATAATGCCTGATGATGTTTGGCTTGTAGATTTGGATTCTAACAAGGTATATTTTATTTGTTTTTTTGTTGTAAAATTTGTCTTCATCTCTCTTGTGACAACCCTGTTCCCAATCACCACACGCAGACATACATTTCATTCTCATATTTTCTA
The DNA here is from genome assembly GCA_964016885.1 of Eledone cirrhosa. Taxonomy (NCBI): domain Eukaryota; kingdom Metazoa; phylum Mollusca; class Cephalopoda; order Octopoda; family Eledonidae; genus Eledone; species Eledone cirrhosa. The sequence goes on along the minus strand of OZ024743.1, from coordinate 26,813,129 downwards.
TCAATTTACACTTATTATCCTGCTGTTTTATAAACTATGTGTCATTAAATGAAAATTACCTGACATTTTGTTAAACAAATGGACCGAAATAAAACTGCCAATTTATTTCATCCTATTGTAATTGATTTTGAAGCTAATTTGTGCTAAGAATATATATTTAAAACTATTAGGCAATTTAGAATTCTAACTACTAATTTGACAATTTTATTGTGATGAATGTAACATTATTATTTAGATATTAACTGCACACAATTGTGTTATTAATTAATTTAATAAACATTTCAAGTAGACTCTGAAATGACCTGGTTCTCATGAGATATCAGACTACCATGATCTTTCTAACACAACAGTGTAGGAATTCTTTTGACAACAAATAAAACAAATTCCTGTAGCAGAATAACAAAGTTTGTTGGCTTGGTTTTTATCTCCATTATGTCATTGGTACTTATAAATTCTGAAATGAAAAAATATAAGTTATATTAACCCATTTATGAAATACACACTATTTCAATTGATCAATGATTATTAATTATTTCATTATTAAGTTAGCATTTGTTCTTATATAAAATTATGTTCAAAGATTTTAATTTCAATAGAAATTCTTTAAAATGTTTGGTTTTGCTTTATAGAACTAGAGCTGGTTCTGGGCAGATTGCTATCAAAAGGGTTATGTGAAATTTGAATTCTGTAGTGATCCAAACTAAACATTACGAATTGTCCAGATTCACATAGGTTTTTTTTTTTTTTTTTTTTTTTCTTATAAAAAGATAAAAATACTTGACTAGAAATTCTGAAAAAAGGAAAGACAACACGAGTTCCAATGGGATTTGAATGGGTCATCTAAAAATAAGTAGCTGTAAATCACAGTCTAACTTTTTAGTATTTAAATCTTCTTTTTGTGTATGAGTAGGTCACCGGGAGGAAATGAAGGCTAGGGGGTTGGATAGGGGATGCAGATGATAGGGGAAAATAAAGAAGCTTGTCATGGACCTGCAAGGCTAAACCTTGCTTCACCTGGGAAGATGGCCTCAATATGCTTGTTGTTATATATATCATCATCATCATTTAACATCTGCTTTTCCTGCAAGTATATATATATATATAACTCTTGAATTTTTTTTACAAATATTCAGATCCAGGCTCCAAGTGGAGCAGAAGAATTGCCTTCACTGCCAGAACACGAAGGAGGTAAATTAAAGAATCATCTCAAACAGGTAACTATTGATATCATTTTGTAATTTTGGTGATTTATTTTTGTTGCACTTCACTGAAGAAGACACATGCATACAATAATATAACTTTTGAAAATGTTTAATTAAATCATTTAATTAAATCTTATTAACATGCATTCTATCAATGGACTCCGATTTAAGAGTTGTGTTAGTTTATCTACCCAGGTTCATGACTTGTATATATTTACTTGCTTTTTTCTAATCATAAATAGTGAAACCCCAGAAAAAAATATCTATCACACATTCCTCATTGTTAGTGCTCATAAATAGACCTAATAATAACTTTTAATCTCAATATATATGGCATTGAATGATAAAATCAATGCATTAAATGAAAATACTTTATGGTATTTTGAACTAACATGGTTATGTTCCAGTACAACCACCCAACTTAGTTTTTTGTTCCTTCTAAGGTGGATAGTACAAGATAAAGTATTGGGTCAATATATTCAATTAGTATCTCTGAGAGTAGTGCCTTAGCATAACCTCAGTCCAATGACAGAAGTTAGTAAATTAATTTTAAAAATATGTATGCATCATCATCAAAGCAATGAGAAGCAACACATGGCTGCCCCTTGTTATTTTCTATGTGGAAGGTGAGAACAAGCAATGTTAGATACTAGACAAAAGAAATCCAAGACCCAGGTCATCAGTTTTCAGGAGTAATCACAAACAACTGGTATTAGACTCCTCCATATTGACATGAAGAGCTACAATAAGTAGGAGGGGGCTAAGGACCAAATCTTGATGAACACTTACCTACACATTAAATTCTTCTCCAAATTCATTACCAGCTTTCACTTTACTGTTTGTTTGTACTGGTCTCATAAGTCATTATTCTATGTCTAGCTTTCTAAGAGACATTCAGACTAATATGAGGGTGTATTAAATCATACCTTCTTCAACTCAACATATTCCAGGTACAATAGCTTACTTTTAGCTAAAATCTTTTACAATTATCTTGCTATCAAGAAGACATTAATTGTTATCTGACATAGCACAAATCTGAACAGCATCTCATTTAAGTTTTCTAATGAGTTTACTAAGACTTTCTCAAAGCTTGATTCATCAAATTTGATGCCTCAATAATTATTCCTTTCTAGAGAAATTTTCTTTCCATTGTAGCAGTTGATAATGGTAATTAGGTTTGACACCTCCTTGAACTGCCAGGTTGACTATGTAACTGACTAGCTTGAGCCCTAATCTATATACATTATCTATCCATTATATATATTTGAGACAATTTGGGCTTGTATTTTGTTGTTGGGTAGAGTTGAGTCAGAAAATTGGATTAAATATATTGCATCATATCTATGATACTGTGTAGACTAAAATCCTTGTTGAAATGTTTCTGAGACAAAGAGTTTTTCTGTTGATAGGATTAAGTATGTAGTACACTACAGTGTATATGGTACTCATCTATCTGGTAACCACCACTTGACAGAAATCAAATATTGCGGGTCGTTTTATTTTAAATGATAATTTTATTTTTGGGCGATGTGTTTTGGGCTAATTTAGGTTTGTTGTATTAAGTTATTGGGTAGGGCTGTGTAAGGAAGCAATTATATTTATCAATATTATGTATATGTGCAACGGTGGATTGGCAGTATCAGTGGAGGGTCGGACACCATGCTTTCCAGCATAGTTACATCCCTTTACGATTTGAGTTCAAATCCCGCTGAGGTTGACTTTGCCTTTCATCCTTACGGGGTCGATAAAATAAAGTACCAGTAATGCACTAGGTAATTGCTCGCCTTGTGTCTAAAGTAGAAACAATTATGTATATGTGCAGTGGATTAGCAGTATTAATAGAAGGTCTGACTCCATGCTTTGCAGCAAAGAGTTACGGCCCTTTAATGGTCTGAGTTCAAATCCCACTGAGGTTAACTTTGCCTTTCATCCTTATAGGGTCGATAAAATAAAGCACCAGTAATACACTGGGATAATTGCTGGCCTTGTGCCAAAAAGTAGAAAGAATATTATGTATATGTGCATAAATTCAGCAAAAAACACAATTTTGTATCTTTTGATTGTCTTATTAAAAACTGTGTTATAAGGCACTCAGTAAATAATTCCATTAATAATAATAATATATTAATCCTATTTAGTGTTTTAAATGACTAGGTCAATGTTTTCTGTTTCAGGCTCTTGCCAGTATGAGCATGACTCCCCAGCCTATTAAAAACCTAGATGCTTTAGCTCAAAGTCCTGAACTACTAAAACGCAGGGAAAGCTTTGATTCAAACACAGGTTTCAATCCCCTTATATACGGTAATGATGTTGATTCCGTGGATGTGGCAACACGTGTTGCCATGGTAAGTTACACTTTATTTTAGATATCTTTTTCATAAATATAAAATAAGTGTGTTGAGGTTACATATGATTTATTAAAAAAACATGTTACAGCTATTTTATTTTTTTAATTCTGAGACTATAAAAGACGAAGTTAACACCAGAAGGATTTAATCTAATTATGTAGGCAAGCAAAACAAAATATTGTGTGTCATTTTGTTTATTGTTTAGTCATGAAAAAGGGGCTGAGCCCATAATTACCACACACCCTATAAGACTGGACAGATAAATGCAGTTCAACTTGAACTTTAAGCCAACCTCTACTAGAATTTGTTTGTAAGGAATAAATTACAGCAATCTGACTTTCTGAGGAAGAGGGATTCATCATCATCACCGTTTTACATCCATTCTTCCATGTTAGCTAGGGTTGGACGGGTTGTCCTGTTGTGGGCAGTACCAGGTCGGGTGGCCTTGTCTTGCTCATACGGGAACTGATTTTGGCTTGATTTCTACAGCTGGATGCCCTTCCTAAAACCAACCTCATTTACAGTGAGTGCTGGGTGCTTTTTTACCGTGGCGCCTACATGACCACTTTACAGTGTGGACTGGGTGTTTTTTTGTCGTGACACCTCCACAACCACTTTGCAGTGGAAGGGGATGGGGGCATGTTGTCTATATGCTTCAGCTTCATCTTGTACCTACACACAGCGCCCAGGTCTCACTACCATGTAACATTGCTGTTTGTATACACGCATCATACAGTCTGCCTTTCATTTTGAGGGAAAAGCCTTTTGCAGCTAGCAGTGGTAGTAGCTCCCTGAACTTCTTCCATCCCATTTTTACCCTGGTTACTGTACTTTCAGAACACCCACCTCCGCTGCTAATTCGGTCACCTAGGTAACAAAAGCTGTCTACTCTTTCTACAGAGCCTTCTCAGAATTTGGTAGTGCTTGTTTCCTGTGGCTGTTTGCTGCTTGCTGTCCCAGTGCAGCTGCTACATGTAAAGCCTACATTCTTAACTAAGCTTCCTGAGATCCCACTACATCTCTTGTGTACCCATAGTTTCCATTTGGGGCAGAGGATGAAATTCCTACCTACACCTTTCCTACATTCTGAGCAAGGCCATTTCCCTGAGGGGATCTGGGTTCTGTTTTCTCATCTACTTCGATGACCTTAGTCTTTTTCAGGTTGACTTTGAGACCCTTTCTTTCTAGTCCCTGCTTCCATGTTTCCATGTTTGGAATTTCTTCTTTAGTTCTGCTATGGATTCAGCTATAAGTGTAAGATCATCCGCATACAGAAGTTCCCATGGGCATCTGGTCTTAAACTCCTCTGTTATAGTCGGCAATACTATAATAAACAGGAGAGGGCTAAGAACAGAGCCTGGTGGACACCGACCTGTATGTTAAATTCCTCATTATAGTTGTTGTTAACCCTAACTTTGTCTATCATAATCCTTCCATGGTACAAATGTATTTGATATAATTTAAAGTTACAAGAAACAATTTCTTGGTTATCTTGTGATTAAAAAAAATAGTATGTAATTGTATCAATTATTGTTAAGAATTATATTTATTTATTTTTTAATGCTTCTTTTAATGATTAATTAAGAATGTTAATTCTTTTATTTATTTTAGGTCCGCTTTTTCAATTCTCCAAATATTCTTGGAAACTTCAGTGAACACACCCGAACACTTCGCCTATATCCACGCCCAGTGGTTGCATTCCAGCTTTACAGCTTTTTGAAATCACGTCCATTTAAAACACACTTTACAGCAAAACTTGCTCGGACACAAGTAAGTTATTTTCATTAACACTACAAAAATAGTTTATATGGGAAATTATGAAAATTGATTTCATATTCATCTATTCTTAACAATATGTCTGAAAAGCTGATGAATGTATGCATAGATAATAATGGCATATGTATGGGTGATCTAGAAACTATGTAATATGATAGGAAAAAATCAAATGTTATATGAAAAATATGTTAATTTTCTTATTCCTGTTTTAACTCTTTCTAGTTATTAATTATTGTTCAATATATCCTACTGAAAAACTTTTTCATTATATATTCATTTAACAAGTGTTAAATCATTTTTTTTTTTTTTATAACAGGCTGTTGAATTTTATGCTGAATGGTCTTTGTGTCCATATAATGTGGTGTTCCTACGTGTTCAAACTGCTGTATATGATCCATCTTTAGTTGGAGATAAACCAAAATGGTATTCACATCAGCTTCAGCCTGTGGAATTTAAAGTTTATGATAATAATTCCACTCTTGGAGCTGCTCTAACATCTGCATCAGAGATTCACAGTGATGATAATCCGACTGGTGAGTACTATAAACTTCATTGAAATAATACAAATTTATTTGATTCAACTTTTGTCTACTAAAGAACATGTTAAAGGAGATTTTGTTTTATTATGTGAATAATTTAAGAGGAATTTAATGGGTTTCTTGCCTGCTATATTCTTATTATATCTCCATCTATTAACTATCTCTCTTTTTTGTTACCTTATTATTTATTATTAACCCTCTAATGAGAGATTGCACCAGATCTGTATTTGATATATCCTTCTGTACTACTAGCCATAACTCTCTTTCTTTCTCTCTCTTACCTAGCTCTGTTACTATCTATCACTCACTCTATCTCTCTTTTATCTGCAAGCATGTAGCTACCATCACTGTCTCTCTTCATTTTTCTCTCTTCTTTCACCCTTTTGCTCTGGTTTTTCTGATATGACAAATTCTCTAGGGCTGGTGCTACAATAAAATGCACCCAGTACACTTTGTAAATGGAGTAGTATTAGGAATGTCATCTGCCAGTAGAAAATGTACCAAAAGTAGGATGTAAAAAGAAAATATAATCCTGAACACATCTAAAACTATACTGGACTATACTTATTTTGAGTATATATTTTTTTTTGTTTGTTTTTAAATGAAATTTTCAAATGTACACAACATTGAGCCGAAACATCCTACATCAATATATCAGCTTATACAGAATGAACAAGTCAAATGAAAATGAATTCTAAATTTCAAATACTTAGCTCATTGTGTAGGGCCCACAGCCCCTCTTAAGCATTGTTTTTAGCTTATTGCAGCAATTTGATAAAAAAGAAATTCAGAAAATCTGTAGCATATCTAATACCCAAAGTGTTCAAACATAACACCCTCTTAATAGCTTCCTCACTTAAATGAAACCTACCTAAGAGTTGTTACTATATTTTAAGAATTGTATTGATAACATTCCATGCATTGTTAAATTAAATATGACGGATATGACTAAGCTACAAAGAAATGTTCAGCTAAATATATACCTAATCTAGCAGACTCTTTTGCAAAACATCAGATATCTATTGATTCATGCCTGAGAGATAGAATACATTTATGGAACATTTTATCAATGATAAACGTGACAGCCTTTAGAGGTAAACATGAAATAGCAGAGCATTATAAAGTCTTAATAGAAGCAGAAACATCTTAGGAATGTCTGAACATATATGGTACAAAAAAGGAAATCATATACCCCTTCCATACACATGCATACATGTGTATATCATGATTCATGCACTGTTTGTACATTACCCTATGTACTATACATACACTTTTTGATGAGTTGTAGTGCACCTGAGCACTGTACACAATATTTCATTATTATTGGATTGGCAGTATCGGTAGAGGGTCGGACGCCATGCTTTCCAGCATAGTTACGTCCCTTTACGATCTGAGTTCAAATCCCGCCGAGGTTGACTTTGCCTTTCATCCTTACGGGGTCGATAAAATAAAGTACCAGTAATGCACTGGGTAATTGCTGGCCTTGTGCCTAAAGTAGAAACAATTATTATTATTATATATTGCTCTGGAATAAATTTCCTCATTTGATAGAGAACCAAAGTAAAAGCAGAAAAATCAAAGAAGCAGTACATATAATGCTTGCTGCTGACCTAATCAGTAAACCTAACACTGACATCAATTTAATCTGGTTGCCTTTACTGAAATATGAATTAAAATAACTTTAAAAAATAACATTAATTTTACGTGTCAATGAACTAGTGCATATGATCATTATCATCCATAGTTTATAGGTTCCTAGTTCTAATCCTATCTAGTACTTTCTATGCATTTAAGAATAAAACACCTATTGATGATCAGGGATCAAACCAATCAAAACATAGTGTAGATGTAAATATAAATTTTTTAAAATTGTAACACTATAATTCATCTAAATTATTAAAACTACCTAGAATTTTAAAATATAGTATTTATGTTATGTTGTAGCAGTCATCAGCATTTTGTATCTGCTTTCCATGCTGTCATAGATTGAACAGGTCATCATGGTCTGAGACTAAATGAGTCGGAGAACCATGTCTCACTCATATTTTCCATATTTGGCATTGTTTCTCTGGCTGGGTGCTTTTCCTAATGCAAAGCATGTTACAGGGTATACTGGGTGCATTATATCATGGCACTAGCACTACCATTTTACAGAGTGTACTGGATGCAATTTATCATGGCACCAGCACTAGATAAATAGTCACTGCAAAACTGGAGAATCCTCTCTACTCTATACTGCTTTCAGCCAAGTAATTATATAATTTTGTTTTTATTGTTTCAGATGAGAGTGGTAGTGACAGTGATGGAGCAGACAGTACTAGCTCATCATATTCATCCTTAAGTGATTTTGTTACTGACATGGTCAATAGTGAAATTGATGGAGATACACCAAGTGAGTACTAAGCTGTATTGTAGTTATATTTCATTAATTCTTTAAGTAAATTCAATCTCTAAATGCTGAAAGTTTTGTAAATTTCTAAAATCATTATTTAGAAACTGTACAAATTTCTTCTTCTTCACCCTCTTATTCATGGGACGATCAATGGGGCATAGACCTCAAGCATGTCTTTCAGTGGGCCCTATCAGAAGCAACTGTCTCCAATTGACCTGGTTAGATCCCTAAGTGAGCTCATGGATATTATCCAACCACCTTGCTCATGGTCTACCCCTTGATATCCTGCCAATTGGTTTTGCTTGAATGAAACATTTGTCCAGCAATACTTTCCTGGAACAGTTTCACCACATGTATGTAGTATTGGAGCTGTGATCTCTTAATTTGGAGAAGTAGTTGCTCTACTTGCAGAGACTTCCTGATCTCCAAGCTACCAACTCTATCAAGTAATGTTACCTCAAAAACCCTTTGGAAGAACCCCATTTTGACTGCTTGAATTTGTGATTGTATTCTTTCAGTTATTGTCTAAGATTCACGGCCAGAGGTAAAGGAAGGCATGAACACTGAATCGAAGATAGCGAGTTTGGTTTTTACACCTACCTCCCTTCTTTTTTCTGTAGAAATTTGACTAATTAATTTCTTTCAAAATATGGCACAAAGTCTAAGCTAACATCACTATGACATAAAATATCTCTCTCACACATGTATTATATATATATATATATATGTGTGTGTGTGTATATATATATCAAATTAAAAAACAAAGTGAAAGATTCATGTTAATCCCCTATAATTTAATGAGCTCAAGGAATAGATTCCAGGCTCTTTATAAATCAGTATATAGAGAGAAGTACACATAGAAGTATGTGTTTAATTATAGGGGATAGAAAACCACCAGTGTTGAATATATTGTCTACAAAAGGAGAGGCTAATACAGATCAATTGAAAGAATAAATTAAAGTTTACTAACCATCCAATAATAACTATTACACTTGAACATGCTCAAATTAAAGACTGTTTTGCCATAAAAAGTAAAGATTCCACATTGGAGAGGGCTTATCAACAGGTGGACTAGATTATGGTCCACACTTCTAAAAGTATATCAGATAACTAAAATAATGCACATGGTGTTAAGAGAAAAAAAGCATGTGTGTTATATAGCCCATGGAGGTATGAATGAACCAAAAGACCGCTAGAAGCAGCAGCCCAGAACCATTCAACTTTAGAAGCACTACTTACATATAGAAATGAATTAGCAGCCAATATATCAAATTAAAAACGGAGTTAAAGAGTCATGTTAATCCCCTATAATTTAATTGTTTCTACTTTAGGCACAAGGCCAGCAATTACCCAGTGCATTACTGGTACTTTATTTTATCGACCCCATAAGGATGAAAGGCAAAGTCAACCTCGGCGGGATTTGAACTCAAATCGTAAAGGGAAACTATGCTGGAAAGCATGGCGTCCAACCCTCTAATGAGCTCAAGGAATATACATACATATATATATACATACATATGGTGGCTGCCAACTCGTTTTCGAGTACGGCCACTACTTTATATCCATGTAGGAGAACCCCTACCGATGCACTGAACGACTATGACTTTTTAGTCCAGCCAGCGAGTTGAAAACTCTGGTACAAACACTACACTTGTGACAATTATTGACACATAGTGCTGGGCCCATGGTACCATGTGACGACAAGTGCAGAGAGATCTCCAGATATAAAGCAATGCCTGTGCCGTGAAGCTTTTATAGTGAGCAAAGGCACTGCACAAAGCCAGTCCCACTCTCTTAACCAAGATGATATTTACCAAAAAGAAGAACAAGTCAACATCATTGGATACCATCAGGGTTGCAGGTGTTATATCAGAGTTTTCCTTCTCCTAGAATTCTGCCTTGACAAAGGCTAAGGGGTCATCTCTCCCGGTTTTTTTGGATGGCCATTGACTCTTAAGAGCTCCTTTGCCCTTTGACAGGTTTTGTTTTTAGTCCTGCAAGATGTCCAAAGTCACCCTCCTCACCAAGAAACCTTGGTGGGGTTGCCAGTTTAGTCGCCAACGACCCGACCATGAGACAGGTTGTACTGGGATACATGTTACCAGTAGCACCAACTGGTGACCTGACATACATATATGTATATATATACATACATACATATATGTATATATATACATACATACATATATACATACCTCTACAGAGTATATATATACATATATATATGCATATATATATACATACATATATATATATATATATATATATATAATATAAAATGAAAAATCAGTGATCCATCTGGACTCAATTTATTGTGTGTTACAATTGTTTCGCTTGCAGACAGCTCGAGACACGATCATTGTATGGATCTGTCTGATTCTAGAACTGCAGGTTCGTCGGACACGGCCAATAATTTTGGATCGAAAGGTTGTGAGTTCAATTCTCAGGCCAGGTGATGTGTTGTTTCCTTGAGCAAGACGCTTTATTTCACATTGCTCCAGTTTACTCAGCTGTAGAAATGAGATGATAGGACTGGGATCCCTATCATTCCACTGGAAAGTAGTCGTGGGGGTGCCACGGCAAAAAAAGCACCCAGCACTCTCTGTAAATGAGGTTTGTGCTAGGAAGGGCATCCAGCTGTAGAAATCAGGCCAGAATCAGTTCCCGTCCCACCCTTGCAAGCAGGGAAAAGCGGACGTAAAATGATGAAATATATATATGTATATATATATATATATATGTATATATATATAATAATAATAATAATAATGAAATTATTGTGTAAAGTGCTCAGGTGCACTACAACTCGTCAATAGTGCATGTATAGTACATAGAATAATATACAAATGTCAAGGAAGTGAATAGTGTATGAGGCGTGATATACATGTGTGTATGTGTATGGAGGGGGAACATTAGCTGTAGTGTTGGCGAATCTCGGGAAGCATGGAGATTTTAAAGGATGCAGTGTCTCGACAGCTAACAACCAATGCAGGTAGTTTGTTCCATGCTTCAGCAACTCTGAGCGTGAAAAAATGTTTCAGAAAGTCATGGGAACTGCTGTTTTCTGACTTTCTGGGCATGCCCACTTGTGTTAGACACATGGAAATCAAAAAGGTACTCAGGGTTGTTGTTGGCAAGATGGTTAACAATTTTGTGGGTGTTTACCAAGTCAGTTACCAGGCATCGGAGCTTCAATGTATCCATGCCCAGGGAAGCAAGGCGCTCAGAGTATGGTAGATGCCTGATGGAGGATATTCGCTTGGTTGCATGTCTCTGAACAGTTTCGAGGCGGTCAATGTTCTGAGCAAGATAGGGGTTCCAGACTGGTGATGCAAATTCTAAATGTGGCCGCACCATATAGCCATGTACAGTCTTAAATAGATAGCTGGAGAGTGGCTGACAAAGGTCTTGCTGAGTGATGCTAAGACACCCTCGGCCCTCTTGACAATTTTAGAGACGTGCTTCGTCCAACGCAAATCGCTGCTGACCGTAATGCCCAGGTCACGTTCACAAGAAGACTTCTTGATATTAGTGCTGTGGAGGGAGTATGTGGACGCTGGGTTTTTACTCCCAAAATGCATGGTGGTGCACTTGTCTACAGCTAGCTTGAGTTGCCAGTCTGAGATCCATTGTTGCATTGTGTCCAGGTTAGACTGCAAGCAAGATCTATGGTGTTCAGGATCTCTCCTTTTTATCTCAAGGTACAGCTTGATGTCATCTGCGTACTTTAGTACTGTGGCATTCTTTAAGTTGGCATCTATGTCATTAATATATGCCACAAACAAAAGGGGGGCCAAGAACAGATCCCTGTGGTAAACCAGATGACATCTCATATGGTGAGGAATGCTGTCCCAGAACCGTGACTACCTCTCTTCGATTGAGAATGAAGGACTTCAACCAGTTAAAAAGATCATCCTTCACACCCATTGCAGAGTGTTTTCCCATAAGCCTTTTGTGTGGCACAGAATTGAAAGCTTTCGCAAAGTCAAGGTAAACAACATCCACCCATGAGCCACATCAGTGATCTGGGTGATGTCTTCAAGAAACTCGATAAGTTGATCACAGCAGCTGGAGTTGGGGATAAATACAAATTGCGAGGGCCGGATAAGACTGTGAGAGTTCCAGAAGTTCCAAAGTGTTTCTCTGACACAGGATTCCATCAGTTTGGCAATGCAACTAGTAAGACTGACTGGACGATAGTTCACAGGTGATGTGCGGTCACCCTTTTTGAACAGAGGAATGATACTGGCAGTTTTCCACTGTTCTGGAGTAGCACCGTTGTTCAGACAGAATTGGAAGAAGCATGATAGCTGGTGCAGAAGGAAGTACCCACCACGTTTAAGAAGCAGGTACGTAACACCATCAAGACCAGGAGAGGCATGGTTGCGTTCATTTTTTAGGTGACGTCGCAGCATTGCAGGTGTAAATTCCATGGTTGTAATAGAATCTGGTGTCATAGGTGGTGGAGACAGTACACTCTGGTCTTCAATAGTGAAAATGCCTGCATAGCATTCAGCAATGAGCTCTGCGCATTCCTTGGGGTCGTCAGTAACCTGGCTTGTGTGGGGATTGTGAAGAGGACCAACTGGAGAGTGAGGCCTCTGCTTTGAGTGAACATACTTCCAGAACACCTTACTGTCAGGGCTGGTTGCTATGCGCTGCTCAAATTGAAGCACTGCCTTTTTTGTCACCTGTTTGAGGCGGTTGGACGATCTATTTCGCCTCTTCCTATTAATGTCTGATTTGTGCAGTTTGTACTCACGTTCAGCATTGCGACGTTCGTTTCTGGCAAGACAGACTGCTGCAGTCTCCCAAATTGCACTTTTGGGATGTTTTTTCCACTTACGTGGCACCGATGCTGCACATGCTGTCCATATTGAGCTCAGGATGTTCTCGAGTATAGTGTTGACATCTCCAGAGTCGTAGAACTCAAGCCAGTTTAGACGTTGCAACTCGGTGCAGTAACAGTTTCGAGATGGTTGTGGTTTTTGTTACTGCCCATGAGGGATAGATTGGCAATGATCATAGCATGATCAGAGTCACCTAAAGGTTCCTCAACAGTAACACTAATGACCGTTTCAGGAGTAGTGGTGAAGAGTAGGTCCAAAGTGTTGTCACCTCTTGGAGGTGACTACTTGGGACCATATATATATACATGATGTGTGTTT
>OZ024743.1:26779704-26794704 GCA_964016885.1 Eledone cirrhosa | reverse complement strand
AAATGCCCAAAATGCATAAAGTGAGTGATATTTGAGCTCGGAAGCAGAATTTTTTTTAAATTTTGTTGATCTATGTAATCAAGTGGGACTGGATGGTATGATCAATAGAAACAGTTTCTTTGATTCGATCAAAGTATCACTATTAAAGCAGAACAAATATCCAGATTTAAGGATCACTATTAAAGCAAAGCAAATATCCAACATTAATCCAGTGTGTGTGTGCCTGTATGCACATTCAGCACATGCATAGTGTGTCATTTAGAGCAGTAAAATAGCACAGTGTGTAGTGAATTGTGTAAAATCAGAAGAAATGTCCTTCAGTTCTTTTTGATTAAATTTTGTAATTGAAAATTAAAACTCTATTGTTTATTACTATTTCTAGGCACCTGATGTTTTTCAGTATGACACCAAAAATCCATCAGGAGAAAGTAAACTATCAAATAGGTAATTTCTTTTATAATATCAGGCAATAGCAATGCTCGAACACGAGTTTGTGGCCATCATGTGTATACATATATGTGTGTGTGTGTATATATATATATATATATATACACATATATATATATATGTGTGTGTATGTGATATATATATTCATTAGTTAAGCAAAACAAGACCACAAATTTCACAAGGAAGACATTATTAAAAGATTGTCAACTTCTGCATGATCCCAGCTACCTAGCTGCTTTCTACTGCATATTGCACATTGAGCACATGCCTTTCACTTTGGCTTCTAACTAATTCAACAATCTCTCCTCTCCTATCTACATCTCTCTCTTTAAGATTGGTTACTCTTGAACTGTGTATATATATATATATATATATATGTATGTATGTATGTATGTATGTATGTATGTATGTATGTATGTATGTATGTATGTATGTATGTATGTATATGTATGTATGTATATATATGTATGTATATATGTATGTATATATATATGTCAACAGTTGACATAATCTTGTAATCTTGTATCAGTAATGACGGTAATATATATATATATATAAAGACTAAGGTCCTTATAAGTAGACGAGAAAACAGAACCCAGATCCCCTCAGGGAAATGGCCTTGCTCAGTATGTAGGAAAGGTGTAGGTAGGAACTCCATTCTTTGCCCCAAATGCAAACAATGGGTACACAAGAGATGTAGCGGGATCTCAGGAAGCTTAATTAAGAATGTAGGATTCACATGCAGCAGCTGTGCTGAAACAGCAAGCAAACAGCCACAGGAAACAAGTACCACCAATCTCTGGGAGGGCCCTGTAGAAACAGTAGACAGCTTCTGCTACCTAGGTGACCGAATTAGCAACGGAGGTGGGTGCTCAGAAAGTACAATAACTAGGGTAAGAACGGGATGGAAGAAGTTTAGGGAACTACTACCACTGCTAGCTGCAAAAGGCTTCTCCCTCAGAATGAAAGGCAGACTGTATGATGCGTGTATCCGAACAGCGATGTTGCATGGTAGTGAGACCTGGGCGCTGAAGGTGGAAGACTTACGTAGATTAGAGAGAAACGAAGCCTGCATGCTCCGATGGATGTGTAACAGCAATATACGTGAACGACAAAGCATAAATGAATTGAGAGAGAGACTGAGCATAAGAGGAATCAAATGCTGCGTGCAGGAGAGGCGGTTACGCTGGTATGGACATGTGATGCGTATGAAGGATGACAGCTGCATAAAAGGTGCAGAGCACTAGAAGTTGATGGAAACCGCGGAGTGGGGAGACCCAAGATGACTTGGGATGAGGTGATAAAAGCCGACTTTACCCAACTACACCTCTCAAAGTCAATGACACACGACCGTGACCTCTGGCGTCACGCAGTAATACAGGGTACCCGACCTCCCATGGGTACATGCTGAAGCATATAAACAATATGCCCCCCCCCCCCCACCGCAAGGTGGTCGTGGAGGTGCCACGGCAAAAAAGCACCCAGCCCACACTGTAAAGTGGACGTGTAGGCGCCACGAAAAAGCACCCAGCACTCACTGTAAATGAGGTTGGTGTTAGGAAGGGCATCCAGCTGTAGAAATCAAGCCAGATCAGTTCCTGTATGAGCAAGGCATGGTCAGCCGACCAGACACTGCCCACAACAGGACAACCCGTCTAACCCATGCTAGCGTGGAAGAACGGACGTAAAACGGTGATGATGATGATGATGATGATATGTGTGCGTGTGTGTAAGTGAGTAGAGTAGCGTGTGTGTGTTTGTTTGTATGTATGAGTGTTGCTGTGTGCGTGTGTGTGTATGTCGTACGTATAAGTGTCAATAAGTGATTTTTTTTTTTTTTTTTTTTTGCGCGGGGACATAGAAATAATCGGGCTGGATGCCCGATCGCGCAGTTAAACCACTGGGAGTGAAGAACCCCTAGCCCTTGTCAGGGCATTCTTCTAGGAGAAGGCATCTCAGGAAACTGGGTTAACTCCGACATAAAACCTGTGGCTCAGTAGTTACCGATGATGTTGATCTTTTCTTCTTTTCGGGTTATAGCTACTGTCGCTCAGAGTGGGATTGGCTCAGTGCACAGTCTTTCCTCACTTTAAAAATATTCGTCACGCACAGGCATTGCACGAGTGCATTAATAATTATTAATAGTGTACTATTATTATTATTATTATTACTATTATTATTTTTTTTTTTTTTTTTTTTTTTTTTTTCCAATTCAATGATGTTCCAGAACAATATAAAAGAGATAATTGGCAATTTAGGTTCTGGAACAAAAAAGATCATTGGCAATAAGGGCAGGGGCCCCAGGTTATCACAGCCTGGGCCCGCTCGTCATCGTGCCATTGTAATAGAGCCAAACAAGGCATTTAGTCTTGGCTGCTGGAACGTACGGACGCTGCTTGACAGGGATTCCTTGGGGCGTCCTGAACGAAGGACCGCTCTTGTTGCAAAGGAGCTTCGACGTTACGATCTTGACATCGTGGCTTTATCTGAGACGAGGCTAGCTGGAGATGGTCATCTTACGGAATTTTGTGGAGAATATACATTCTTCTGGAAAGGAAGAGATGAAGGAACCAGAAGAGAGGCTGGGGTAGGATTTGCTGTTAAGACTGTGCTTGTGAACAAATTAGAAGAATTCCCAGTAGGGATTAGTGAGCGTCTTATGTCCATGAGAGTTCCGCTGGACAAGGGAAGATATGCTACCCTGGTGAGTGTGTATGCTCCAACTATGAGTTCTGTTGATGAGGAAAAGGTGTCCTTTTACCATGCCTTGAAAGGTGTTTTAAGAAATATCCCTCAGGCAGATAAAGTCATCGTGCTTGGTGACTTTAATGCTAGAGTGGGTAGGGATTTTAACACATGGAATGTAATCGGAAGGCATGGGGTGGGAAAGTGTAACAGCAATGGTATGCTCCTGCTGCAGATGTGTGAGGAGCTGGATCTGTGTGTTACCAACACCATGTTCCAACAAAAGAACAAATTCAAGACCACATGGATGCATCCTGCATCTAAGGAATGGCATCTTTTGGACTACGTCCTAGTCAGAATGCGTGACAGACAGGATGTGCAGTGTGTTCGTGTTCTTCGTGGAGCTGAGTGCTGGACGGACCACCGCCTGGTACGCGCAAAAGTGAAACTAATCACTAAACGTAAAATCCGGGCTCCTGGTGTTGCCCTGCCCAAAAGATTGAATGCTGCTCGTCTTAAGGATAAAAATGTGAAGAGGATATTGGAAGAAGAGATGCAGGCTGCAGATCTTGGTGAGGATTGGCCGACCCTTAAAAAGTCGGTTTATGATGTAGGAAGGCGTGTTCTGGGATTAGCGCAGAGGAAACATCAGGACTGGTTTGATGAGAATGATGTACATATAGAAGACTTGTTGGCTGATAAGAGGCGTGCTCTGTCACGCTACTTGACGGCAAAACCACAGGAGAGGAATACGTTGCATGAGGAACTCAGGGATGTAAAATCACGTGTTAGGCGGAGTCTTTCTCAGATGAAGGATCAGTGGTGGAGTGAGAAGGCTGGTGAGATACAAACTGCGTCTGATTCCAATAACACAAAGCTGTTGTACAGTCTCTTGCGTGAGGTTTATGGACCGTCTTCTTCTCTGGTGACACTGCTTCGCAGCAAGGATGGCAAAGAACTTCTTCGTGACTCACAAGGAATTCTACGAAGGTGGCGAGAGCACTTTGATGATCTTTTGAATCAGCCGTCTGTCGTCAGTGAAGATTTCCTCAATCTCATTCCAGAAAGTCCTGTGAAAGTAGCTCTCGCAGAACCTCCGACGCTTGTGGAGGTTGCAGTGGCTATTTCGAAGCTGAACAGTGGAAGATCTCCAGGTATGGATGGCATACATGCTGAGCTCCTACAATATGGTGGTGAGAGACTCTTGCAACATCTTCACTCTTTGTTTGGCAGGATATGGGCTAATGAATCCGTACCTGAGGACTGGAGAGATGCAGTAATGGTGGTCTTGTACAAGGGACAGGGTAACAGGAATGATTGTGGGAACTACAGAGGTATATCATTGCTTTCTGTCGTAGGGAAAGTTTTATGTAGGGTGCTTCTGGACCGTCTGCTGACACACATTGCAGATTGTGTTCTTCCTGAAAGTCAATCTGGTTTTCGTGCTGGACGCGGCACTACTGATATGATCTTCTCAGCTAGACAGCTCCAGGAGAAGTGCATGGAACAAGGCTTGGATCTGTATCAGGTTTTTGTCGATCTGACAAAAGCTTTCGATACTGTTAACAGAGATGCATTATGGAAGGTTCTCCAGAAACTTGGTTGCCCTGATAAGTTCCTTGCTTTAGTTAGGTCTTTCCATGACGACATGAAGGCTTGGGTTAATGTCGGGGGTAACATGTTGGAGCCTATCTCAGTAAAAAATGGAGTGAAACAGGGGGATATTCCAGCACCGACCCTGTTTGCCATATACTTTGCAATGGTTTTCTGAATTGCATTCAGGAATTGCGAGCATGGTGTTTACATCCGATATCGAACCTCAGGCAGCATATTTAACATCAGGCGCTTTGCTGCGAAGACAAAAGTATTTGCATCAATCATAAGAGACCTCTTGTATGCAGATGATTGCGATCTTGTAGCGCACACAGAGAGTGATATGCAGCACATTTTGAATGCATTTTCTGACGCTTGCACTGCCCTAGGTCTGACTATCAGTCTCAAGAAAACCGTCGTCATGTACCAACCTTCCTCTGGTAAGCAGTACACTGAACCAAACATCTATGTGTATGGCAAACGACTTGGAGTGGTTGATCAGTTTGTCTACCTGGGAAGCACTGTCAATCGATACAGCAACCTTGACAGTGAAATCTCACTTAGGATTAGGAAAGCTAGAAAGGCGACTCTGGGGTCGGCGAGACATATGCAGGAGGACAAAGGTAAAGGTGTACAGGGCATGTGTGCTCTCTTGTCTTCTTTATGCCTGCGAGACCTGGGTCACATATCGACACCACCTTAAGCAATTGGAGCGTTTCCATCAGATGTGTCTCAGACGGATCCATGGCGTTCACTGGAGGGACCACATCAGTGATGTCGAGATTTTGGAAAGCTCTATGTGTGACAGTATAGAAGCTCTTGTGCTTAAGCAACGACTCCGTTGGAGTGGTCACCTTGCCAGGATGAAGGATTCTAGAATGCCAAAACAACTCTTTTATGGAGAGTTGGTTAAAGGAAAACGACCGCCACATAAACCAAAAAAGAGGTATAAGGATTCCTTGAAAGCCTCTCTGAAAGACGCTAACATCTCTGCTGATACATGGGAGAATATTGCTGCTGATCGTAATAAATGGAGAAAGAGTGTATATGAGGGAGAAGTTGCCTTTGAGGTATCTCGAATCGCATACGAGAAAGTAAAGCGGGATGTGAGGAAGGGCATTGCTGTTGCACTTCCAGACGGCGAGGGTCCTCCTATGGTGCTGACATGCAGCGTCTGTGCGAGACTCTGCCTAAGCAAAGCTGGACTCGAAAGTCATCTTCGCAGTCACAAAGTAAAACCAGTGGTTGACTACCAGGCTGCTGTTGGAGATGCTACTCATCATGCTTGCCAAACATGTGGTAGAGAATGTAAATCAGCAGGAGGGCTCAAGTGACATGCAAAAGTACATGAACTCCAACCACAGCCGACTATTCCCAGTGAATGTTTTGGTTGCCGACTCTGTGCAAGACATTTTAGATCATTGGCTGGGCTAAAAAGCCACATTCGATCGCAGCGCTGTTAGTTGCTATCGTGTGTGTGTGTAGATATGCTTATGTGTGTGCGTGTGTATGTATATGTATATGTATATTATTATTGTTGTTGTCGTTATTATTATTGTTATTATTATTATTATTATTATTATTATTATTATTGTTATTAATGTATGTGTGTGTATATGTGTGTGAGTTTGTATGTGTATATGTGTATGTATATATATATATATATTTTTTTATTTTTTTTTATTTTTATTCAATTTTTATTTATTTATTATTATTATTATTATTATTATTACTTTTTTTTCTTCTCGTGCAATGGCCATACTCGATTACGAGGGGGCAGCCATCATATATATATGTATGTATTTATGTATATATATATGTATGTATATATATATGTATGTATATATATATGTATGTATGTATATATATATATTTATGTATATATGTATATATGAATGTATGTATATATATATGTATGTATATATATATGTATGTATATATGTATGTATGTATATATATATATATGTATGTATATATATATGTATGTATATATATATGTATATATATATATATATATCATCATTCATCATTTTTTTTGCGTCCACTTTTCCCTGCTTGCAAGGGTGGGACGGGAACTGATTCTGGCTTGATTTCTACAGCTGGATGCCCTTCCTAACACCAACCTCATTTACAGTGAGTGCTGGATGCTTTTTTGCCGTGGCACCTCCACATATATATATGTATATATATGGAGGAGGTTATAGTTCACTTGATGCATTGTGTAATGAGGTATAAACGTTTGTATATGTATAATAAAACCAAAACAATGCAGGTATGGACATAGAATAAAGAATGCAAATGCAAAAGATATTGTTGACAATTAGTCTTTTACCTTAGATTTATTTAAATGTCCTTAATTTTCGAGATATCTCTTCTTCGGAGGGAAGTAAAGCGGTTAAACCAGTGTTCTAAATAGCTTGCCAAGTCATGCTGACAGCATGACTTGGCAAGCTATTTAGAACACTGGTTTAACCGCTTTACTTCCCTCCGAAGAAGAGATATCTCGAAAATTAAGGACATTTAAATAAATCTAAGGTAAAAGACTAATTGTCAACAATATCTTTTGCATTTGCATTCTTTATTCTATGTCCATACCTGCATTGTTTTGGTTTTATTATACATATACAAACGTTTATGTATATATATATATATATATATGTATCATCATTCATCATCATTTCATTTTACGTCCACTTTTCCCTGCTTGCAAGGGTGGGACGGGAACTGATTCTGGCTTGATTTCTACAGCTGGATGCCCTTCCTAACACCAACCTCATTTACAGTGAGTGCTGGGTGCTTTTTTGCCAGGGCACCTGCACGACCACTTTACAGTGGAATGATAGGGACTCCAGTCCCTATCATGTCATTTCTACAGCTGAGTAAACTGGAGCAATGTGAAATAAAGTGTCTTGCTCAAGGATACAACACATCACCCGGTCTGAGAATTGAACTCACTACCTATCGATTGCAAGGCCAATGCTCTAACCACTACGCCATAAGCCTCCATGTATATATATATATGTATATATATATCATCATCATCATCATCATCATCGTTTAACGTCCATATTCCACGCTTGCATGGGTTTGGACGGGAGTTTTCCCACTTGAGGCAAGAGTGGTTGTCTTGCTCGCATAGGACTGTCTGGCGGGTTTTCTACGGCTGGATGCCCTTCCTAACACCAACCACATTTACAGTGTGGAACTGGGAGGTTTTTACCGTGTTACATACACGGCCACATTACAACGTGGACTGTGTGTTTTTTTGTCTTGACACCTACACGACCTCATTTATTTCGGGCTGGATGTTGTGACACCAACATAACTTTACATTGAAAGGGGTGGGGGTAGTGGGACGGGGGTGTATTTTGTTAGAGGTGCCTACTGAGTGTAGTAGGTTTCACTTTATACTTAGGTAAGGCGGGTCTTCTCTATTACTGTGTAGCGCCAAAGCTCTCAGTCCAGTGACATTGTCTTGGAGAAGTGTAAGTGTGTGAGGTCGGAATTTATCAAGTCGTCCCAGGTTTTTCTGGGTCTGCCTACTCTGTGGCTATCGTTTATTTTTATTGCCCCGCACTTTTTTATACAGCTGTCGTCTTTCATGCGCATCACGTGACCATACCAACGTAGTCTTCTCTCGAGTAAACAACATCTGATCCCTCTTATTTCTAATTTCTCCCTTAGTTCGTTTATGGTTTGCCGTTCACGTATATTACTATTACACATCCAGCGGAGCATGCAAGCTTCGTTTCTCTCCAGTCTGCGTATATCCTCTGCACACAATGTCCAGGTCTCACTGCCATGTAACATTGTTGTTCGTATGCAGGCATCATACAGCCTGCCTTTCATTTTTAGAGAGAACCCTTTAGCGGCCAATAGTGGTATAAGCTCTCTGAACTTTTTCCATCCTGTTCTGACTCTAGCTACTGTACTTTCAGAGCACCCGCCCCCACTGCTGATTTTATCACCCAGGTAACGGAAGCTGTCCACTATTTCTATAGAACCATCTGTGCAATGGAATGATTTTGTATTCTGTGGGCACTTGCTGCTACTTATTGCACCATATATGTATATTTATATATGTATATATGTATATATATATATATGTATCATCATCATCATCATCGTTTAACATCCATCTTCCACGCTTGCATGGGTTTGGATGGGAGTTTTCCCACTTGAGGCAAGTGTAAGTGTCTTGCTCGCATAGGACTGTCTGGCGGGTTTTCTACGGCTGGATGCCCTTCCTAACACCAACCACGTTTACAGTGTGGACTGGGAGGTTTTTACCGTGTTACCTACACGGCCACATTACAGCGTGGACTGTGTGTTTTTTTGTCATGACACCTACACGACCTCATTTGTTTCGGGACTGGATGTTGTGGTACCAACATAACTTTACATTGAAAGGGGTGGTATGGATGTGGTGGGGGTAGTGGGACGGGGGTGTATTTTTGTTAGAGGTGTCTACTGACTAGTAGGTTTCACTTTATACTTAGGTAAGGCGGGTCTTCTGTATTACTGTGTCGCGCCAAAGATCTCGGTCCAGTGACATTGTCTTGGAGAGGTGTAAGTGTGTGAGGTCGGAATTTATCAAGTCGTCCCAGATTTTTCTGGGTCTGCCTACTCCGTGGCTACCGTCTATTTTTATTGCCCTGCACTTTTTTATACAGCTGTCGTCTTTCATGCGCATCACGTGACCATACCAACGTAGTCTTCTCTCGAGTAAACAACATCTGATTCCTCTTATTCCTAATTTCTCCCTTAGTTCATTTATGCTTTGCCGTTCACGTATATTACTATTACACATCCAGCGGAGCATGCAAGCTTCATTCCTCTCCTGTCTGCGTATATCATCTGCACACAATGCCCAGGTCTCACTGCCATGTAACATTGCTGTTCATATGCAGGCATCATACAGCCTGCCTTTCATTTTTAGAGAGAACTCTTTCGCGGCTAATAGTGGTATAAGCTCTCTGAACTTTTTCCATCCAGTTCTGACTCTAGCTACTGTACTTTCAGAGCACCCTCCACCACTGCTGCTTTTGTCACCCAAGTAACGGAAGCTGTCCACTATTTCTATAGAACCATCTGTGCAATGGAATGAGCTAGTATTCTGTGGGCACTTGCTGCTACTTATTGCACCAGAGCACCGGCCACATATAAAATCTATATTCTTAGCTAGCTTACCTGTGATCCCACTACATCTTTTATGCACCCATACTTTGCATTTGGGACATAAAATGTTTCTGCCTACTCCTTTCCTACACACTGAGCAGGGCAATTTCTCGGATGGACCGGTGCCCTATTTTCCTTCCTACAAACTAGAACTCTAGTCTTAGACAGGTTAATTTTAAGGCTTTTGATTCTAGGCCATGCTTCCATGTTTGGAATTTCTTCTCTAGTTCAGCCATTGATTCAGCTATGAGCGTTAGATCATCTGCCTATAGGAGTTCCCATGGGCAGCCGGTGTTGAACTCCTCTGTTATAGCCTGAAGGGCAATAATAAATAGTAGGGGGCTAAGAAGGGAGCCCTGATGAACACCAACTTTTACGCTAAACTCTTCACTATATTTGTTGTTAATTCTAACCTTGCTGACTGTTTCTTTATACATGGCTTGTATAGCTCTCACAAACCATTCATCAACACCTAGTTTTCTAAGAGCCCACCAGATAATGGAACGGGGGACTCTGTCGAAGGCTTTCTCCAAGTCGACAAAAGCTAAGTATAGGGATTTACTTTTAGCTAGGTACTTCTCCTGTAGTTGTCGTACAATGAAAAGAGCGTCTGTGGTACTTTTACCTGACACAAACCCGAACTGCATTTCATCTAGATCAATTCGCTCTCTGATTAGTTGCGCTATTACTTTTTCTGTGACCTTCATGACCTGGTCGATTAATTTAATGCCTCTATAGTTACCCCTATCTAGGGCATCTCCTTTACCCTTGTAGCAGTTAATGATGATGCTGCTACGCCAGTCCTTCGGAACAACCCCATCTGTATGACTTGGTTTACTATCCGGGTGACCATGGTGTGTCCCACCGTTCCAGAAGCTTTCAGCATTTCAGCAACTATTTCCAAAAGCCCAACCACCTTACCCGTCTTCATATCTTTGATTACCTTACTTATTATACTACCTTCGACTAACACTGCTGGTCCCTCTATTGGATCGATGTGGGGGAGAAAAACATTCTCCCATTTATTCTCCTCATTTAGTAGCCTTTCGTAGTGACACTTCCAAGCTACCTTCTTATCAGCGTCAGTGATGGCAAGTACACCAGCATCATTAAGGACACACTTCTCCCCGACAATATCACGGTTTTCCTTGACACATTGCCTAGCAATCCTGAACACCTCACGTTTTTGGTCCTCGCGTTGTAGAACATGCTTGAACTTTCTTTCTTCTGCTTCCCTTCTTGCGAAGTACACTTGTCTCCCAGCTTCCCTCCTGGCCACTTGATAGTCTTCTCTACTTCCTCCATCCCGCCATACTTTCCAAGCCTGCTTTTTGGCCTTAATTGACTCCTCCACCTTACTGTTCCACCACCACGTTACTCTCCTCCTGCCTATAGGCCTGCTCCAGCCACAGACTTCATCTGCCGCCATCAGCAGGTTTTCTTTCAGGAATTCCCACTGTTCCTCTATATTGTACGACTCTAATTGCTCTTCCTTACTGTCGAAAGCATCTAGTAATAAACTTTTATATTTATTACTGGCTGTGGGTCCTTTAGCTTCCATATTTTTCTCCTGGGGATAGTCCTCTTCTGTTGTCGAGTACGTCTCGTCCTGACTATGAGGTCGCTAATTATGAGTCTATGTTGAGAAGTGCATTCTTCATGGGGGAGGGATTTAGTGTTTACAACAGACACTCTGTCACGTCTTCTGGTAAGGATATAATCTACCTGGCTGGTATGTTCCCCTGATCTGTAGGTGATCAAGTGATTGTCTCGTTTTTTGAAGTTAGTGTTACAGATTGTTAGGTTATTTGCGTCACAGAATTCCAGGATTCTGGAGCCTTCCGCATTTCTAGTACAAAACCCATAGCCTCCATGGATTCCATCATAGCCGTCACAATGTTGTCCAACGTGACCATTTAGGTCGCCAGCAATAATAATATAGTCACTGTCGGTTATTTGGGAGGTAGTGAGCATCAGTGTCTCATAGAAAGTGTCTTTTATAGCGCCAGGCAGTCCGGATTGGGGCGCGTACGCAGATATTATCGTCACAGTAGTTCTATTTAGAACAAGTCTTATTTTAATTATTCTGTCGTTTACTCTATTTACGTCTATTATCTTATCCACCCATTTTTCTGCTAACATGATTCCTACCCCACCCAGCCCATTGTCATTTCCCACCCAGAAAAGCTTATAGCATCGTTTTTTTTACCCACGATGAATCTAGCAGACCCGCCCCTCCACCTGGTCTCTTGGATACAGCAGACATCAACCTCCTTACGTTCAAGCATTTCTACAACCTCGTTAGAGCGGCCTTTTAAGGTCCCTACATTCGTGGTACCAACTCTGAAGTTTTGGATTGCGTTTGGTGGGTGGGGTGCAGGGAGGGGTGAGGTGGATGGGGTTGGGGTTATGTTGGCCATCCGTGGCCGCAACAAAGAGGGTGGGGCCTTGCCCTTTCGTCCGGCAGCATGAGGTGAATATATATATATGTATATATATGTATATATATATATATATGTATATATATATATATATGTATATGTATATATATATATATATGTATATATATATATATGTATATATATATATATATATATATATATGTATATATAGGAACCAGTAAGACCCCGACAGCTGAGCTCAAGCCGTTTCGACGGCTAATTCTGGACTGAGTCCAGAATTAGCCGTCGAAACGGCTTGAGCTCAGCTGTCGGGGTCTTACTGGTTCCTATTACCCACTCTACTACCTCAAGTATTGAGTACTTTGGTGCGTTATGGTCCACCTGGTTCCTTACCACATTTCCTTCGTTATATGTATATATATATGTATATATGTGAAAAAATGGGGAGAAGAATACTGCTGGTTGCACATGGATAACATGTAATAAAATAAGTCCCTCATCAGCGATTTGCCGACGATCATAGATATTTCATTGCATTAAAAATCATATACCTCACGTCGGTGCAATAATAACTAAATTAAGTTATTAGGACAATTAAAACGCGTAAAGCGAGTGAGACAAGATAACAACAAAGGAGACAAGCTTCATAGTTATTCTGTTAGCATAAGCTAGGTGAATATATGAGATATATATGTATATATGTATATGTATATATATATATATGTATATATATATAGATATATATATATATATATATGTATATATATATATATGTATATATATGTATATATATATATATGTATATATATGTATATATATATATGTATATATATGTATATATATATATATGTATATATATGTATATATATATATGTATATATATATGTATATATATATATATGTATATATATATATGATTATATATGTATGTATATATATATGTATGTATATATATATGTATGTATATATATATGTATATATATATATATGTATATATATATATATATGTATATATATATATATATATATATATGTATATATATGTATATATATGTATATATGTATATATATATGCATATATATATGTATATATATATATATATGTATATATGTATATATATATATATATATGTATATATATATATATATATGTATATATATATATATATATATATATATGTATATATATATATATATATGTATATATATATATATATATGTATATATATATGCATATATATATATGTATATATATATTCATCATCATCATCATTTACAGTGAGTGCTGGGTGCTTTTTTTGCCGTGGTACCTCCTCGTCCACTTTGCAGTGGAATGATAGGGACTCAAGTCCCTATCATCTCATTTCTACAGCTGAGTAAACTGGAGCAATGTGAAATAAAGTGTCTTGCTCAAGGAAACAACACATCATCCGGTCTGAGAATTGAACTCACAATCTTTCGATTGCAAGGCCAATGCTCTAACCACTAAGCCATGTGCCTCCATTGTGTATATATATATACAGGGTACCCGACCTCCCATGGGTACATGCTGAAGCATATAAACAATATGCCCCCCCCCCCCCCCCCCCCCCCCCACCGCAAGGTGGTCGTGGAGGTGCCACGGCAAAAAAGCACCCAGCCCACACTGTAAAGTGGACGTGTAGGCGCCACGAAAAAGCACCCAGCACTCACTGTAAATGAGGTTGGTGTTAGGAAGGGCATCCAGCTGTAGAAATCAAGCCAGATCAGTTCCTGTATGAGCAAGGCATGGTCAGCCGACCAGACACTGCCCACAACAGGACAACCCGTCTAACCCATGCTAGCGTGGAAGAACGGACGTAAAACGGTGATGATGATGATATATATATATATGTGTGTGTATATATATATATATGTGTGTATATATATATATATGTGTGTATATATATATATATGTGTGTATATATATATATGTGTGTGTGTATATATATATATGTATATATATATATGTGTGTATATATATATGTATATATATATATGTGTGTATATATATATATATATATATGTGTGTGTGTGTGTATATATATATATATGTATCCCAGTACAACCTGTCCCATGGTCGGGTCATTGGCGACTAAACTGGCAACCCTACCAAGGTTTCTTGGTGAGGAGGGTGACTTTGGACATCTTGCAGGACTAAAAACAAAACCTGTCAAAGGGCAAAGGACCTCTTAAGAGTCAATGGCCATCCAAAATCACCGGGAGAGATGACCCCTTAGCCTTTGTCAAGGCAGAATTCTAGGAGAAGGAAAACTCTGATATAACACCTGCAACCCTGATGGTATCCAATGATGTTGACTTGTTCTTCTTTTTGGTAAATATCATCTTGGTTAAGAGAGTGGGACTGGCTTTGTGCAGTGCGTTTGCTCACTATAAAAGCATCACGGCACAGGCATTGCTTTATATCTGGAGATCTCTCTGCAATTGTCATCATATGGTACCATGTGCCCAGCACTATGTGTCAATAATTGTTACAGGTGTAGTGTTTGTACCAGAGTTTTCAAGTCGCTGGCTGGGCTAAAAAGTCACACTTGTTCAGCGCATCGGTAGGGGTTCTCCTACATGGATATAAAGTAGTGGCCGTACTCGAAAACGAGTTGGCAGCCACCATATATATATATATATATATACACATATATATATATATATATATATA
>OZ024743.1:26752204-26772204 GCA_964016885.1 Eledone cirrhosa | reverse complement strand
ATGGATGTTATCCAACCATCTTGCTCGGAATATACCCCTAGGTCTCCTGCGGACTGGTTTTGCCCGTAAAATCTGTCCAGCAATTCTTTCTTGAGACATTCTAACCATATGCCCATAGTATCAGAGCTATGATCTCTCACTTCAAAATAATAGTGACTCTCTGATTTTCAAGCTACTCACTCTATCAAGTAACGTTACTCCAAAGACCTTTTGGAGATACTCTGTTTCGGCCAGTATTCATGATCATATTGTGACCAGCAAATAGTATCAACTATGGAAAGACCAATGGAATCATTGTTTCTTTAGTCTTGTGTGAGGATCGGCTCTTTTCCTTTCCTTTTTTTCTGTAAATATTTATTTTTATCATTCTCAATATATTTAATTATTTCTCTCTTTTTTTTCTTTCTTTTGTTTCAGCAAATGTCTGACTCTTTAGACAAATCGCCAACTGCATCATCTATAATGTCCACAATAAGTAGTGAATTGAGTGGCTTAGCTCAGAGCACTAGTAGCACCTTATCAGGATTTCTGGGAGAATTGGCTGGTAACTTTTTTTATTTAATGTATTTATTCCTTTTAAAATTCATAACCAAATTCATTATTTATTATTTTTATCATTATTATGTGAAGGTTCATGTCTTAGCGGGTAAGGTATTGGGCTAACAATTGTAAAGTTGTGAGTTTGATTTCCAGACCAGGCACTGCATTGCACCCTTGGGTGTAAAGCCTTATTTCATATTGCTCCAGTTCATTCAGCTAGGAGAAAATGATTTGTCAAGTCACTTGTGCCACGTTGAATTGGTCTTTGCCTTTCCCTTAGACAAAAAGGGTGGTGTGAAGAATGGAGACAACTTGTCTTCTACAAAA
The DNA here is from genome assembly GCA_964016885.1 of Eledone cirrhosa. Lineage (NCBI taxonomy): Eukaryota > Metazoa > Mollusca > Cephalopoda > Octopoda > Eledonidae > Eledone > Eledone cirrhosa. The sequence goes on along the minus strand of OZ024743.1, from coordinate 26,771,337 downwards.
ACATTTTGCCTGGCCTTGTACCTTGAAGAGGATCTTTCTAAGTGCAAACCCATGGTAAATCATGACTGAAGAAACCTCATATTGTTATTACCATCATCATCATTTCAACAGTTTCAAGCAAGTTTACAGTACACACCAGGGATACACTAATGTTTCTGAAGTGTATATTGAATTCTCTTTTGAGAGTGTAGAATTGTTTTGCTTTCTTTTATTGTTTCTAATATCGCATATGTTAGGTGTTGTATTAGTGATTATGTTTCATCTGTGGTGTGAGTTGTATTATTTATGTGGATACAAGCATGGCTGAGTGGTTAAGAAGTTTGCTATGCAATTATGAGATCCCAGGTTTGTTCCCACTGTGTGACATCTTGGGCAAAAGGCATTTACCACACACTCAGGTCAACCGAAGCTCTATGAGTGAAATTAGGCACACAGAATCTGTGTGGAAGCCCATCAGATGTATCTCCTTGTAATTCAAAGGCCCAGCCTTGCAACATGTCAAACTAATTTGGATTGGGAATTATGTTTAAAATGCTTGTGTCTGTGGAATACTAAACTACTCAATTTAATTTACAAATTATAGGGTCAGTTAATCAAACAATTAAATGATATTTTTTATATCTATGATCATACTGTCCATTATTTTCTTATTTTAAGATAGTAGATATGATTTTGTGGAATTTTGCTGCTATTTCTAACTGGTCAGTCAGCCCCTTAGAGGCTCTCATGTTGTCTCATGTGGAATTATTATATATGAGTATGTGATGTGTTATTTTTGTTAGGTGGGGATTGGGTAAAGTATATGTGTTTTATGTTGGTTGTATTGTTGTTTTCTAACCTTGATCAAGCAGCCATTACCACTCCATTCTTTTAGTGATATAAAGAACTACATTATCTAATGAATATGTATTATCAATAATTTCTTTATAAATACATATTCCACATAGATATATTGAGAGACAGATAACACTATTAGCATAAAATACTGACTTCTGGATTATGGTTTTGAAGAGTTTGGGATATTCATTAGATGTGGATTGTGAGTGGTGTTTTTGAAAGGAAAGCCTCATGCATATAATGTGTAACAGGAATGGACCTACTCTCAGTATGAACTTACTGGTTGAGGAATGCAGCAAGGAGAGGACACTTACTAGCCTTGTCAGGGTAATTCTGGATCATTAAGGTTCCTTGGTTGACCCCAGGTGGAATCCTGCTCTTGGGACATCACTATATTTTGTATAGTGTGTATACCATAACTTTTCATTTCACTTCTTTTAATTTCAGTTTTGTAACCCACCCTGTAATGTTTCCTCATCTGTTGCCTTTGTGGTAATAATAAAGAAACAATTATTGTTATTAATGGCTGTGGATGGTAAAATTGGTAGAGCATTATACAAAATTACTTGTGATAGCTAAAGTTCTTAATGTTCTGAGTCCAAATACACATGAGGTCTAACAACAATTTATCTCAAACATTTAGAGATTTAATGTTAAGCGAGTTGTTCAATGTGTTATTTAACTCTAGGTCTACCCTGATTGAGCAGACCTATGATGAAAGACATTTCAGCTATATCTCATTTTTTTTAAAACAGTAGGATATGATTTGAGGCAATTTGGTTGTTAATTCTAGTTAGTCAAGTAACTGCATAGACTCTTCCTTGGATCAATATGACTGGTATTATTTTATTAAGTAATTAGGGCGGTGAATTGGCAGTATCGGTAGAGGGTTGGACGCCATGCTTTGACGCATAGAGTTACGGCCCTTGCCATTCTGAGTTCAAATCCCACCGAGGTTAACTTTGCCTTTCATCCTTATGGGGTCGATAAAATAAAGTACCAGTAATGTACTGGATAATTGCTGGCCTTGTGCCAAAAGTAGAAACAATTATTTTATTAAGTAATTCCATTCTGAGTTCAAATCCCGCCGAGGTTTACTTTGCCTTTCATCCTTACGGGGTCGATAAAATAAAGTACCAGTAATGCACTTGGTAATTGCTGGTCTGTGCCAAAAGTAGAAACAATTATTTTATTAAGTAATTCCATTCTGAGTTCAAATCCCACCGAGGTCAACTTTGCCTTTCATCCTTATGGGGTCGATAAAATAAAGTACCAGTAATGTACTGGGTAATTGCTGGCCTTGTGCCAAAAGTAGAAACAATTATTTTATTAAGTAATGGTCATGTTACATATATGCTGCATGACTTGTATTATAGTATTGGGAGGTGGTTATAAAGGAAGTGACTGCAATTTGTACTTTCAAATTCTGAGTGCTTTGTATTAGGGAGTGGATTGTGTCTAGTGGGACCAATTAACTTCTAACAGTAAGGGTGTAAACTTGAATTCTGTTTATCTTTTTATGATAATCATTGTGTTTCTTCCAATTTTTACTTTTGTGAATAATTTACATGCATCATGTCCCACATCACTTTGGCTTATTAATTGAAAACCTCATTCCTTAGCACACAATAGGATAGCCTAATCACTCTATAATTTATATCATTAATGTATCTATTGCTATCATAGTTACGTCCCTTTACGATCTGAGTTCAAATACTGCCGTTGTTGACTTTGCCTGTCATCCTTACGGGGTTGATAAAATAAAGTACCAGTAATGCACTGGGTAATTGCTGGCCCTGTGCCAAAAGTAGAAACAATTAATGTATCTATTGCTATGGGCTGCCAATTTATTCTTGCTCCATAAGAGGAATGATTATCTTGTTATATTTCATTGATGAAGATATAGAGATCAAATTAGTTTGTCTTCATTTGAAATTGTTATTGAAGATAAAAAGAAATATTGGCAGCAGTATAAAAGAACACTAAGAAAGTTTTAATATAACACAACATATGTGGATAACTATGAATGAAGACTAAGACAAAAATATTGGTCATATACCAAAAACTAAACTTTAAGCACAATACATTCAGGGATGTCTTAACAGACAAAGCAATGCACTTGAGCCCCTACACACACACAACCTCTGCATACATAGATTAATATTGGGCCATTGGGCTCCCAGTCAACTTCCCAGTGTACCCATGCCGTAAGACAGCATTAAAATTAGCCTTAGACGTTTTTGAAGATTTATAGTTAATACATACAAGGCTTTTTTTAAAGAATAATGTAAACTAATACGTGAAATATGTTTAAAGCATTATTTAAGTACCTTGTATTGATTTCTTCCTTTGTCAGGGAATAATCGATCTGTTATGCCAAACTTTCACAGCAAACCACAAAATAAGCCATTTGCACCTTTAGGTAAGTTACCTCAGTACAACTTTAGATATCTATCTGCTAACTCTTTGACACATTGCACACTCAGTCTTTACCATTTTCTTATTTCACCTTCATCGGTATTAAACTCTACAATGCCTATTGTCTATTTTACCATTTGATTGACCTAAAATTTAGGATTGCTGTTTTAGAAAATATTTTTAAATTTCAATTTATCTTTTAATGATTCTATAGGTAACCGAAGAGCACGAGTTGAGAAATCTGGATTAGTAAAGCAAGCTACTACAAGCCAACGACCACGTGAGATTACAAGACAACAATCTACTGATTCCCGGCCTAATTCTAATAGGTAAATAAATTTTTATCATCAGTCAACTTTTTCATTATTATATTTTTAATAAAAGACATTGCCTATGATTTTAAAATAATTTTCAAAATAATCAAGAATTTGGAAGTATTTAGTAGTATAATTCTCATTATTAAGCTAGTATATGAAACACAATTTAACAAAAATTCTTACATAAAAATATGATGGAAGATTTTTAGATAAATATAAACACTCTAACATAAACAGTTTTGTGTGGTAGAAACTATTTCAGGCAGAATTTAAATTACTATACTGTACAATTTTTCAACTTTTTGCCTTTCATCAATTTTTGTAATTTTGACTACTCAGCATCAGTTCACATTGTTTAAACGAATTTACATGATGCAATCATATCAAACAAATAATTGTCCATTTATACACACTTCATATCTTTGTATAGAATAACTACTGTACTTACTCAAATATAAGCCAAGGAATATGTGACCAAAAAATCAATGGTAAAATGGGGAGTCAGCTTAAATCTGGGGTCAATATTTTGATGATTTTCACTAACTTCAAATTCTACATAAATAAGGTGCTAAAATATCTGGAGTGATTATTTTACAATGAAACAGCTTTTCTGCATTTACTACATTGGTATTATTTATGCATTCCCTTTAAAATATTTCCAACAAATTTATAAAATTTGAACTTTTTAATACATAAATATCTCATACACATATATGTACACACACATATATGCATGCACACGTACAGATTTTTCTCTTATAATACTTTTTCTTTCAATCTTATTTCTGATTTGATTTTATTGCTCTTGCTATCTCTTCATTCTAATGTTCACTCTCTCTCTCTCTCTTCTACTCTATGAATCCCTTTAGAAAGTTCTTTCAAAGCACTCTTAGTGTGTGAGTGGCTGGACATAAACACAAATTTTTTTTGAGAAATTTGTTTAAACTTAGCATAATGGAAACTCATTACATGTTGAAGTTGTGAAACAAAAACTATACTTTAAATGGCACTTAAAATATCTTAAACATCAACATATTAAAACTTCATAAATATATTTGATACTCATGAGAATTTCAAAACTATGCCATCTAAATATAATATGTTCATTAGCTAAACACAAATTTTTTTTGAGAAATTTGTTTAAACTTAGCATAATGGAAACTCATTACATGTTGAAGTTGTGAAACAAAAACTATACTTTAAATGGCACTTAAAATATCTTAAACATCAACATATTAAAACTTCATAAATATATTTGATACTCATGAGAATTTCAAAACTATGCCATCTAAATATAATATGTTCATTAGCTACTTCAGCTTATAAACAGGGGTTGAATTTTTGCTAATTTATCAGGCATTAAATAGCAGGAGGGTCAGCTTATATTCAAATATACACAGTAATTCTATAACTCCTTTCAAGCAGCTTTGAACTATTGATAAAATAATTTGAGAGGCTCTGCTCCATCTATTTTTGTTTTGTTTCCTGGGAAATTATTATTATACTTATAATCTAATCATATATATATACTGAATAATAATCTTCTATGTATATGTAAATGTTTGCTATAAATATATAGGAGACCCAGTGGACCCTAAGGCACTTTCTTAGTGTACCCATGCATTAAGACAACACTGAATATAGCCTTAAACGTTTTTGAAGATTTATAGATAATATATGCAAAGCTTTTTTGGAAGAGTAATGTAAATTAATATGTGAAATATAATGTTTAAAGATGGTTTGTAAAAGAATAAAATTTGTTATCTAAATTTCTATTAACTTTTTTAATACCAAATCACATGAAACTGTCTCTAGATCTATGATATAAAATTTTGTTTTAAAGTTTTTATACTTATCTAAAAATCATTTTCCATCATAATTTTATGTAAGAACCTTTGTTATTTGAAAATCAGATAGTGTCTTTTCTTAGAAATATGGTTGCCAAAGTAACAAAAATATTAACAACCAAGAAAATTACTACATCTAAAGTCTTAAAACAAACATAAAATAGGATTAGAAAGTTTACTGTTGTAATTTAGGAAACTATGGGTACACAAGAGATGTGGGATCTCAGACAGGCTAGCAAAGAACGTAGGTTTTACATGTGGTCGATGCACAGGAACAGTAAGCAGCAAGTGCTCACAGGAAACAAGTTCTATCAAATGCTCAGAGGTTCTGCAGAAGTAGTTGACAGCTTTTGTTATCTGATTGTACTTATCACAAGAAGAAGAAAGAAGAGATTATGATGAAATAATAATAATAATAATAATAATATATGGTGAAAATATTTGGTAAATTTTCTAATGTTATGAAATTAATGAACTTTTACATTGACTTATTTGATTTCAACATTTTCTTTGTAAATTTTATTTTGAATCTAGTGAAAACCAATCTTTCCTGAAAGAAATTATAAACTCTGTTCTAGAAGGACATGGTGTAAGTTGGTTGAAAATAAATCGCCTCAAGAAATTAATGGAAGATGAAAATTATCGAAATTTTGTTGTTAGCCGGTTAAACAAGAATCTTGATAAGAAGCTAACTGATGACTCCCAGCATATTGAAGATGTAGTAAGTTTCCTTTTTTTAATGTAGAAATATGTAATTTTTTCCAACTGAGTGAACTGGAGCAGCATGAAATAAAGTGTCTTGTTCAATGACACAACATGTCTCCCAATCTGAAAATCAAGCTCACAACCTTACCATTGTGAGCCCAACACCCTAACCTCTAAGTCATGCACCTTCATATTATGACCGACAGAGCTATAATAAACAAGAGAAGGTTGACAACCAAGTACTGTTGAACATCTACTTATATGTGAAATTCCTCACTGAGCTTGTTGCTTTCTCTCACTCTGTTCTCTCTCTATATATATAAGCATATAACCCCAAAATACCATTTATGTAAATGTAAAAATCAAGTTCAAAAACCAGTAAACCATTGACTTCCAATGTGTACTTAAAATATAGTCTATCAACTTATAGAATCGTAGAACAACACCATTGAAAGGCAAAGTGCTTTAGCGCCATTTTCATCCTCAACTTAGGCTAATGATTCCAGTCAATATCATCATTATAACCATTATCATCATCATTTTCATCATTATTTAACATTTGCTTTTCCTGCTAGCAAGGGTTGGATGGGTTGTCAGAAGACCAGGTAAGTACTTAGAGATACTGACCCCAGGGATGGGCTGGGGACCAACATTTCACTTACATGCAATCCTGCACTCTACCAAAGGCTCAGACAGGCTGACAGCCTGCAACTCAATTACATAGGACCTCATATTCTACTGAGTGTATTTTATCATGAAACCAGCACTAGGGAGGTTGTCATGTCTTTGACACAGTTGAAGAGTCCTCTAGAATCTTTGTTTGGTAGGTTTTCTGTGGCTGGATGCCCTTCCTATTACCAACCACTTTACAGAGTGCACTGGGTGCATTTCTCATGTAAAGCACGAACATTATGGAGATTAGCTGAAGAGTCCTCCTGACCCTCTGTTTGGCATGTTTTCCATTGATGGATGATGCCCTTCCTATCACAAATGACTTTCAATATTTTTTTCCAAAATTGGTTATGCTCATTAATATTTTTGATATCAAGTATGCTAAATTCACACACTCTATAGTACTTTGAGATGCTCCAAAATTCTGAGCATATAGTCACTAAATATGCAATAATCGATCTATAGAAGCATGTAACTATATATCCCATTTGATGATAAGGGATTCTTTTAAATCTGCCTACAGCCCTTACACACTGAATTTAGTAGCTTTTCATGTGATAAAAATAACCATTAATAATTATCTACAGAAAAACATCTGTTTTCCTTTCACGATTTTAAGTCTATTTTCCACGCTATCTTGGATTAAGGCTAGTCGAGGTCAGATGGCCATGTCTTGCTCATACAGAACTAATTTTGGCTCAGTTTTTACGGCTGGATACCCTTCCTCATGTCAACTACATTTACAGGGAGTACTAGGTGTTCTTTGTTGTGACACTTACACAACCATTTTACAGTGTGTGTTGGGTGATTTTTGTTGTGACACCTACACGACCACCTTATAGTGTGGGCTGGGGCTTTTGGTGAGAAGGGTGTGTAGAAGGTGAATGAAGGTGAAGGTGGTGCATACCAGATGTAAACTTCACCCTGTGTTCATGAGAGGTGTATTGGGAGTGGAGGTGAATACTATATGTATGCTTCAGCCTGTACTCATGGGAAGGTGAGTCTTCTGTATTACTGCATAATGCCAGAGATCCATCCTGTGTTATCACCTTTGTGAGATGCAATTGTGCAAGGTCAGCTTTTATCACCTCATCCCAAGTCTTCCTGGAGCACTCTGCATTTTTTTATACAGCTGTCATTCTTCATACACATCACATGTTCATACCAATGCAATCTCCTCTCCTGCACACTGCATCTTAAACTTCTTATGCCTGTTTCTCTCTCAGTTTGTTTATGCTTTGCCATTCATGTTTATTACTATTACATCCATCGAAATATAGCAGGCTTCATTTCTTTCAAATCTTCGTAAATGCTCAGGCCTCACTACCATGCACCATTGCTGCTTATATACATGTGTTGTACAATCTGCCTTTCATTTTGAGGGAAAATCCTTTTGTAGCTAGAAGTGGTAGTAGCTCCCTGAACTTCTGCCATCCCGTCCTCACTTTGGCTACTGTACTTCCAGAACAGCCATCTCTGCTGCTAATTTGATCACCTAGATAGCAGAAGCTGTCTACCACTTCTACTGAACCTTCCCAGAATTTGATAATGCTTGTTTCCTGTGGTCATTTGCTACTTACAGCTCCAATGCAACAGTTACATGTAAAACTTATGTTCTTAACTAAACTACCTGAGATCCCACTACATCTTTTGTGTACCCATAGTTTGCATTTGGGACATAGGATGGAATTTTATGTTGCATATGTTAGTAGTGAGCCCAGATTTATTTTTTATCCCTTCTATTATTAACATTATTGAGAAATGTTGCCACCACTTACCACTAATTGTTAGTCAGCTCCAATTTCTTTTAACTCTCTGTGGACAATACTCTTCTTCAAACAAAATGTAATTTTGATTATTACTTGATAGAGAAGCAAAAATACTGATATTAATTGAGGCCTGTAAATTATTTATAAAAGCTGTGTATACTAATTTTTCAAGGCATACTTGCTAACTTGTTTTGGTATGTAGAAGAGTTTCAGAAATTTGTTTGTCATAAGGAATGTGAAATGTAATGCTTAGGGCCTTGTCCCTTGTCCTAAAGTTAAGAAAGAAGATAGGAATGTTAATGTTGTTTAGGTTAGAAGCAAATGAATGTGGGACGAATTGAAGTTTAAGATAACCAAATGGTGGTATAAGAGGATTAGAAGCTAAATGGCATCTCATCTTGTATATGTGCATTGCAGAGTGTGCAACACAGTATATGAGGCTCAGGGAAGTGCAGTCAATATATTTATTTTAATTTGCTTTCTGAAAACCATTAAATCCAATAGTATTTGAAATGTATTGCAATTTAACCACAGAATGTGTACATTTACTCTCCAGTACATTTACTCTCTTTTCATGTACATGAACTTTTGTGTTTTGTTTCTTCTAGTGTGTAAATCGTCAAGTATTTAAAGGCATGTTGACTGTATTGAAAGCTATGGTCCATGGTTTAGAATATACATATACAAACCATGGACTTGGTGGTATGGCTAGTGCATTTATGGTGCTCGAAATATTACACACACATTATTGGTTGAAAGAAGTTGGCAATAACAGTAATAAAAGTGAAGCTAGTGTCACACCTGAGGTAAGTAATATTTCAGCAAAATGTTATATTCTATTTTTATAGGTATATGAATTCCATATTATCTTTTTCACAATTTAAAAAAATATTTTACATAGTATACATGAATATTTTAACATTATTTAGCCTTATTGTCATGCATCATTTGTTTCATACTAGGAATAGTTTAATAAAATTATGTGGCTCAATCTTGAACCAACTTATATGAGAACTAACTTTCTCATATTCCATCTAACTACATCTTCACAAATATTATTTTTCTTTGGATTGGCAGTATCGGTAGAGGGTCGTACGCCATGCTTTCCAGCATAGTTACGTCCCTTTACGATCTGAGTTCAAATCCCGCCGAGGTTGACTTTGCCTTTCATCCTTACGGGGTCGATAAAATAAAGTACCAGTAATGCACTGGGTAATTGCTGGCCTTGTTCCTAAAGTAGAAACAATTATTTTTCTTTCCTTTATCACTGACATCTTCTGCCACTAGCTCATGGCAATTTTATTATAACAACTTAGTCACTTGACCTGCTAAAAATAGCAGCCAAATTTCTCTTAAACCCTATCCTACTCTTAAAAGTGAAGTCATGTTTCTTTTTTTGTCTTTTTAGAAAAAATATATTTTCTTGTAATGAATCAATATTTAACTATGTTAATTTTCACTAATATATACTTTTGCATTTTTCTTCAGATTTCATCCCCTTATGGAAGCAGAGAAAGCCTTTCATCGAAAGGTGAGGACTCACCCCAAAATCCTGAGGCCAGAAGCTTGCATGAGGAGCACATGGTGGCTGCCCTTGGTATGCGGCATGCTACTGTTTTACTTGCTCTAGAATGCTTGTAGGCAGCTTTTAAGCACTAAATTATGCCTGAAGGTCACTTATATATAGATACTAAAGCAAAGCTCTTCATTATATGAGTAAATGATGTTATTGAATAGATTATTGATTTAAAATGTGATTCTTTTGATATATTAGGAGTATTGATGAATGTATCTGCATGACATTATTCAATTTATTAAATTGAACTCATAATGCAAACTTAATATAGGAAAAGTTACTTAATTGAAGATAATCTTATTTATTGTGTATTATTTAAAAGATATTCTGCTTTAGGGCAAATGAAATTTTATGCTATATAAAACTGTTAAACTTGTGGATTCCATAACGTGATAATTACCTTTAGTTTCACCATTTTAGTAGTGATTCACTAGTTTAAAGGTCTGGGTTCCTATCTGATTTATGTAAATAATGATAATTTTCATAACAAGATATGAATTAATATCTATTCCTCATTGCAAGTTGAAAATTTTAAGGCTATAAAAATGGGATATCTTGATTAATAAATTTATTAATAAATGTTTGTAGTATTTGAGGCTCTGCTTCAATTGTTAATGAGAAAGTGTCTTCTTAATGGCTTAATTGTCTTATCTGATACAAAACTTTGATGACTTTATAGAACTCTTGGGAAAATCTTAGACATATTGTCAAATTATTTTAAAACTACTAAACAGAATTAAAATTAAACAAACAGTAAACTCTTTAGTTATTACCAGTTATATTAACACAAAACATAAAAAATCAAGATATTCCTGCCATTTAAATATTTAATATGAAAATAACCATTATAATTTAATAGATATGGCTAATTAGAGAAACTGTTATATACATTTATTAACATTTCTAGAAATCTTCATCTATATTATTAATGAAAAATTATTAGGTTTAAAAGTGTATCCTTTATTTATATAAAACTTGTTATGTTTGAGAACAATGAAAAATTCCCAATACTTTCTAAAAAGTTTCTTTTATCTTAGTTAGCTGAGGAAAAAATGTATTATTATCATTGCAATATTGTTCTGAAATTCCACCATAAACAACTATTAATAATATATACTATTCAACATTTCTGGCAACTAAATGTTTAATTTACATGAGTAACACCTTTATTTTCTTTGCATGTACATATGTTAATTATCAGAAGTTAAGCCATTTACTTAATATTTTCAACTTGATAAGAACATCTTTATAAAAGTCATTTTTCTTTTTAATTTGGCTTTTATGAAGAAGTAAAGTTAGGTGTCTCTGTTATAAATAGCAGGGCTGGAAGTTTATATTTTGAAAGCAATCTTTGAAACAGATGACATGATGAGCGTTTGCATTAAAACAACTTGTTCAAACCATGTGAAAGATCAATATTTAAGTAGTAGTAAATATTACACATAAGGTAGACAGTAATGTTTCATTTCTTTCTTGTTTTCTTTTATTGTTTTTATTATTTGTTATCTCACCAGCTCTCATTTTCCACTCATTCATTTTTATTGTAACATTAATCTTCAGCATTATATCTTAATGAATGTTAAATTTGACTACATTTTAATCAAATGTTTTGGTAATTGTTGAAACTTTCAATGAAATTTTATTTTTTTATTTTTTAGAAAACAAATTAGATAAAATATCTATGATAACTTTCTAACAACAAAACATTAACTTAAATATTTTATATATTTGATTTTTATGTTTGTAATTTCTATGTCATTGTTAGAAAATACAAAATTTAATGCAAAATCCCAGAGAGTTAAGAATTACAAGGTTTATCATACCTACTTCATTAGCAAAGTTTTGAGGGAATAAGTTCTAAATTGTGATTTTTTGTTGACTGTAGATAAGCAGATATATTCAAGCTATCATTGCTAAGATCAGAAGCAGATTAAGCATCCATGGGATCCCTGGCTGAAAATTTCATCTAGACATAATATATTATAGTATCAGAAAATTAATTTGAGGTGATTTAAATATCGTGGGTCCCTAGCTTCAGCTCAGTCAACCCAGACCAAAAACAAATCCACCACTGGCTATGATGTAACACATTATTATAGGCATGCTAAAATAATATTTATAAGGATAGCAATGGAGTGTCTTTCTAATGAATACACAAATTTTACAGTACTATTCAGAGACTATGAATAACACACTTCTGTTGAACATTTTCTGAGGACTTGCATAGTTTTATGTTTCTTTCATTTACCAAATTCCTTGCTGCTGTATAATTCACAAAAGATTCCTTATATTTTTTTTATCAACTGGCTTATTGCTGCTTAATATACTAATATGAGAATGAAATAATTCAGGATTTGTTGGGGATTATCATTAAATCCACAGGGTTTGTGTAGGTTTAGATTTTTAAATAAGTTACTGATAAAGATATGGAGCATTGTAGAAATGTTTTTACTCCTAAACCCTTTCATTACCATATTGCTCATGAAAAACACTACCTATAATTTAAATATAATTTTCAAAATAATCAAGAATTTCAAGGGTTTTTGTGATATAATTAACTATCCCGCAATTAAGGTGGTGTTTGGAACATAAATTATCAAAGCTTCTTACATAAAATTATGATAGAATTTTAGATATATTTCAACACTTTAAAATAAACAGTTTTGTATCATAAAACTAAAAGCAGTTTAAGGTGGTTTGGTATTAAAAGGGTTAAATCAGGAGAGAAACTTTTTTACTATCTTTACAAAATGTACCCACAAATTGACCATTAAGAATGTTGGACTTAATTTTGTTGTGAACTTTGTTCAGCACATTTCCATATTTAAGTTAGCACTTTTTTAATTTTGGCAGGGTGGAGAATTTCTTGGAGTTTGTGTATAACAACAAGGACATTACTGCTCTGTCTATTTTGATAAGATTAGTCTAAAATTTATAAAAAATAGAATATCTATTTTGAGATATTTCTTTTGTAACAAAATTGTTATTTTAACATGATACTTAAAATTACTTATTATTGTTTGTATAGAAATTTACACTACAGTAATTTTATTTTACTATTTTATTCCCTTAAAACAATAATGAAAGTGCTCATTAATCTCCCTCTTCTCTCTCTCTCTCTCAGTTTTCATTTGTGATTGATGACAAACATTTAACTAATGACAGATAATTTTATCTGTAGAAATATTTTTGAAAATATTTCATAAAACTCAAAATACCTGACTAGTTTTTCATCCCAAACACTCAGTCTTTTCAAGTCACTCATCTCCAATCATTAGAAGTCTTTTTTATTTTCATGACATCAGAATCGTCATCATGGTTTATTTAAACCATGCCAACTCCTTTCACAATTATAATTGCACTATTTTAAGCATAACTTAAACTCTGACACATATACTTCTCCACTCCATATAAATTATATTTCTACAAAAGTTTCAGACTGAAGTCTTTTCTGTATGCACCGATATATGTTTGCACTCGAATAGTCAAATTTTTGTTACTGTCTACTTTAGATGGCACATCATCTGCATCTTTTGGTTGCATATTCTATCAATAGTATTGAGCCTAAACCTCATTCCATTCTACTGACTAATGTGGACATCATTCTATTACTTTAAAAGTTTCTGCTCATTATCTTGAAACACTACTTTTTATTGGTTTTAAATTTTTGTGCTATTTCTATGATAAATTTTTCGCACTTTTAGATCCTAATTATTATCCAAATAAACTAAGAATGTTTATGTATCTTATATATTCATAAATTCTTATTAATGTTAACATTTTACATTAACACCTCTATCTTGTTCATACTCTGGAGATGTTTCAAATGGCACACCTCTTTTTAATGTGTGGAGCAAATGATATAGTTTTATGACACAAAACATTATCTCTGACAAATTTTGAAACTATAATCTGCACATTCGTTGTACTCCATTTAGTTACTTACCACTAAATATATGTACATACTTGATTATGAATAATTATCTAGTCTAGACATGGGCAAACTGACCTGCTGGCCACATGCAACCTTTTTGGCTTTCTGACTGACCTACTTAATTTCAAAATTATCTTGAATTTCTTTTTAATAGTGCAGCCTACTTTATGATGGACCATATCTTGCATATCTTTTGCAGCCCACTGATCAAAAATGGGCACCCATTCCTAATCTAGTCAGTACTTAGATTGGCATTTTGATTACTAAGTTAGGTAAAATCCAATCTATAGTAATTTTAAAACTTCTGAATTATATTATTATACAAAACTGCAAAACTAATACTCTTGCATATGTTGAAAACGTATTTTCAACTAATAGAATAGTTTTAAAAAACTACTAAAATAATTACAAAGTTTAATTATTTTCGTAGTTACTTTAATTTTTTCTTTTCCTCATCTAATTTTTTCATTCAAATAAACTTTTCAGCTACATAGTAAATCTTAACATTTCACAAATATCAAACTACGGTAATTTTATCCTGCAAACTACTCACAACTCTTCTAAACCTGAACTTTAAAGTTCAATTTTGTTATAGCTTTATTGAATCATTTACATCATCAGCTCCACAAAAATCTCTATACCACCTGCTGATGATATAGAGATTTTTTGGTAATTAACAGTTGCTAGGTAAAAACTGATACATTACGAAAAACATTTTGTAAGGGACTAAAGCTTGAAGGTGATTGTAGCAAAGTTAGCCTGTGGCAACTGCAGAAACAAACAGCTTGACAGAATTTATTGATCTATGAAATAGCTCATTCTGTAAACTAGTTACTAGTAATAAAATTAGATATTTATGATGCATTAATGTGATTTTTTTCAAATAATATTTGAGGATTATAAATATATAACATTTAGAATTGGTGTAAGATAGGTGATGGGTAGAGAGAAGGTAGCTAAGCTAAGTTCCCCTAAAGATACCTTGGAATCAAATTATTATATCAGTTTTTACAAGATGATTCTGAAAGCAGTTATTAATCTTAATACTGTTTTGCAGACTAATCTCTCCGACAGTAAAATGGATGAATAAATAATTAACTAATGGTAATGTTAATGATGATGATTATATTTTTTCTCCAATGTTGAAATGCATAATAATGGATACTAGTTTTCTTATGATTTGTCAAAACTTATGTAAGAAGTGTGTAAAATATATTCATGGCACAAATATATAAATATGTAAAAGATATTTGTTCAGAGGGAGTTGTAATTTTGATTATTGTCTACAAGATATGATTAGTGTCCAGAAACCTTGCCAGGTATTCCAAAATTGGCCATAACGATGTAATTAATGTTCAGCTTAAACTTAAGCAGGTGAATACTTGTTGGGGAAAATGAAAGACTACATTATACTTAATTGCTTCCATTGATACTATTGCTCTCATTACAATTCACATAATCATTATCATTTCCAAAATTTCAATTTTGTTTTCAATATATTTAAAATAATTACGAAAGTACTTCTTTACTAGATATTTTTCAATATATTGGTTTAATTAGTTTTTAGTTTTATATTTTAGAATAGACATCTTTCTAACTTAGAGTGCTTGGTACTATTGAACCTATTGCAAATAGTAATTAGTATTGTTGATGTGGATCTACTGCTGTATATTTGTCCTGTAGAGTACATTTTCTGTATTTTCAATTGCATGTTGTATATATCAGTGGCTGCTTTTCAACTCTTCCATAGCTAGTCTGATAAATATATAGTAATTTAGTATAAATAATTTTCAGAATGATGATGTCCCAGAAGAATATGAATTTTATGTTGTAAATATCAAAATATGCTTACTTTTGCTAATTTGCAAAAATTTATGAAATTAACTGTTCCCACTTTTAATTAGAGAAAAACGACATATATATATATATATATTAATGCATATGTAAATATGTGTGTGTTTATATATATATATAAATATATTAATGCATATGTAAATATGTATGTATTTATTTATATATATATATATATATATATATATATATATATATATATATATATATATATATATATATATATATATATATATATATATATATATATATGTGTGTGTGTATATATATATATATATTAATGCATATATAAATGTGTGTATTTATTTATATATATATACACACACATACATACACATGTTTATGTAAATGTGTATATATATATAATTTAGAGGATTATATACTGAATGATGTATGAAAAAGCTCTCAATTGGAATTTTCCTCTTAGCGAAAGAAAACAATAACTTTGTGGTAACTGTTAACAACTCTCAAAGAAAAGGGGAATTAAATTAATTTATATGCTTTGAGGAAAATATTGTTTGCTTTCAAAGAGACAACTAATAACAGTCAAAATGAATATCATCAATATAGTATGCTCTATTTATCTTGCTTTGATCAGTTGACTATACTTTTTACAAATAAAAAATACTTTAAAAGATTTTTGGCCAGTGTAATTTGCAAAATTAAAACATTTTTTTAAATGCCTGTTTTATTTTTTAATTATGTAAATTATTCTGGCTAAAAATGTCCTTAACCCTTTTTCTCCATATAAAAAATATTGTCAATTAATCAGAGCTAGCTTGAGTATATTATAGTATGCTGATGGGTCAAATAAAATCAAAACATGTTCATAGTTCTACCTTTGCTTGCCAGCAAAGATCCAATTTTCCTCTTTGTTGTAAATTGACAGTCTCATAAGAGTGTTGGACTTCCAATATTTATTCTAACTAATTGCATCTTGATTTCAATCCCAGCAAGGTCAACATTGACTGCCTTCTTTCCAGAGTCAAGAAATGAATACCTGTCTAAAGCAATAGACTGGCAGAATCATTAGAGCATCAGAAAGGGTTCCTTGGAGGATTTCTACTGGCTGAGTTTAAATCTTGGTGTCACTCACTTGAGCGGTAGATTTAATCCACATCCCAGTTTAACACCAATAACTGGATAGTTCACCAGTTTTAAGATAATACTTACCTCCTCCAGTCTCATAGACACTGAAAAGTGACATTAATTCATAATTTCCTGATATTGTTTTCCTTTACTTTGAGATCATCTTTCAATTAACACTAGATGCTTTTCTTTCCTCTCTCTAAGTAAGAAGTTTCAATTAAAGAATATGTTTTCTGTATGCCATTCAGTACATCACCTCTTAACTTATTTAAATTCATGTCATGGACCCACTTTAATTATTTCTCTTAGCTCATCTTATTTCTTAATTATCAATATATATTTAAGTTGTTTGGATCCTCATATCTTGAAGAGTCCATCATATATATATCATCATCAGCGTTTTTATATCCTTATTTCCATACTTGCATATATTGGACAGTACATGGGTCTTTTTCAGCATAGCATCTCTCTATTCACCACATTCCTTCATCATCTCCTCTGCGAGTCTCACCAATTTTAGATCCACTCTCACCACCTCTGCCTAGGTCCGCTTTGGTCTGCTGTCACTGTAGCTTCCCTCCACTAGGATTTCATCATCCATGTGCATCACATGTCTTACCAATGCAGTCTTCTCTCATGCTCACCACTTCAGATTCTTCTTAAACACAATTTCTCCCTCAGTTCATCCAAGCTCTGCCTTTCTCTCACATTTACATTGTACATCCAACGAAATATGGTTGCTTCGTTTCTCTTCCGTCTTTGCATGTCCTATAGGCATCCAACAGTCATCCTTTTGTATGTAGGGAAATAACTTTTGTTGTCAATAGTGGGAGTAGTTCTTTAAACTTCTTCCAACCTATCCTTATTCTAGCTATTATGCTCTCAGAGCGCCCTCCTCTGCTGCTTTTTAAGTCACCTAGATAGCAGAAGCTATCAACCACTTCTATGGATCCTTCCTGTGATTGGAAAACGTTTATATCACTGACACTCTTCTCCTCAGTTACCCCTGTGCATCTTCTATATACAAATTCTTCCCTTCCTGTTAGTCTACTTGTTATCCCATTACATCTCTTGTGTACCCAAAATTTACATTGTGTACATCATATAGAGTTTATGCCTACTCCTTTTCTACTTATTGAGCAGAGCCACTTCCCTGGGGGAATCAGGCTACTATCTTCTTTCCTACTTACTAGCACTTCAGTTTTGCGTAAGTTTTTATTCAAAATTCTGTTTCCATAGTCGGAACCTATTTTCTCGTTCTTTTATAGATATGATTATAAGGACCAAATCATCTGGATAAAGAAGTTCCCATGGTCAGATAGTCTTAAACTTCTCTGGTATAGCCTGGAGAGCTATGATGAATAGTAGTGGGCTAAGAACCAAAACCTGATGAACCTGTACCTTGAATTCCTCACTAAACTCACTTCCTACTCTCACATTACTGACCTCTGTACATGGCTTGCACTGCTCTCACAAGCCATTCTTCTTCATCTAATTTCCTTAAGGGCCACTAGATAATAGATCAGCAACTATCTCTGATGGTCCCACAACTTTACCATTTTTCAACTCCTTGATTGCTTCTTTGATTCTATAACTGTTAACTTCAATAGCTGGTCCTTCTGTTGGATAAGATGGGGTGGTCTCTCTTCCTCCCATTCATTTTCTGCATTCATCAGTCCCTCATAGTAACTTTTCCAGGTCACTTTCTTTTGAGCATCAGTGGTACTAAGTGCACCAGTGTTATTTCTAACAAACTTTTCCCCAGCAACATCCCTATTCACACTGACACACTGCCTTGCAATATGGAACACTTCACATCGTTGATCCTCATGTCTCAGGACATTGGAAAACTTTCTATTTTCAGCCTCTATATCTGTCGTCTAGTTTCTCTCTTAACTAACTGGTACCGATTTCTGCTATTCAAATTCTTTTAGTCTTTCCACACTTGTCTCTTGGCTTTAATGGTTCTATCCACTATGATGTTCGACCACCAGGTCACCCTCTGTCTGGCTGGTGCTTTACTCCAGCCACAAGTCTCATCAGTTTGCAAAATGTTGTCATGCAAGAATTTCCAATTGTCCTCTAAATTATAAGTATTTAGCTCATCACCCTCTCATT
>OZ024743.1:26739704-26747204 GCA_964016885.1 Eledone cirrhosa | reverse complement strand
CTCTTTAGGAGTCTTATATGGGGTGTATTGTTATTAGACTATAAGCTTTAAATTCCCTGGCCTTCAAGTTATCTTTATAATAAAAGAGCTGTCTTATCAAAAATATCTATATTTGTAAACAGGTTTGATATTCTTCTACTTATGTTCTTGACTAGGTTCTTCAAATCTATGGCTAGATGACATAGCTCTGCGTTGATGTAAGTGAGCTTGGATTTCTTATAAGTTTTATATCAGTTGGTGCCAAAGCTAAGGCTAGGGAAGTTTGTTGGTTTTAGTCTAAAGTGCTGGTGATTTAAATTATGCCATTCATATTAATTGTTTCTACTTTAGGCACAAGGCCAGCAATTACCCAGTGCATTACTGGTACTTTATTTTATCGACCCCGTAAGGATGAAAGGCAAAGTCAACCTCGGCGGGATTTGAACTCAGATCGTAAAGGGACGTAACTATGCTGGAAAGCATGGCGTCCGACCCTCTACCGATACTGCCAATCCACCACCGCCATTCATATTAATGAGGCTAAATTTGTTGGTTTTAGTCTAAAGTGCTGGTGATTTAAATTATGCCATTCATATTAATGAGGCTAAGTCCATCAGTGCCATTCCAAACACATTTTTCCTCAACCAGATCTTGGTTCACCTTTATCCTCATATTGCATAACATGGGCAAAACCTCTTGCTTTTAGCGTTTCTCCTTGTAATCCTGTCATCTAGCATCTCATAGCTACTTGATATTTCCATGTCTGTCTTTTCGTTTTTATGGATCTATCTACAATACTATTCCACCACTAAGTTACCTTTTATCTAGCTTCCAATTGTACTCTAGGCTTATGAAGTCACTATCATCTGTTATTGAGACGAACTGTTTGATGTCCTCATAGAAACAGACCTTTTATTCTTTAGATATCCCTGATGGTCCTTCATAAGTACATAAGTAAAGATAACTGTTGTTGTATTGCCCATAACTATTCTGAGCTTGATAGTTCTATCACATATTCTAATTACCTCAGTTATTTTATCTATATACTTCTCAGTTAGCAAGATGCCTACTGCACCCCTCTCATTATATTCTACCCAGAAGAGATTATATTTGTGCCCCTTGTCTGTGAAGAGTCTGGCTGGGGCTCTTCTTCAACTCTTGCACACAACAAACAACTTGTTTCCTTTGGCGCATCTGCAAAATTTCATTCAACCTACCGTTCATTGAACCAACATTAACTGTGGCAACCTTGAAATGTACTACTCTACAAGAATGGAATACCAGTGGTGCTTAGGCTATCTTTTAGTGACAGCTTTTTTCTGTCTCTGAGAAAGAATGTGTGATCACTTTATGGTGGTAGAAAGGTTCTCACTCAAGGTTAGCTATATCACTCCCATGTGCAGAACTAACATGATTAGCTGCATCACTCTTATGTGCAGAAATAACATGATTGGTGTTCATAATGTAAGTTGTGCTTGTCATGGTTTGGGCATAGTTTCACTGGCTGGATTCTCTTCCTATCACCAACCACTTTATAGTGTGGACTAGGTGCATTTTATCGTGCCACCTTCTCTAGAGAGGTGGTCTGTCAGAACTAAAGTGTCCCCGCTTTCTTTCCTTAGCTATTATTCTTACTGCTCTCTTAGACTTTTAAACATCACTATGGCTTC
The DNA here is from genome assembly GCA_964016885.1 of Eledone cirrhosa. Classification (NCBI taxonomy): domain Eukaryota; kingdom Metazoa; phylum Mollusca; class Cephalopoda; order Octopoda; family Eledonidae; genus Eledone; species Eledone cirrhosa. The sequence continues at coordinate 26,745,555 of OZ024743.1, read as the reverse complement.
AAGAACCCATGTCTGCCATGAATGAACTCATATATGTCACTTTTATATGTGTGTATATATGTGCTTCATATACTTATTTGCACTTTTCATCATATAGCTGTTGACTTCAATATCTTGACCCTCTGTTCAACTACTTAAGTTAGACCCATTGTTTTGTTCAGCTACTTCTTGCAATAACATTTCCATATTGATTTCTTCTCAGCACCAGTGGGGGCAAGTATGATTCTTTTGTTTCATTCATACTTTTCCCCAACCTCATGATTTGCACAGTTACACTTCTTGGCAATAAGGAATATTTCAGGGCTCTGATCAGCTCATCCCAGAACATTGGCAAACCTCTTACTTTCTCCATGTTACATATACTTGACATCTAGTTTTTCTTCTGGCTATGTGATATTGTTCCCCTCCCCTGCTTTTCTTCTTGTCTTTCCAAGACTATCTCTTAGTTTTTATAGTTCTATATCAACTGTGCCATTTAACTAACATCTCAATTCCCATCTGGGTGTAACCATGATGCATACTATATCTTGTTTGTGTTTTACAGCCAGTTGCTTTGTAGAAGCTCCCATTTGAGCATTTTCCTTTAGTTCTCTCTCAGTCACTTATTTTGTTTTTGTTTTGTTGTTATTTTTTACATATAGTAGAACAAATATTTTCTCCTAGTTTGCAATGATTTTACACAGGATTTATTTATTTCACCATTTTTTTCTTCATGTTTTGTTATTGGAAGAAGCTTTTGCATCTGTTCTTGTAAATTTTATAATTTCTCTATTATTTCTACACTTTTAAAATTTATATTTGGAAACTAAAATTATTCAGTTTCAAATAACATTGTTAATTATCAATGAATTTCCACTAATAGAGTGTAAATCTGTTTGAACGCCTATAAGAATATGATAGATGCTTCCACATAGTTGACTTGCTTGAAATAGCAGCCAAATCCCATTGAAACACATCCTACCATCTTAAAAAAAGAAACATATTGGATAATGTAGTCCAGAGTACATTATTCTTGCATAAAACAATGAGTGATTATAGATTTCTTGATCAAGACAACATTTGACCAAATACTAACAACAGTATTATCACATTGTGGTGGTTTCATTAAAATCATTTTAAACATATTTACAACTTAACATAGAAATTATGTTTTAAACTACAAAATCTTAATCTTCCATATTTGGTATTTGTAAGAATTATTAAGATTTCAAACTTCTGGGTGGCATATCATTAAAGAATGCTTCATTGTGATAACAATTGCATTTATGAAAGGTCATATGACTTAAATTTATTCAATTTTACTAATTTTCATTGTATATATATATTGAATATACACTAGCAATCCATATTCTGAATTTAATATCATATTTATCTATTGACATGGTATTGTTGTAATATATTTATCTATAGACTTGATGACAGTACTATAAATATATCTTAAACCATATCATAATTGCCATAGATAGTTTTTTTTTTATTGTTAAAGTTATATATTCATTACAAAGTTAATCTCGTTTCTGAAAAAGGAATGAAGTTTTATGTTATGTTAACTAATAGGGATAGTTTTATCTTTTATATTAACCTTTTTGTTATCGTATTTCTAATGAAAGTCACTACCTATGATTTTCTTCAAATAACTTTGAAATTAATCAAGAATTGGGGGATTTAATAATATAACTAAATTCTCATTATTAAGCTGGTGTTTGGAGCATAATTTAAGAAACGTTCTTGGATAGAATTTGATGGAAGATTTTTAGGTAAATATATACACTTGTAAATATAACATCTTGTATCATAGAAACAAAGTTTGGTATCAAAAAGATTAAAACAAAATTTCATTAAGAATAAGAATTTCAGTTGGTTATCAAATAATTGAAAGAAGACTGCATTTTGAATTCCTTTTACTTTCTTGCTTGATATTAATATATATAAATTAAAAAAGACAATCCTTTCCTATTGTAAATTGGATTGTATTTAGCTCATGTTTTATTTTAAGCAGTTTGTCTAAGGTTATACATTCTGATCATCAGCATCTATCACCCTAAGAATAAGTAAAGATGTAGTTTTATAGTACCAAATTTCTTTATCTATATATTTATAACATGTACAAAGACTGAGTGTTTAGATTCATTTGTACTATGTCCTTGCAAAATCTTTTAATTTTCCTCTTGTCATTTTAATTACAGTTAGATTTTGTAGTGTCATTTTTTTCAATATGAGAATTAAATTTTTAATTAATTTACATTAACAAGTTATTGCAATTTTAATATAGATAATTATAAAATTTGTTTGAATATTGCACATTTTAAAAGTAGAAGTGAAAGAAGTAATCTATCTATCATGCTGGTTTGGTACACAACATTTGTTCATTATTTCTTCAGATATCTTCATTTATTTTAGTTTTTAGCTTTTTATTAGTCCGATAAATTTAGCATGCCCTAAGTTTTTGCTCCACAAACAGGTTTCAGTTTTGGACATTATTTAGTATAATATAATATAATTTGTATATTTTCAATTCTCATTGTTTTTAGCTTATGTATATATAGAGATGACATGTTACTAGTTAAAACCAGTAAGACCATTATTCAACTTAGTTCTCAATACTTAAGGAAAGTAGAATATAAATATAATTATAGGGTATAATGCCTGATAGTCAAACTTAACCATTTCATTGGTAAAATGGGAAATTAATCAGATTGTGTTAACTTTGGCCGAGTCCATCCTAAATCCTTTTAATTAAAACAAAACATAAAATTACTTAAAGGCTGGTGAAATATCTAAATAATAATTTTTGTCTTGTTTTTCTTGTTTATTGAAATTTTTCTTTCTTTTTCCATTTAGTTATTATTTAATCTAAGTATTTAAAAAAATACAGTAAAAATGAGGAACTTTAAAATATATACAAATAATTTCTGAAAGGCTTTATTAATCTTTACCTGTCAAACTATTTTCTCCTCTCAATTTTACCCATCAAAAACTGATATCTTTCGATTGAAAAAAAATGTATAAACTAAAATTGAAATCAAATAAAATATAATTATACTTAAAATATAATTATACCAAAAATAACTATCTGGATATATTATTGATGAAATAAAATCAGTAATTTGATGGGAAGCAATGTGTATGTGTACATATGCACATACTTTGATTTGGCATTTTCTATCTAGTTTTGACAGGGAAAGAATAAGCTGCCATATTAATGACATTAATTAAGCTGCCTATAAGAAAATGTTAGGGTTTGCTATTTGGGTTATGTTAGATGCCAATATGTTTGGATACCAAGATTTTGGTTGACTGCAGAAGCTGTTAACATGTCAGGTTTGTCACGCCCTTCCGCTGCAGGTCATACCTACACAGGGTGGCTGCCTGAACGAGTTTCTCCCTCACAAATGTATTCCGACCAGTCCTCTTCTAGCGCCAGCACCGAGTCAGGCAAGTATGATCCCAAACCAATAATACTGTATTAATATATACAGCTGGGGCCAAGTGCTGGTGAAACCTTTTAATACACCCATACACAAAACAGACAACTACCTTCTTTATTGTTACTGCCACTTTTACTGTTACTGAAGCAGATTTATTCTCTTTATTTTAATTCTTTTGTTTCCATAAACTTAATCTGCAATACAAGCTCTCAGCTTATTTGCTGCTCTTCAAAGTAAGTTTACACTTTATGTCAAGAATGTATTGCACAGAAATAGTTATCAAATTACAAACTGCCTTCATAATTTCTCATTTATAGAAATAAACTAACCCAGTGATTATTTGATATTTACACTTAAAAATTTAAATTTTCTAGGTAGAAGAGAGATTTTCTGTATGCATACTTATACATTGGGTCCCCTAACAGTCACAACTACTCAAATCTATACATTTTATGTTTTGTACATTTATTGTGTGTATGTGTGTGTGTATGTATATATATATACACACACTCACACACACATGTATATATACATAGCAGTGTGTACATACACACACACACATATATATATATATTAAAAGAACAAATATAGCATACTCGTATGATTGTAGAGTAATATACATATATATAAAGGGATAAATTATGTATTTCTCATCAGTATATGGATCAGAAGACATGAAAAGATGTATCTCAGTAGCATCCACAGTATATGGAAGACTATGAAACATGATCTGGAACTAGCAGGGCATCAGCTAGATGGAACCAAACTTTTGACACAAGAAAATCAGAAAAGTTGCATATAGAACAAAGGATAATGAACAGCATTTATAAATCTCATCAACCATCCAATTGGAATAGATTTGTAAGATTTAATACCATTACAGATGGTATGACTGCACACTCCCGAATGTACAGTCAATAGGAAAAGATTGTCATCCACTGGGGAAAATATTTGTCAGACAATACAGCAGCAAAAGCCCAAATGTGCCAAAAATATACAAAGAAGGTCTTATGATGTGGGAATTACAATGCAGACTACAGAATAACAAGAGTGAACAAATCAGAAGATTTTCCAGTAAGAACAAAACATAGAAGACAACAAAATTAAGAGCAAATAATAAAATGTGTGTGTATATAGGGATGGGAGTATTTATGAGTTCACTCTGAAGGGAAATGAAGAGAGCATGATTCGATGGATGTACAATGTTAATGTGCATGAACAACAAAGCCTGGATGAACTGAAAGAGAAACTGAGTATAAGAGGTATCAGATGCTGTGTGCAAAAGAGAAGACTGTACTGGTATAGACATATGATATGCAGGGATGATGATCACTAGTTGAAGAAGTGCTAACAAATCCCAGTGGAAAGAAGCTGCAGCAGAAGAAAACCAAGGAAGACCTAGGCAAAAGTCATGAGAGCCGATCTCAAATCGCTAAAGTTCATTGCAGAGATTACTGAGGATCGTGGCATATGGAGAGATGCTGTGCTAAAAATCACCCGTCCAGCCCATGCAGGCATAAAAAAGCAGATGTAAAATGATGATGATGATAAATATATATACATACATAACTTGTACTTTCATATACATCAGCAAGAGAGTAGTTTTTGAAAACATTTTTTAACATGTGACATTTTAAAGATTTTTTCAAAGGAACTTTCTTAGACAAATTAGTATACAGAAGAATATTTAAATCCTGTTTAGTTTGACATGCTCTAGGCCTTTGAGGAATTTATATAACTTAACATTAAAAAAATATGTATACTCTGCTTAATGTACTGAATTCTATTTCTCCCCCTTGCCATATATATATATATATATATATATATATATATACATACATATATATATATGTGTGTGTGTGTATTTGTGCGTGTGTATGATGATATATATATATATATATTATCATTATCACTGTAACTCTCTACCTATCTCCTGCCTACTACTGCTGGTCATTATCACCCTTTCACTCTCAATATGGCCCCATCACACTACTGTTATCCAGCCCTTACTTTTCTTGCTCATATTCATTCAACTCCTATCAACAACTGAAACGTTACCCTATAATTCTGTCTCTCTCATTACACTTATAACCATACACCTATGTCCACCTTAGCCACTACTGCACTTTCTGTCATCACTCATAGTCATGCCTGCTTCAGAACAAGGTGACCACTCTAGATTTAGTGCCATGGTAAAATATATCCAGTACACTCTGTAAAGTGGTTGGCATTAGGAAGGCTATCTAGCCATAGAAACCATGCCAAAATGGGATGTATTGTGCAAGACATGGTCCTTCAACCATTCTAGAGAGACAGTAGTTCAGATTAAGTAATGACTTAGTCTGTAATGACCCATCCAATCAATATGAGTGTATGTATATACATCTGTGTTTATATATACATATATATATATATATATATAT
>OZ024743.1:26669704-26737204 GCA_964016885.1 Eledone cirrhosa | reverse complement strand
TTGTAGAAACATTCCATTAGAAAATATACATCTCTGTGTCATTTAAATTTAAACTTCTATCTTAACATTATTTAGTATATTCCCTTATAATTGGATAGATTTCTATTAATTTGTTGCTGCTATCTATTTCTCAGTTCAACATTGCTAAATTCAATGTTTACTGGGACTAATAATTCTTCTAGGCTCTATAAAAATAAGTTTCAGCAGTATTCCTAGATTAAAATAATCAGTTAACCTTTAGGTAATTGGCATGTGCCTTTGACAAATATTGTGTTTATGATCACTAAATATTTCTATATTAAAAAATTTTTCGCATCAATGAAATCTAACATAGATTGGTTAAACTATAAAACTGATTAATTAAATGTATACAAAAATGTTCACTATGAAATACACTAGAGAATTTTAATTGAACCAGTATTTCATCAATTTTAGTTGATGAAAATATGTAATACCTGATTCTGTTGTTTCTTAATCATGAAATAATTCCATGAATATCTTCTATAGTTGAACACAAACTTTCAACAACTCATATTTCACTTAGGTCATTAATAATAATAATAATTGTTTCTACTTTTGGCACAAGGCCAGCAATTATCCAGTGTATTACTGGTACTTTATTTTATCGACCCTGTAAGGATGAAAGGCAAAACAATAATAATAATAATTCCAATTAAATAACATCAATGACTGAGACTCAAAGAACAATAATAATAATAATAATAATGATAATGATGATGTCTACTATAGGCACAAGACCAGCAATTTAAAGAGAAGGGGAAATCGATTAAATCGACCCCAGTGCATTACTGGTAATAATATTTTAAAGTAATGTTGAGAAAATAGTTTGCTGGTAACGTATAAAAAAAATAGGATTTAAAGATTCAATTAATTACTCTGTTTTGTTTTATTTGTAATCACTTTGTAAATAGTAATATTATTCAATGATCTAATTCTTAAATTCATAATGAAACTAAGGTGTTTACTTGTTAGTTGAAGTATAGAAAAGAATTTTTGTCAAATTTCAATGTTTTCTTAAACAAAATTTCCTTCGTAATTTCCCTTCACCTGATTATTTTGTTACCACTTTTCTTCACATTTACACTCTTCTTTCAATAAACTCAAGCTTAAAATCTTAATGAATGGAAGGCAGTATGATTGCTGGAAAATAATCATGGAAATTGAATACATTGTGAGCAAATATATCATCCTTATAGATTTGATAAGACATTATTTCTAGTTAGAATCTGTTATTTTTTCTATCTGAATCTCATAAGACCTTAAGGAATTTCCTTTCTCTACTATTGAAAATCTTTCTTGACAATAGCTTTAGCTGCTGTTTCTCTTATTTTTTGTTGGCCGACAGTTGAAAGTAGAGCAGAGACAAAACAATTTGTGATTAGGGAAGGGACATTATGTTCAGTTTTGTTCCATTCTCTATTTTTGCCAATTGTCTGTTTTGTGTTTGTGTGTGTTATTTAGCCTTGCTGGCACCATCTGTGTTGGCATTTGTTCAGTCATGTACTGCCTCAGAATTCTCTTCTCTGCCAAATGTATTGTATGCCATGTGCATGCTGCATGCTACTGCTACTGTTGGCCATAATTTACTGCAGTCAATGCTTGCCTCCTATTTCATTTGCTTCTCTCTATATAAAGCTCTATATACAGACCTATTTGCATATGTGTATGTGTGTGTGTGTGTATGTATGTTTGCTTGTTTGTTTGTTTGTTTGTTTGTTCATATGTATGTATGCGTGTGTGTGTGTATTATATGAAAAGATGGAAGTGTATATGTATGTATGCTTCTATGCATATATCCTTTTTTTAAAGAGCTATTGTTTCTGAAATAGCACTGCAATAATTAGTTATGTTATCTCACTGTTATTATATGCCCATCCATATAATCCTTCATATGTTCTCTTTCCATTTAATTGTCCTTTCTCTTGCTATGTTCTGCTTTTTTGGCTTCAATACAAATCTTTTTTGGAAATGAAACATACTTTTGTCATCTTCTAATTAGTTCATGTTTTCAAAATTATTCATTTTTCTTACACAAGCATATACACAATAGAATTCTACTATTGAATCCTATGAAAGAAGCAAATTTCTTTAGTATTTTCTGATATTTTAGGATTTTATTCCTTATACAGCCATTTAAATATAACATCAAATAAATTATATAATTGTTAGTTGTAATCAAACATAAGCTGTGATTGCTTAACTAATGCCTAACAGTACTTGAAAAATGCCTAAATATATATATATATATCTACATTTAATGACTTTTCTCTTAAGGTTAACCTCACATTATATCCCCAAATAATATAACATAAATTTAAGAAAACATAATTAGATGAAATTGTTAGGCACAAAGACATTTATATTACTCTTGTACCATACTATTTTCATTAGAATCAGTATATGCTTTTTGTGACATTAACTATTCTTTATAACAACACTATTTTAAATCCATGCTTCTGTATATTTTATTTCTCCCTTTAAAATATTCTGTTTTTTTAAATACATTTTATTCGCCATATCTCTAATAATTAATATAAATTACTTGATTGCTTCTATTAAAGTCTGTTTTAAATGGCCTTTCTGGCATGACCATTGTAGTCTGTTCTGCTTTTATCATTATTCTGCTTATAGCCATTTGTTGATCATCTTGTTATTTGCTTTATCATTATTAATATTGGTGTTGTTTCTGTGATTATTATTGACAATACTCATTCTAATGCAGGAATATATGAAAATAATTTGAAATATTTAACTTTGCACCAGAAATTAGATGTTTTCTTTATTTTTATGACATGAATAACTACCACTATATAGATTCTTAAATTTGTCTGCTCCTTCATCATAGATTTTATTTCTGTAAATCATTCAAGATCATAGCTTCAGGTGTTTAATAAAATAGTCCCCCCTCTTTCTCTCTCTCTCTCTCTCTCTGTATATATATATATATAGAGAGAGAGAGGGGGAGGGGAGATTTAATGAGTATGCTTCTAGATTCTGTTGCTATTAAGGTATTATGGAATGGTTTAAAGAATATTAAGATTTTTTTTTCAAATGTTCAGCTCCTGTATGCTCAACATTGCATTATCTGTGTATGTGTGTGTGTGTGTGTATATATATATACACCTCGGACCTAAGTTCATCGTCACACAACGTCTCGACGACAGACTCAAACTCAACATCGAGGCCAACTTTTGTCGAGCCGCTTACCAACTTAAATGGGTGACCGCTATCAACAGCGCCACAGATAATAACAGCGCCGACACAACCCACCCCAAGTTCCCCACTTACCACCCCGACAACCCACTCCACCCCCCACCCACCAACCACGAACTCGACACTAAACTCATCAGGCTAAAACACTCCATCTCGGATATACTTCACAAACACACACACACACACGCACAACACATAACCTCACCAAATCTCAACTCACCACTCTCTCCAACCTAAAATCGAAGAACCTCATTTATCTCCCCTCCGACAAGGGAAAAGAATTCTGCGTCATCAGCAGAGAGGCCTACAACACCCTGGCCCTCCAACACCTTGACGATGACAACCTCTACTCCAAGGTCACGGGAATCACTCCCGCGCAGATAGAAGAACACATCAACTCCGCCTGGACCAACATCTGCGACCGGCGGAAGCTCCCGAAGAAGCTGAGATACAACCTCCTCACGAGGAACAGCAGACTACCCGCCTTCTACCACCTCGTGAAAACACACAAACAGGGACCCGACCTGAAAATCAGGCCCATCGTATCGAGCGTGGAGGGACCACTCTACAAAATTTCATGGCTCCTAGCTAGAATACTCAAACCCATCTTAGACACCTTGCCGGGACACGTTAACAGCTCCGAGGAGGTGTTGAAGCGCCTGCATCAAATGGATCCCGACACCAGAAGGAATAACAGATATGCCTTCAGCCTTGATGTAGTCGCTCTCTACACCTCGGTCCCGGCACTCCCGGCCGTCAATATACTAATGTAACGCGTCCAATCCACCGACCTACACTGCTTCGGGCTCACCACCACTGACATCCACCAACTCCTATCCATCGTCGTCGACAACACCTACTTCGGATTCTTTGACCAAATATACCAACAAACCTCGGGATTGCCCATGGGATCAAGTCTATCGGGTGTGCTAGCGATCTCCTACATGGACAACCTCGAACGCAAGGCACTCAACGCCTGCCACCCCAACGCCGTAGCCTTTTTCTCAAGATACGTGGACGATATCCTCATCCTCACATCTTCCCAAAACACGGCGAACAGAATCTATGAGACGTTCAACAACACGGACGAGAACATTGACTTCAGTGTTGAACACCCCAACGAAGACGGGTCACTTGCCCTCCTCGACTTCCGAATCAACATCACGGAACAAGGAGGGATCCACTGCAACTTCTACAGAAAGGCAGCCTGCAGGGACCTATTCGTTCACTACAAGTCCACCCTCCCTAACAGTGCCAAAAGAGGATACATCACGAACGAGATCGCGCAAATCAAAAACAGATGCAGCGATCCCGCGAGTGGTGTCACTCATACCAAGCGATTCCTCGGGGTGCTGGAGACGAACGGGTACCCTACCTCGATCACAGACAGAATAGGAGACACCAGACGCAAGAGACAGAGAAGCACCCAAGGCAAGTGCTTCCTTAAAATGCCACACCTGGGCGAGAAAACCACCAACGCTATCCGCAAGGCTATACGGAGGGAGGGCCTCGACATCCACCTGGCCCACTCGGGCCCCTCCCTGCGAAGATGCCTCTCCAGGAAACCCAAAATATCTACTGACGCATGCTCCCTCAGAGACTGCCCGATACGCCATGCTAACTGTTGCCTACGCACATACGTCGTGTATAAGATAGAATGTGACAGGTGCAACCAATACTACATAGGTAGCACAATTCGACCTTTGCACATCCGGATCAAGGAACACACTAAAACCAGGGCCTCGTCTTTCCGGAAACACATAGACAAATGCGGAAACAAAGACGGAAGGCCCATTGTCACAATTCTAGCGACTGAAAGAAACGTCGGCACGTTACGTATCAAGGAAGCGCTTTTTATCAAACGACTGCAACCGCAAATAAACAACCGATCAGAGAGAAGCGAAATGAAATGGCTGGTTTAAATTAACAAGCGATGCAACAACACACAACACACGCACACACAAACGAGACAACTACACACACAGTAGCATTCCACCATACGAACATACTACACTGCCAATACAGATGAACAAGGCAACAACACACACACACTCAAGCGAGACAACTACACACGCACACACACACACACAGTAACATTTAACAAACAGGCAGAGAATGGACTGACAGCTAGCGCCATCCCACTCCCTCATTCGGCCGCTGACCTCTGTACGACCGACCCCATTTCACGCGCATGCGCGCTCTGCCGAATACCTCAGATATTCAAATCAACAAACAGCGAAAGACGCGTTCCGAGTTGTCCGACAGACAACCTTTTCCCCCACCCCGGAAAAAACCCCAGTTGATGGATGTGAATCCGAAATATATAGGGAGTATTAAATCTCTCCCAAGGTAACTCTCTCTTGTGTTGTTATTTTTATTTTTATCCTTTATACTCTTCCCTTCATTCTACACATCTCACACATATTATACACACCACGCATCTCAACGTACACCCACTTACATCTCTCTCTCCACCACCGGACCTTGTTACCCGGAGATTTACCCATTTGCATTGTCAAGGCTTCCAAACGAATTAAAGATATTTACATATATATATATATAGTTGTGTATGTTCAGTGGATAGATGGAATCATTAGATTGTTGAACAAAATTCCTTGGCGTATTTTTTTGCAATTGATAAAGTACGAGTCAAGTATGGGGTCAAATTTCTGGCCTTGTTGTTTTTGATGTGTGTGTGTGTTGTATATATATATATATATATATATATATATATAAGAAACAGTTCTGCATGAGACACAGTCATCTGATATGACTTGTCTCACATTGGGAACAACTCATCTAACCAATGCTAACATGGAAAAATGGACGTTAAACGATAATGATGATATATATATATATGTTCCAGCCCATGCTGGGAGGGAAAACAGATGCCAATTGATGATGATGACGTTGATGGTTATATATGTATTTTCGCGAAGTATTTCTATTTTCATCTCATCCAGGATTGACAGCAAGAATTTGTCATATCAACATAATATACTACCAACACAATGCCAAGTTCTTCTGTTCACTATCTCCATACAGTATTTTCTATTTCCCTAATGAATTATCTATACTAGTGATCATATTCTGATTTAGCCTTCAGTTTCAGAGTTTAAACCTTTCCTGGTGTTCTTCATACATCAATGTGAACTAAGTTCCCTGATCATAAACATTCAGTCTTTAATTTCTTCATAATGCATTTAAGAAAGAGGAGGTTGAATATAGTGACCAGGTGGATTCCTAATTTAGCATTCCTTTTTCATATCAAACCACATGAAACTTATCTTGGTTCTACATTTTAAACAAATAAATAACTTCTTTTTATCCTTATTACGCCATAACTTGCCTTACTTTCAAAAGCGTTTCATATCTTGATAATTACAACATAAAATTATCTTTGAAATATAATTTCACATATTGATACTAACTGACACTAGATATATTAATTCTTAACTTTATCATAGATTATATATCCGGATTTGCATTTATCCTTTCAACACCCTCATAACTTATCGTTAGCATTAGTCTTGTGTAATCTTACTTCTCTTGTGACTAAAGGCAACAAATTATCAGTCTTTAGAGCATTAAATTAAATACCACAGTATTTGTTCTGGCCTTCTGTACTTTGATTTTAAATCCTGCCAAGATCAACTTTGCTTTTAATCATTCTGGGTCAATAAGTAAAGTATCAAATGAAGGGAGATGGATTGGCAGAATTGTTAGAGTTGGACAATGTACTTTACAGTATCTGTTCTGGCAGTGCATTCTGAGTTCAAATCCTATTTCTTGCCAATTAAAAAGCAGTGACACTTCCAACAGAAGTTATGACTAGCAGACAGTATATCCCTTCCCCAGCAGGCTGACCTTTCATGTAAAGTAATTGATTTTAAAAAGTGACCATGAACATCCTTAAACACAAATCGAAATATGTTGTTGATATTTTGTACTCTGCTATAAGCAGAAATAACAATTAGAAGAAAAATGACAGAAGTGTTGCAAGGTACACTAATAATACTAGAGACACGAATGGCATACACAAGAGATAATATGAAGTATATAAGTGGAATAACAAAATATTAAGGAATCAAACAAGTTTGGAATATAGTTATTAGATCATTCATTAGAAATTTAGGCACCAGATAAGAAGGTATGGCATGGAGATATGCTATTATACTGACCTTTCCGACCAATACTAGATTGAGAAAAGCTGGCATTAAGATTATGATGATTGTTTCATCAAATCCTTTCCCTTACCAAATTATTAGAATTTTCATAGAATAGACAATTCCACTTTATATTTCAACTAAATATTGAAATTAATATATTTAATTGGCTAGCTGAGGGCTCTTGATCATATTAAAACTAGATTTCAATAATTTCTGAAGAAACTATTGATACTTTCCAATATGAATCTTTGATGAATCCACCTTAAGTTTGTTTTCTTTTCTTAATTTCTTTTGACAGTTTTTATATATAGAAAGATAAGAATATATTAACCCTTTTGATAACAAACTGCCAAAAATTCCCCTTCATTCTGTTTGTTTTAGTCAAGAATTTGGAGGAATTTAGTAATATAACAAATTTTTTTATTAAGTTGGTTTGGGGATCATAATTTAAGAAATGTTCTTGCCTAAAATTGTGATAGAAACTGTTTAGTATCATAGAATGAAAAGCAGTTTGGTATGAAAAGGGTTAATTATATAACACTAATCCTAAGTAAATCATTCCAATTTTCAATATAAATTTTTTATACATATATATGCACACACACACACATACACATTTATACATATATATATACACATATATATTATACAAACACACACACACACATATATATCCAAATCCCCAGTCCACAACGAAAAGCACCCAGCCCACACTGTAAAGTGGTCATGTTGGTGACATGAAAACAAGCACCCAGTACTCACAGTAAATGTGTTTAGTGCTAGAAAGTGAATCCAGCCATAGAAACCAATGTTTGAGCAAGATATGGTTATCAGACTTGGCTTGTCTCACAATGGGAAGGCTCATCTAACTGATGCTAGTGTGGAAAATGGATGTTAAATGGTGATACACACACACACACACACACACACACGCACAATCATCATCATCATCATCATCATCATCATCATCATCATCATCATTTAACATCTGCTTCCCCTGCTAGCAAGGGCTGGACAGATCTACATAGACCAAGTCCAGGGCTACTGACCTGCCAGAGAGGCCGAGGTATCAGTATCTTGCTTATGTATGGTCATATGAAGTGCAAAGGAGACGCTGTGTCTATTGACACAAACTGAAAGGTCCTCCTAACCTCTTTTTGGCAAGCTTTCTATTGCTGGATGCCCTTCCTAACACCAACCACTTTACACACACATATATATGTAATAATAATAAAAGGATGATTTGTTATGTCTTCATTATGTTTATTGAGTAATGATGCGCATTTCGCTATTGATCAGCTCATTGTTAGATCTGTATTGATCTAGTCCGACTCTAGAATCAAAAGCTTGTCAGACCTCTGTCATTTCTCAATAAATGTAATGAAGACATAACATTGTCCTTTTATTATTATTATAATTACACTCTGCTTAGTACCACACCTCTATACTTACTGGAAACTATGCATTGAGTGCTTACTCTGGTGAACGTACAGTAACTGGACATTATAATCCCTGTATATATATATATATATATATATATATATATATATATATATATATAGGCTGTCTGTCATAATAATGGTATTGCTAGGCAGGCTGCCTCCATATCAATTCATTGTTTGTTTTGCTGTGACCCACTAAGGATTACTTAACTAAATGTTTTTTGTTCATATCATTTGATGACATATACTGGCCACACAAATACGTATTATATAATTACACAACAATAAAGAAAGCTATTGGAATCCACCACCTTCTCATATTTTCATTAAAATATGTATCATCATTATCATCATCATCGTTTAACGTCCATGTTCCACGGTTGCATGGGTTTGGACGGGAGTTTTCCCACTTGAGGCAAGAGTGGTTGTCTTGCTCGCATAGGACTGTCTGGCGGGTTTTCTACAGCTGGATGCCCTTCCTAACACCAACCACATTTACAGTGTGGGGCTGGGAGGTTTTTACCGTGTTGCCTACACGGCCACATTACAGCGTGGACTGTCTGGCGTGTTTTCTACAGCTGGATGCCCTTCCTAACACCAACCACATTTACAGTGTGGGACTGGGAGGTTTTTACCGTGTTGCCTACACGGCCACATTACAGCGTGGACTGTGTGTTTTTTGTCGCGACACCTACACGATCTCATTTGTTTCGGCCTGGATGTTGTGGCACCAACATATATATATATATATATATATATATATATATATATAACTACTAACAAAGGAAAAGAGCAATCAACACAATGTGGAAGTTGAGAATATTTTTATTAACAATTTCACTTATTTTTGCATTATGAGATGTTTTTGTGGATGTAAATATGACCGGCTCTTTCAGATGTGAAAAAAATAAGAGAAATTTTAAATGGCACTTTAAAAATCCATCTCCAGGTCAGAACGCAGCCAGTTCCTCCCAGAGGACTGGTACTTTTAACCTCAAAAGGATGAAATACAAAGTTGTTGTTGGTGGGATTTGAACTAAAGAGCACAGTGAATTGAAATAAATACTGAGGCATTTTTAATCTAACGCCCTGATGACTCTGCCAATTCACTTCTTTGGTCAATAAATAATAATTCTAGATAATAAAAAGGGAATTGTTTTTTTTTATTGAAAAGAGTAGCTTTCTATAAAGTATTCCTTAAATGAGATTTGAATGTATATTATATTTTTAAAATTGATTTAAAGTAATTGTTTTTTCTTTCCAACTTTATCCCACATATGCAATCTCTCTCTCTCATTCTAATTTTTCATGATGTTATGTATTGACTAGATATGCACATTTACATACATTTTTTATAGCTGAATGCTTTTAATATTTTAAAAGGAAGAGGGCAGTGGTTTGGCAATATAGGTAGAACATTGGATAATATACTTTATGAGTACATAGAGTTACGCCCCTTTACGATCTGAGTTCAAATACTGTTGAGGTTAGCTTTGCCTTTCATCCTTACGGGGTCGACAAAATAAAGTTCCAATAATACACTGGGGTCGATTTAATCGACTTCCCCTTCCCCAAAAATTGTTGGCCTTGTGCCTAAATCAGAAACGAATATTCTAAAATGAAGTGAGTTTGATGGTTAGTTTTAAATATGTACCTTGTATAAACATAGCCAACTGACAGAATGGTTTAGATCAGGGACCCCCAAACTTTTTAGATCTTCAGCCCTTTATGAAATCCTTGAAACTTCATCAACCTTTTTGTGGAATCCTTGACGCCATCTTTAATATGCATATAATTAAATACGTAAATAATTAAATATGTCACTAAATAAAATATAAAATAAACAAACAATACAGACTAATTATATATAAATTAGAAACCTGTATAAGCAAGTTGTATTTTATTGTATTATCTTATGTATTTTCTTTTTTATACAAATGTTAGTTTTTGTCCCCAAAGTTCAATCAGTCCCTTTTGGGTGCACCAGGTTTAAATCTTTACCAATTGAGCTTACCGTGCATATCTTTCTCACTCCTCTCTCTTTCAGTTTTCTCTTTTTTTTCAAACACTTTCACTATTCATCTATCTGATGTACCATGTAAGCCCTACTTCATGTTTTTCTTGAAGTCTGCTAAAACATTTCCACAATAGATTTTCATGGAGGATAGTTATACAGAAATCTATAATTCTGGATTTTTCTGTACTAAACCTGAGTAAAATACAATAGTTTTAAACATAACTTGAATAAGAGTATTTTAAATTAAGTTAATTCTATACAAAATTGAAGTAATATTTTTAAAACAATGTAAGCATTTTTCAGAAATGGTATGCCAATAGTTTCTTGCTATTTACTTGCATAGTTTTTGCATGGTTATTTGCTTCATCCCTTGGCTGTGTGTTTTAAAGATTGAATTGTTGTTATATCATATCTATCTGAGTAGTTAGATTTCTGTACTGAATGTGTTGCACACTCTGTATTAGTATCAATTTTATTGTGCAAATATTTTGCTCTGTATTGCTTTGGTGAGTTATATTTGACATCCATGTACCAGTTAATAACTGACAATGATTACTTATAGCTATATTGTGAAATTTGTTTCTGCAGACACACATATTAAATGATTAACAATAACATTTGTCAATTCTAATTCTTATCATGCACATTCATGTATTACTTGCTTAAATGCAATTCTATTAAAGTTATTTTTTTAATGTAACGTCAGTTTATCAAACATACTGATTATTTTCTGTAATAGACAGTTGATGCCACTTAAAATATTTAAACTATTAAACTAACAGTTGCCATTATTTCTGTTAAATGTAATTTTCTTCGAGAAAATCATTTATAAAGTTGGAAACAATTATATAATGTGTTTTTCTAAAGTCTATCATATTTTATTATTGTTCAAAATGATTAATATTTATCTGTTAATGTTTACTACCATGTATGTCTTACATCATAAACAAATATTTTCGTTTTTTGTTACTTAAATTATTTTGCCTTAAATGTATTTAGCTATTATAATCAAATGAAATAGCTTGAGCTTTATATTGTTTCCATAAATATTTATAGTAACCTTGGCTGGGTCTAGAAAAACGTTTTTCTCCAGTTTGTTGTGTCAATTCCCTACAACCTATGCCTTTCTTAACTTATAACTCTCCTAATTACCAGAAGGTCTCTAGCTCTCACATTTTTCTTTAAGTTGTTGTCTATATCACCTATCTTTACTGATCTAATTATCCATTTAGCATTGATTAATATTTTTGATTGCTAACTACAATTTTAACTCCAACAGTCAGTGATTGTACTAACTCTGCATAATATATCCAGCTAATTCAATTGGTTTTATAGCTCTCATTTGCAATGTTTGCACTTTCTAGCGAAATAAATCTGTTTTTACTCTATGAGCCCCTATATCCTGTTAAGGGAAAATCTGAAAGGAATTAACATGCACCATTATTATTAATGTAGAACAAGTAAATCCAATGACCCAGTTTTCAGTGACACTAAAGTTCTAATAATGATTATCCAGTAAAATATTATTAAATGGTTATAATTTTTGTAATTTCTAATTGCAATGTGAATTGCAATGATAATATAAATTTTTAGCAGACTAAAAATGATAACGTGCTTCAATTTTTTGATTCTCACAAAAGCTGAAGTGAATGTGTCTGTGCAGATATGTGTGTGATTATTTGTTTTAGTTTCAGTCTATTCAGTATTTCACAAGCACCCCAAAGTTTACTGACAGTGTTTTCCATCAATTTATGAGATTAATAACATGGAATGTTTGATATTTTTTTGTTGTTGTTGTTTTAAGTCATTGAAAATAATCAATCTATGATATTTAGTTTAGATAAATGGCTTAGCATTTTCTTTTCCAAGTCATTTTTGGATTGGTTCTTTTACACATGTGATTCAAAAGCTTTTTCTTAAAAGTGACAATGTAGTTATTATTATAATATATTTTATTCTACAATTGCTGGTATACTCTAGCCAATTAGAAACAATCTTTTCTTATATTTTCTTCAGCGTAGGAACATTTTTATTAAAATTTATATAGTCATTTGCGTATGGTAAATTTGAAATATAGTATTGTTGCTTTCATTTCTTGTTTAATTTCTCTGAAGCCAAATCCTCCTATTATATTTCTTAGCATACTCTAAATATAAAGATTCAGTATGTTTTCCCGCTTCTTTATTAATTGCTTTGATAATATTATGATAGTCTGTGCAAGATCATGAATTAAGAAGTGAATAATACTCACATTCAGTACATTTGTTTATTATCAACAAAAAATGTTGTTTATCCTGTTAATGCGTAAAAGAATTTTAAATAGAAATTGCTTTTGTTTGTTCTGTTAGTCAATAATATATATATATATATATATATATATATATATATATATATATATATATATATATATTTACCACTCTAAAAATTCAAATTTAGTCCAGAAATAGCCGTCAAAACGACTTGAGCTCTGCTGTCGGGGTTAAACATTTTCCTATATATATATATATTTATTTAGGTTTGTTGGTTCACCACTGGATAGAACTGGTCATTCCGTATGGTCAACCTCGATGTAATATTAGGGAGAGCACTCGCCGTAATGCAACTCGCCCGTCTTCGTTTCTGTTGTTGGTGGTGCGAGTACGGAGTTAAATATTATAAAATAACAGGAGACTGGACTGGTGTAATTCCTTAAAAGGTTTATTATACTATGATCAGTTCAATGACCGAGTTCAGTATGAATCCGGTGACATCATCAGGTATTTGAAATTTAACAAAGGAATATAATAGACAAAATCCATGGGGCTGAGAAGCAGAGATAGGAGGGCGGCCAAACATAAATATATATATATATATATATATAAATATAAATATATATATATAAATATATATATACATATATATATATAAATATATATATATATATATAAATATATATATATATATGATAAGAGGGTGTTAAAGTTTGCTTGAAGCATTGTGAAATGTGTAAAATACGTAGTTTAGAAAGCCACAACATTGTTGTGGCTTTCTAAACTATGTATTATATATAAATATATATATATATATATATATATATATATATATTATTATTATGTAATAAACAACATAAGGCAATTATTCCATTTACCAGTGGTTTCTTAAAAGCAAAAGGTTTTGCTTTCAATCCTCAGAATGAAAAAATCCTGGTTTATTCAGCTCTGTTGCTTACATAGAGCACTCTTTTTTCCTGGACTTTTCCGACGGAATTACTTCATTTACACATATATATATATATATATATTTAAATATATAGATATATATAAATATATATATATATATATAAATATATATATATATATATATATATATATATATATAAATATAAATATATATAAATATATATCATCATCATCATCATCAACGTTTAACGTCCGTGTTCCACGCTTGCATGGGTTTGGACGGGGGTTTTCCCACTTGAGGCAAGAGTGATTGTCTTGCTCGCATAGGACTGTCTGGCAGGTTTTCTACAGCTGGATGCCCTTCCTAACACCAACCACATTTACAGTGTGGGTCTGGGAGGTTTTTACCGTGTTGCCTACACGGCCACATTACAGCGTGGACTGTGTGTTTTTTTTTGTCGTGACACCTACACAATCTCATTTGTTTCGGCCTGGATGTTGTGGCACCAACATAACTTTACATTGAAAGGGGCGGTGTGGATGGGGTGGGGGTGGTGGGACGGGGGTGTATTTTGTTAGAGATGCCTACTGACTGTAGTAGGTTTTACTTTGTATTTAGGTAAGGCGGGTCTTCTCTATTACTGAGTACCGCCAAAGGTCTCGGTCCAGTGACATTATCTTGGAGAGGTGTAAGTGTGTGAGGTCGGAATTTATCAGCTCGTCCCAGGTTTTTCTGGGTCTGCCTATTCCGTGGCTACTGTCTATCTTTATTGCCCTGCACTTTGTTATACAGCTATCGTCTTTCATGCGCATCACGTGACCATACCAACGTAGCCTTCTCTCGAGTAAACAACATCTGATCCCTCTTATTTCTATATATATATAAATATATATATATATATAAATATATAAATATATATAAATATATATATATATAAATATATAAATATATATATATAAATATATATATATATTGTTTCTGAATTTGTTTAGCAAGATTCTTTATCTGAAATCGTGTGTTGAAACCGATATTGTTATACTTTAGGAGGGTCATGTTGCCAATAAGAAACACATGCACCAGTTGCTTTCACTTCAATTTATTATAATAAATTTATAAATTTAGGAATTTATAAATTTCTGGTTGGTTGGTTGGTTCCACAACCAGATAGTTGTTTATATATAGTCATAGTTCTTTCGTCACACACTCTGTGACCTCTTCAGTGACTGGGGATTCCTTTCTTTGTTTCTGTGCCTCTCCTTTGTTCTGTCCTACGCCATTTTGTTTCTGTGTGTGTGTTGTGTGCTCAGTCTGTGCATGCGCCACATCCGGGTGTCTGTGTGTGTTTATGTTCATTTATTTATTTGTTTATTTACATGTTACTGGTTGGTTGTTTGTTCTATGTGTGTGTGTGTTTTCATTTTGTCCTTAATTGTAAGTTGTGATGTTGCTGTTCCACTCATATTTTCTATTTAATTTTGGTTGCAATTCTGTTATGTTTATTGCCTCTGTGATTTGTCATAAAAGAATTACAACCAAAATTAAATAGAAACATTTATCTCCAGCCTGTATAGGTTGGCCACTGGTGTAAGAGGGAGTTTGTTGCTGCTGCCCTTAGGTTTCCCTCGTGCCTTGCTGTGGGCTCATCCGGGATCCTGGATAGAAAGGTGTTGAGATGTTTCTTGAAGACATCCACTTCCACGTCATGTAAATCTCTCAGATCCCTCGGCAGCTTGTTGAAGAGTTGAAGGCCCTTGAATCCCAGGCTATTGCAATACCTGCTCTTTATTCTAGATGTGGAAGACGGGACCTTTGGCACCACACAGTGACGTCCTGTTTGACGGTTGGTCCAGCTCCCAATGCCAAAGTTTGGTGCTAGTCCCTCCAGGATTTTCCACATGTAGATCACTGCGTATCTCTCATCTTCGTTCCAAGGAGTAGAGATTCAGTTCCTTTAGCCTCTCCCAGTAGCTTGTCTCCTTCATCGTGGCAATCCTCTTAGTGTAGCTTTGCTGGATTGCCTCAAGCTCCGTGGTTAGTTTGACACTATGGGGTGACCACAACTGGGAGCAGTAGTCCTGGCGGCTTAGGACAAATGTCCTCCATAGTGTCAACATGGTGTCTCGGTCTCTTGTCCGGAAAGTCCTCAAGATTCAGCCAGCGAGTCGTCTGCACATTGTCGCCACTTTCATGATGTGTGAGGAAAAAGTTGCATCATCGCTCATGTATATGCCAGGTCTCATATCGATTTTGACACGGGGATATCGGTCCCTCCTGGTCCTGTGTAGTTGTGTTGTACT
This sequence comes from Eledone cirrhosa, assembly GCA_964016885.1. Taxonomy (NCBI): domain Eukaryota; kingdom Metazoa; phylum Mollusca; class Cephalopoda; order Octopoda; family Eledonidae; genus Eledone; species Eledone cirrhosa. The sequence continues at coordinate 26,720,886 of OZ024743.1, read as the reverse complement.
ATATTTGTGTTTGCAGGTTTGTATTGTAGGGCTTGGAATTTGCCAGCATTAGACTGCATGTTGTTTTCTTCCGCCCATTTGTATATGGCATCCAGATCTTGTTGTAAAACTGGGTAGTACACTGCTAGCCAAGGAGTTTCTGAAGAGCATCTTCAGTGGAGTTGCTAAGGCCCGCTTACATGTTTTTAAGAGAACTGCTGGGAATCCATCAGGTCCAGCAGCTGAGTCTGTTCTAATTTCATCTATGGCGTACACCACATCCTCCTCCATTATGTCTATGTGGCTGATGGTTGCCATTTCTTCATGTAGTGTTGTGGCATCAAAGAACTCCTCTGGCTTCGTTATTTGCATGTGCCTCAGTGGACATGTGAACACACTTTTGTACTGTTCGTTCAGTATTTCACATATCTCTTGGGGGTTTTCGGTTAATGAACCGTCCATATGGAAGAGTGGCCCAATCTTGCAGTGTACCGAGGCAGTTTCTTTTGCAAATTTAAAGAAGGCTTTAGGGTTTGTTTTAATGTTTTCTATGGTCCTGTTCTCTTTCTTTGCCCTCTCATTTTCATGGGAAAGTTTGAGTGCAATCTCGGTGCCAAGTAGTGCACATTTCAAATAGGATTCCTTCTTGTTTTTGTTTTCTTGTTGAGCATTCAACTGGTTTGAGAGCTTGGTTCTACGTCTCATAAGAATTTTCCTATCTCTGGGAATAAGATTTTTGTGTCTGTTTGCCTTTTTCTCCGGGACAAACTTTTTGCATATAGTGTGTATCGTTGTCATGAAGTGTTGAAATTGTGTGTTAGTGTCTTGTGTGGCGGTGTTTTCACTGCATGTTTGCTTCCGGATTTCTCTCTTAATCTTTTTCCAGTTAGCCTTGTAAAAGTTAAGGCTGGATAACGTCCCGGAGCTTCTTGGTGGTTTTGTCTCTGTTGGTTCTCTTGGACCACATATCATTAGCTCTACTAAGTTATGATCCGAGAGAATTGTTGGTGTCACCTTTACATTGTGGATGAGCACTTCGTTGTTTGTAAAACAGAGGTCCAGGACATTTTTGCCTCTTGTTGGGAGGAGTATGGCTTGCTCCATGAACAGCCTGTGTGTGAGGGCTAGCAGGAATTCCGTCTGTCTCTGTTCTATTGACGTCATTCCAGGGAGGAGGTGGCTCTCAGGCCATTTGACCTTTGGTAGGTTGAAGTCTCCCAGCAGTAGAATGTTGAGACCCTGGTCCAGTTTGTCAAGGACCTCTTCTATCCTACTTAGGCTATCCTCAAATTTACGCTCATGACTGGGGGCATCGAGCGGCCGATATGTGACATATTACTGTCTGTAGTTGCTTCATATGTACTATCAGTGTGTCAGAGACTGAGTTTGAATGTGTCAACAGTACAATTGGTGTGACATCTTCGCGGATATACAGAGCAACCCCACCATGAGTTCTCTCCTTCCTGTCCAAACGAAATACAGTATATTTCGGTATATATATTTCTGCATCTGCTATACTGCTTGTCAGGTGCATTTCGGTTAGTGCCATGCATAATGCTTGATTGCTTATGGCTAAGTCTCTCAGGTAGGAAATTTTACTCATGTTACTGAGTTTCACCAGGCCTCTGACATTCAGCAGCAGCACTGGTGTGACTTTTGGGGTGCCAGTAATGGCTGTTGGTATGACACCTGGTCTGGTGTCAGCGGCGGCCACTCTGGGTCCCTTAGCTGTGGTGGTCTCAAGTACTGGTGTGGGTGACCCTGGCTCTGGAAATGATGCAGCCAGGTCAGCTGTCCCACAATCTTCTCTGCCATCACTAAAAAATTTTTCTGCTCTGCTGCAGCCATCTGTATCTCGTCGGCATGTGCGTGCCTTCTTCTTGTTGGAGCGGCTTATTTCGGCTTTGGCTGGGGCATGTTGCGCGAGTAAGATGGGCATAGTTCGTTTGAGACCTGGGGTGGGCGAATCTGCATCCCATCCCTGTCTCTCCATGCCAGCAGATCCCGTTCTTGAAAAACTTGCACATTACTTGGGTTTTTTGGCTCCCAGTGTCTTGGTGCTTTCTGTTCTTCCTTTGAACAGTTGTCCACTGGTCCGTCTGTGCTTGGTTCTCCTTCGGAAGGTGATTTCGCTTTTCACCTTTACCTTTTGCTTGTTGGTTGCCCGGCCTGCCCTCCCTGACTGTGGCGGAGGGTATCTCATTTTCTTTCAGGTCCGTGCTTGTGCTCTCCTCCTTTTCTTTGTCCCTCTCCTCTTCCTTCTCTTCGGTTTTCTCCTCCTTGAGGACACAGCTTAACATCGCCATATGTGGCGCTATGAGGACATACGCCTTCTCAATTTCTTTTCTCTTTCTCTCTATCTGTGCCAGGGTCCTCAGAAACCCATGGCTTTTCAGGCTCTCCGCCATCTTTTTGCTTGGTGGAGACCCATCAGCCATGGTCCACCCCTTGATCAAAACCGCTAGTTCCATCTTTGACTAGTTTCGCTGACTCCTAATATCACCTTTTTCCTGTATGCAGTCCATTTCGCTGTGGAGGGGAGAAAGAGAGATAGTGGGAAGTGTAGGATAGAGGTTACAGAGGGACAGAGGGAGATATAAGTCCAGTGAGAAATTTAAGGAGCGATTTAGAGGAAAAGAGAGATAAAAAGAAAAAGAAACAGAAGAAAAGAAAGGGGAGAGAGACAGAAGAGAGGAGCGAGAGAGATAGCGGGAAGAGTGGGGGGAAAGGTTAGAGAGGAGATAGATAAGTCCGGTGAGAAATTCAAGGTGCGATTTAGAGAGGGAGAGAGCTCGTGTGATCTAGAGAGAGAGAGGAAGGAAGAAGGAGAGAGACAGAGACAGCGTGAGAAATAGCAATTCAGAAAGAGAGAGAACTATAAATATTAGTAATAAATATCGTTCAAAGAATATTTTGCGATTAAAACACCAAAACAAAGTGAACATCAAATGATATCCACATGAAATATAAAGGAGACAGAATAAATTAAGATAAAATAAAATAAAATAAAATAAGATAAATCTAAAACAAATTAAATGAATGAAGCCCAAAAAGTTAAAGATATAGAAACACGATGTAAGTTGTATATAAGTTGATTTCAAATGTTTGTTTACAAATATAAATAACGGGAACCGTATAGAGTGACCATAGTTATTGTAATATCAATATATCAAACAACAAACACACATGCTCACCGAGTCAAAAATAAATGAGGTTGGTGTTATGAAGTGCATCCAGCTGTAGAAATCAAGCCAGAATCGGTTCCTGTCCCACCCTTGCAAGCAGGGAAAAAGCGGACGTAAAATATATATTTATATATATATAAATATTTAATATAGATGAGATTCTACAGGACTAGAACTGTTTCATTCTTTAGAAATCATCAGGAATATGGGTATAAAAAAATAAATATGGTATTTATAGGCCTCTTCAAGTGGTAGGAGAGGGTAGGGGTGGGATGGGTAGAGGTTATTGGTTGATAGAAAAGGGAATTCATTAAAAGCTAATTCTTTAAAGCTTTAATTTATATTTAGATTAACAAAGGCAGAAAGAATTCTATAAACAAGTTCAGAATGGAGAAATATATATATATAAATATATATATATATATATATATATATATATAAGTATATATCCACCACTTCTATAGCGCCCTCCTGCATTTGAAAAATGTGTCTATCAATGCGACTTCTACTGTCTAATTTCCCTGTACATCTACTGCATACATATTTCTCCCTGCCTGTTAGTTTGCCTGCTATCCCGCTACATCTCTTGTGTACCCAGGATCTGCATTGTGTGCATTTTATAGAATTTATGCCAGTTCCTTTTCTGCATATCGAACATGGCCATTTCCCTGACGGAATCATGGTTTTGTCCTCTTTTCTACTCATCAACACTTTTGTCTTAGCTAGGTTCACTCTCAGTCCTCTTGCTTCCAACTGCTGTTTCCATAGCCAGAATTTATTTTCTAGCTCCTCTACTGATTCTGCTATAAGAACCAGATCGTCAGCATAGAGAAGTTCCCATGGACAGCCAGTCTTAAACTCCTCTGTTATGGCTTGGAGGACTATAATGAACAAGAGCGGGCTGAGGACCGAACCCTGATGTACTCCTACTTGTATCTGGAATTCCTCACTAAACTCCATTCCTACCCTGACTTTACTGAGAGTACCTCTGTACAAAGTTTGCACTGTCCTCACAAGCCATTCTTCAACACCTAACTTCCTTAGGGACCACCAGATGACAGATCGGGGTACCCTATCAAAGGCCTTCTCTAAGAACCTCTCTTGCAATTGTCTCACCAAGAAGAGGGCATCTGTTGTACTCTTCCCAGGCACAAAACCAAACTTCATCTCATCTAGTTTGACCCTTTCTCTAATTAGTTATGCTAAAATCCTTTCTGCCACTTTCATAACCTGATCTATCAGTTTTATACCCCTATAATTGCTCCTCTCCAGAGCATCCCCTTTACCTTTGTAGCAATTTATGAGAATACTGCTGCACCAGTCTTTGAGTATGACACCACCATATATAGCCTGATTGATGATGCGTGCAACCAGTTTAGTGCCTACGTCCCCTGATGCCTTATATATATATATAAATATATATATATATATATAAATATATATATAAATATATAAATATATATATATATATAAATATATATATATATATATATATATATATAATATTCCTAACGATCGACTTTCGTCAAATCGGACCGAGGAAACAGTGTTTCCATTGGTCTTTCCAATTGCTAATACTATCTATCGGTGGCAACTCCAGGTAGAAGGAGCAACGTGAAATAAAGTGTCTTGCTCAAGGACATAACGCATCGCCCGGTCCAGGAATCTAACTCACAACCTCATGATTGCGAATCCAGTTCTCTAACCACTCAGCCACACGCCTTCACTATATATAAATATATATATATATATATATATATATAGAGAGAGAGAGAGAGAGGGAAAAAGCGGACGTAAAATGAAATGAAATGAATATATATATATATGATATGAGAGAGAGAGAGAGTTTTCAACCTTTCTGTATTTATTATTGTTGTGGAATATATATATGGCCAATGCCTTCAGTCATTCTTCTTGGTGTCACACTTTTTAACTGTTGTGTTTATTCTGGACGGTAATGTATTAACATAACCGCTCTATCAAGTGTTTTGTGATTGCCTCAAACAACTCAAGTAATACCTGCTATATGGCAGCAACAACTTTGATTCATACCTAATATAATATATATATATATATATATATATATATATATTTTTTTTTTTTTTTTGCTGTTTTGACTTTGTTTTTCCTAAGCAACAGTGAAGTTATTTGAATGAGACTGGAATAGATTTGTTTGAAAATTCAGTAAAGTTGGTAGGGTAGTAGAGAGTTATGTGTATTGTATTTTGTTTGGTGTAACTTGATAAATATAGCTTTTCTTATATTTTGGATAGTTAAAATATGTATTAGTAATAAACTGAATTTAACTCAATTATCTAAACTCTTCTGCCAGTTGGGATTTTGTAATTGTTAGGAAAACAAATCTATACATTTTGAATAGAAAGTATCAACCATGAGTTTTCCCCTTTTTAATCTACAATAGAAGTATGTGAATATGATATTGCATTTTTTTTATTTTGATATCTTCCCATTTATTATGTAACTATTATAAATTTTATTTTGATTTAAATAATAACCATAAAATGTACAACTAGTATTTTGTAATAGTCATATGTGTCTTCACAAATTCATTGTCATGCTTTTTAATAACATATCAGCATTTGGACATAAATAGTTTTTTGTTGTGTTCAATAGGTTCCCCGGTTATTATCAATGGAGAAGAATTTGAAAATATAGAAATTGCATCAGTTGGTGAAACTACAAGTGATGTTGATGCTGGAGAATCTGAAGAACAATCAGAAAGTGATAAAAGTCACAGTGCTGATCAGACAAATATGAGCGACACTGCTTCTGAGAATGTCAAGTCTTGTGACATTGTTGTAACAGGTGTTGAATCAGATAGACAAACTACAGATCCTGAAAGTGATATTCTTCATGATCTTGTACGCAATAAAGAGTTACTTAAAGCTCGGAGGAAAAATAAGGTTAATAGCACTGATTCAGAAGTGTCTGATGGCAGCACATTAGTAAGCAGCAGTTCTGATAATCAACCTGAGGAGGAACGGCGCCAGAAGCCAAAGGTTAACCATCATTTGGTCCGGAATACTGTGTCAGACAGTGAGATGGAACTTTCTGGGGTGAGTTTTTATCAGTAATTAGTTTGAAAAAATAACAAAATATTATTATCTTGTTGAAACAAAAAATCTAGAATTGATCCCATTTACTTTTGGTGAATATTTATTTTGGAGTTAATATAGGATCCTCTGAGTATTGTTTAGTCATTCTTTGTTTCTAATTTTACTCACTAATTCAAGTTCAATGACTGTGATACTAAAGTGTTGGACACTTGATATCATAGTCAACCCTTTTGTTACCAAGCCAACTGAAACTACTCCTGGTTCTATGACACAAAACATTGTTTTAAAGTATTTACATTTATCTACAAACTTTCTATCATAAATTTATGTTAGAATCTTTGTTATGTTTCAAACCCCAGTTTAATAATGAGAAATTTAGTTACATCACCAAATCCCTCCAAATTCTTGATTATTTTCATAATTATTTAAAAATCATAGATACTGTTTTTCACTAGAAATATAGTAATGAAAGAGTTAACTTAGTACAGCTATTATATTGGACTGCTTATGTTTACCTGCATTTCATCTGCCAGTCACCCACCTTGTGGATTGTCTCTCTGTTCACTATTGGCTGCAGGTTTCTGTCCCCTGAGGCATTTTTGCCCATTGCTGTCTTTTGCAACATTTAACTGTTTTAACTGTTCTAGCAGTGAGGATTTTCATTTTGATATGTATTAAAGATTTTGTTTTATAGTATGTTTGATAATATTTATTCAGATTGATAAAAATAAAATAGTAACAGTTCAACTGTGGAAAATCAAGGTGTTAACTTAATGATTAGATGGTATTTGAGAATAGATCATTTAAAATATTCATCATTTTCTTTGGTTTCATGTTTACTGGTATTGCATACTAATCTTGAATTAAATGAAAGTGTTTTATCACATTCCATATTTGTTTCAATTACATGTTAATTCTTCGATAATATCAATTGTACTTCTATTATAGATGGTGAACTACCATAGACGTAGTCGATCATCAAGTATCTGGAGCACCAAAAGTAATTTAAGTGCTGGATTTCGTTATCATGATGGAAAGATGATTAATACATCTCCATTACCTAGTCCAGAAACAGGCAAAACATATCTTTTTGAAGGCCTCATTGGTAATTTGTTTTTGTTTTTGTTTTTGTTTTTTTGATAATTTAGTTCTAAGGAAAATTCAGCTGGTACAATTCATTTCCGATTGGAGCAATGTGAAATAAAGTGTCTTGCTCAAGGACATAGGACATGATCTTACATTCATCAGCTAAACACCCAAGCTACTAAGTTACATGCTTTCTTAACTCTTAGCTCTTAGTCCAGCTTATTCTGTCGGGAACAAAAGTCAACCAATCGTCTCCAACGCTGTCAGTTGGTGGCAGCTCATTAACATCCATGCCAGGGGATGTTGACAGTTTGTAGGTTGCTTTGGAATGTGCGTCACAAAGTCATTTTTGGTCAGCTTTCAGGAGTCATCCACATCATTACTGTTTTGGGCAGTTGATTGATGTTCTGTAAGGCACAGAATTTCACCTGCAAAACAGAACTGCCATTCCATGATGATCTCTGGTGTCCAACTCATAAAGACTTTTACTACTATATTAAACGTGAAACTAATATATATCTTCATTGAACTTCATCATCTGTTGTGTTTTTTCCATTTACTTTTCACACACACACATATATATATATATATATATATATATATATATATGCTAGTGTGTGTATGCAAACAGCAAACAGAAATAAAAAAGAAATATATTATTATTTTTCCGATGATATATATATATATATATATATATCATCATCATAACCATCATCATCCTCATTTTGGTCTATCAGTTTTATACCCCTCCTATAATTGCTCCTTTATAGAGTATCCCCTTTTCTCTTGTATCAATTAATAAGTATACTGCTATGACAGTCATTGGATATGACACCATCATGTATTACCTGATTGACAATGGAGGTGATTAGTTTGGCTCAATTTTCCCTATACGTGTCATTTTTTTCAATTTACAGAGAAATTCATATTTTCTGGCATGTTTACATGCCTACATATTAGATATACAGATATAACTTTAATACATTGTATATTTATATGTGCACATAGATATGTGCATATATACATTCACATACATATATGTGATATAAGGCAATACAACCTCCCTTGTGCTGGTGCCATGACAAAACAAGACTAGAAAGGACTTGAACTGACCTCTAACACATGCCAGATAGTTGTGTTATCATTACACTAAAGTATAAAGAAACTGAAACTTACCTGAGTAAAATAATAAGTTAGGGTTGTGAACCATGACTTAGATACCATAAAGCACATCATATATATTTTTACTGACTGTTTCATATCTGACACCCTTCTGGATATCCATAGTAACTTTTTTAAACATATGTTAACATTTGTATAAAGATGAAATTAATTTGTATTTGATCTTGTATTGGCAGAATTAATCCTTATGTGAATGCACTTTCATCCGAATGTATTACATTTTCAACAATTTCTTTATATAGTCATTTGTATTTTAATTTTCTGAAATTCATGTAAATCAAATGGCTAAAACATAATTCAGTGATTAATATAAGACACACAGGCGTATCACTTTTCTTTTTTGTTATCTTGTAGGCAAAGACCGCAGTCGGTTATGGGATTCAATGCAATTTTGGGAGGATATGTTTTTAGATGCTGTTGCTCAGGAAAGAGATATTATCGGCATGGATCAGGGACCAGGTGAAATGATGGAAAGGTTTGTAGTTACTTTTGCTTTCACATTTTATTACTTTTTCTTCTATGTTGAATTAGTTGTGACATTTGGTTCTCATCGATTCTCCCTATCCTTCTTGGTATACTTTGCCCTTTAAATCATCTGATACTAACATTTGATTATTTTTCTCTAAATTTTCCTTGCATGACAAAATCAGATGATCCCAATCTTGTAATCAGTAATACCTTACTACTTCAGTCACTTAATTAGGATTCTATCTGGTTTTAATTGAGAGTAGATCATACAAGGTATTCAGTTCAATTTTTGTTGATAGAGGTCTTTTACAGTCATGCCTCACTTCCATAATGAATCACATTTCTGATAAATCCAAATCAATTAACTGTTGTTATGAAATCTCTTTACTATTTGTAAAGATGATTATTAATCTTCTGCTACTTTTAATTCCAGTAGCTATTAGATAACTTAAATGTCTGAACCAGTATCTAGTCTATGACATTTAGAGTTGGTTGTTTCTTGCACTTTAGTTAGTCTATATTGGTAAGTTCATTAATTAGGTGGGCAAAACAGCTGAATTGGTGAACCATTAGTTGATGTGTGAAGAAGATAACAGCATTGATATAGATATGTGATGGAAATAATAAAGAATTATAAGTGTATAATTTACTGCAAAATAACCATTGGAAATCTTAAATGATATGATTGGTTCAAGATTAAATTTATGGAAGAATGATGCAAAATTAGGTAGCACTATTATCTAAGTTGTTTTCCTTAGTGTGTCTCTCTTTATATACATATTCTTTTATATTGTTTTCCAAACTGCATATATTAAAATTATCATTTATTCCCTCAGGTATAATTCACTTGGAGATGCAGAGAAAAAACGTTTAGAACATGATGAAGATAAATTGTTGTCTGATATGTTATATAACCATATTGGATTCATGGTAATGATGGATGTGAAAAAAATAGAGATCAAGAAAAAAATTAGACGATTGCTTGGTAAATCTCATATTGGCCTCCAATACAGTCAAGATGTCAATAACCTTTTAGATGAAGTTAATAAGTTGGTAAGTCTTCATTGAAACTGGGTGCTTTTCTATTTTTGACATATAATTAGTTTCAATAAATGGAATCAATTGTCTCTTACAATAAAAAGAATGAATATAGTAGCATTCATTTAATATTTGTTTTACTAATTGTTACCAATTGGCTAGAGAAACAAAACTAATTTACTAAAATATCTTGAAGAAATTAATAAACAAACGATTGTACTTAATGTTTTGCATAAGTAAGAGAGAGAAACATGAGATAGATAATCAGGAGTAGAAAGTTAAAGATTTTAAAAACGTGTAACAGCTGTAGAAGCAGAGAAAGTATAAAGGCCAATGCTAGTCCAGAAATTGAACATTTTCAATTGAGGGGGTCTTATTGATTGATGAATAATATGATCTAGAGTGCATTGATCTAAAAGGTTATCATGTTATACATGAAGCTAATACATTATCGTGAGGAGTAATTTAAGATTAATAATAGGTTTAAAAAAAAACATTTAAATTACTTAGAGCTGGAGTTGATGAGATTAAGGATTCAAATTATGCATGTACGAGATATTACAGAAATTGAATAATCTGGATCAGCTTTACTTAAACAAACTTAGAGAGAAGTTTTGGAACTCATGGGATTGTTCTTTACCCAAATCTTTTTAGAGCTGGACAGGATATTTTCAGATTACACTATGCCAAAGGATTTGCTCCTGTTTTATTGCACAGCTGCCATTTCAACATAGCTTTCAACAGCTTGAAAGTAAATGGGTATCACAAAAAAAAAGGTAGATCTTAAAAAATCAAACCTGTAGATTAAGAAATACTTGTAAAATGGAGGATTTTAATGTTTCACTTCATGTTACATATTGTTGGTTGTTTCATAGCTTTATTGTATATGTCAAATGTAATTAAAAGATTTTTTGGTTATAAAATAATTTTTCTTTAATTTTAGAATGGCAATGATATTGATCTGAAACCCATGGGCAGCAGACTCATGCAGAAACAGTCATTCACTGTACATTGGGGCAGTGACAATACAGGGGATATGTTGTTTATGGAGGTAGGCTATTTATAATGTTTTTAGCAAAAAAAAACGTGTATGTGTCTGCCTGCCTGTCCTGTACTTTTTCATAAATATTGTATGCTTTATATATATGTACAAAATACTATGTGTTTCTCTAATGATATATGGCTTTTTCTCTATATATGTATACATATATCTTATAATTTGAATTATTAATGCTCTGGATAAACATCCATTGAGCTTTTCTACTAAGAAACATAATTAACATACATATTATATATGTTATGATACCTGAGCTTAGTATATATCTGCTCCAAATTCTTAATTTGTTGAGCTGCTTATACTGTGACTAGTACTTCGCACCTCTTTCTAGCGGATGTAATGTTCAGTGTTATATCTGCTGCCACAGTCAAAATGTTCTTTACATCACAAGGTCATAGTTTTGACTAATTCTCGGAACATGATAGATATAGAAATATTTTTGTTCTTAATTGGAACTCATCCAAAGACGATTTCCTCTGATGATTAGTTGCGCATCTTTAGTGACTTTATTAAAATCAATAATCGATTACTTATATCGATTTTTGCCTCGGTTTATGAACTATGAAACAGGACCGTAAGGAATATAAGATCGTTTCCACCTTAAAATATATACTTTTTCCTAAATATTATATGCTTTATATATATGTAAAAAATACTATATGTTTCTCTTACAATATATGGATTTTTCTCTCTATATATATACATATATCTTATTTGAATTATCTATATATATATATCTATATATATATATATATATCATCATCATCATTTTTATATCCGCTTTTCCATGCTTGCATATATATATATGTATATGTATATAATATACATACATATATATATATTAAACGAACTAAGGGAAAAATTAGAAATAAGAGGGATCAGATGTTGTTTACTCAAGAGAAGACTACGTTGGTATGGTCACGTGATGCGCATGAAAGACGACAGCTGTATAAAAAAGTGCAGGGCAATAAAAATAGACGGTAGCCACGGAGTAGGCAGACCCAGAAAAACCTGGGACGACTTGATAAATTCTGACCTCACACACTTACACCTCTCCAAGACAATGTCACTGGACCGAGATCTTTGGCGCTACACAGTAATAGAGAAGACTTGCCTTACCTAAGTACAAAGTGAAACCTACTACAGTCAGTAGGCACCTCTAACAAAATACACCCCGTCCCACTACCCCCACCCATTTCACACCACCCCTTTCAATGTAAAGTTATGTTGGTACCACAACATCCAGTCCGAAACAAATGAGCTCGTGTAGGTGTCATGACAAAAAAACACACAGTCCACGCTGTAATGTGGCCGTGTAGGTAACACGGTAAAAACCTCCCAGTCCACACTATAAACGTGGTTGGTGTTAGGAAGGGCATCCAGCCGTAGAAAACCCGCCAGACAGTCCTATGCGAGCAAGACAACCACTCTTGCCTCAAGTGGGAAAACTCCCGTCCAAACCCATGCAAGCGTGGAAGATGGACGTTAAACGATGATGATGATGATGATGATGATAGCATGGAAAAATGGGCGTTAAATGGAGATGATAATGATATATACATTTCTTGGGAAAAATCTCCTGCTCTGTTAATTCAATAAAATTTCTTTATTTGGTATCGAGAAAGCAGAGAAGTATTTTGCTTCATTTCTGATTAAAGTTATACTCTACTGGATTTTATTTGTTTCTTTGTAGGAAAGTTTTGAATCCAATCTGTCTTTAATTTGCAGTTTGAAAGTGGTGCATATGTAAGTCATTTAATTCAGTTAAATGTTTCATATTCTATTATAGGTGTGTGATGACTGCATTATCCTACGCAGTGTTACGGGAGCAATATGTGATCGATGGTGGTATGAGAAACTGGTCAACATGACTTATTGCCCTAAAACCAAAGTTTTATGTCTTTGGCGAAAATATGGTGAACGCGTACATCTTAATCAGTTCTATACTAAAAAGGTAAAACTTGACAACAAATATTTTTTTAACATGTACCACAAATAAATTGTGAAGGTGCATGGCCTAGTGGTAAGGGTTTTGGACTTATGATCATAATGTTGTAGTTTTGATTCCTGGACTGGGTTGTGTGTTATGTTCTTAAGCAAAACATTTCATTTTACGTTGCTGCAGTATACTTAACTGAAAATGAGTACCAACAATAGCTGGGGATTTAACCCTGCGATGGACTGGGATAAGTACTCACTTGAACCTCCAGGCTTGAGACAGACTTTTATATAGACAAATATATTGCAAATAACAACAACAATAACAAGCATTACAAGGCTATTTTTCCTGCTAAATCAGTCTTGCAGTCCCTCTTCATAAGCTCTTTCTGGGGTAATGTTTTACAGCTGAATGCCCTTCCTTACACTAACCCTTTTAGACATCTCTTACAACATACCGGGGTTTGATGTACCTATTCGAAAATGGATGCACACAAATAAAAATTTAATTTTAAAAACTCATTATTGAAAGCATTTGTGATTTATCTCATCTATATAACAAAATAAATAACACAGTATTGTTTTTCTTGGATGTTTTCCCAGAAAAAGTTATTACTGTTATTTACCAGTCAAATAGATGATGTGTTCTCATCAAATACACCATTTCTCCAATATTTCAGTCCGCTTAGAAATAATTATTAATGCAGTGCCAGGTCAGAAATGGTAAAGTACTTTGGATTAGTTAATTTTATCCATCTGCATTCTAAATTTAAATCTTGCAAAGTTGACTTTGCCATTCATCCTACTTGAGTCAATATAATTGTTTCTACTTTAGGCACAAGGTCAACAATTACCCAGTGCACTACTGGTACTTTATTTTATCGACCCCGTAAGGATGAAAGGCAAAGTCAACCTCGACTTGAGTCAATATAATGAGAACCAGTTATATATTTGGTATGGTTGAATCAACAACATACTGCAAACTTTTGAGCTCATATCAATGTAAAACATCCTCATCACCATTGGTGAAGTGGCAAAATTGTTAGAGCACCCAACAATATTCCTTATAGTATTTAGTTACAACACTTTACATTCTGAGTTCAAATCCCACTTCACTTTCCATCTTTTTGGGATCAATAAAATAAAGTACCAATCAAATACTGGAGTTTGATATAATTGTCTATACCATTCCCCTCAAATTTTTTACCATGTTCCAATATCAGATATTATTATTGCTGCTGTTGTTATCATCATAAGGGTAATGTTAGAATGTCAAACAAAATACACTGTGATGTTAGATACACTCCTGTATGTTCCAAGGTTGACTTTGCCTTTCATCCTTTTAGGATTGATAAATTAAAGTATCAGTCAAGTACTATGGTTAATTTAATTGACTAACACTTCTACCCGAACTTGTGACCTTGTCCCTGGTGAAGCAATTGATGCAATAGATGTAACATCAAAACAAAATATTCTTTAGTAATTGACAATAACTCAGTTTTAATATTTTAGAAAAAGTTCCCTTTTGCCATAATTACATTTTTGGAGGTATGAATATTACAATGTAGGGCTTATGTAGAAAATAATTAACATTCAAGAAAATACAGAGGTACATTATATGATTGCTGCTAAGGTGCAGATTATATGTTGAGAAAGCTACTTTAATATATCTCCTCTATTACTAATTATCATATCTTATTGATATTTCAAACAACATCTAGCTGTAACCGAAACACATTTTCAAATTTATTAAACTGATCAAAACATTGAATGTTCAAGATATTTGACACAGTCATTTTATTGCACTTTAATTTAATGTAAATGTACTCCTTAGTAATTACATATATTCAATTGTAGTTTAAAAGCTACTCACATCGTTATTTTTCTAACTTCAGTGCCGGGAACTGTATTTTTGTGTGAAAGAAACTATGGACAAAGCTGCGGCTCGAAATAATGGTAAAGTTCCAGGTAAGTTCAAATCAAGTTATTTCATTTCATAAATTCCTAAATCCCATTTAATCGTATTTTGGGATTTTTTATTTGTATTTTTTTTTTTTTTTTTTAAATAATATTACAAAGAAATTGTATGTTTACATATATGGCTGAAAGAATGAGGGGAATAGAGCAATACCATGTAGCTAGAAGTTAGGCCTCAGGGGAGATGGAAAAAGTAAAAGGTTTATATACGTTCTGCAACGTGAGGATGAGAACTGTGAGGGGTTCCAGATTGCAAGGTAGTGTTCTAAAGAAAATCAATACAATGTTCGGAAGAAGTGCAATTGCTCTGATTAGAGCATGAGGAGAATGAAGTGTAAAAGGACTATTATAAGAAATTGTTGAAAGAAAAAATGCATATGACAGAGGACTACTCAATTGAGGAATTTGCTAAGTTGATAGCAATATGATAGATAAAACAATTATGGATATGATTGCCCGGTATAGTCTCTGAGATGCTGAAAATATCTGATATGGTAGACCATGCATGAGTCATGCAGATAATAAATCAGTTAGTATGAGATGGCGTCAGCATTAACTAATAAAAGTGTAAAAGATATATGTTAGAGAAAACTGTAGAGATAGTTGATGGACCAAGTCATGAAAGTTACTGAAAGAGTTAGAGAACAGCTGATTACTGATTCTCTTCTATTACTCTCTACCATTTCTTCTCTTTTCAGCCCCCCCCCCTCCCCTCTCACACACACACACTTCTATCACATTCTCACTATAATCACACTGTTAGGGAAGAACATGCAATTGAAACAAAGAGTTTTATACATCATAATGAGAACTGCATTTACTAGAATGAGCCCTTTGATTACCATATTTTAAACGAAATACACAACCTATGATTTTCAATTAATTTTGAAAATAATTGAGATTTTGAATGTATTTAGTAATATAGCTAACTTTCTCATTAAGATGGTGTTCAGATAAAATTCTGATGGAAGGTCTTTTTTTTAGATAAGAATAAACACTAAAATGAACAGATTTATATTGTAGATCCAGCGACAATTCCAGGTGGTTTAATAACAAAAAGGATTTGGTAACAAATCCTTTTTGTATAGTTGCAATATAATAAAAAACAATATTTTAAATTTTTGAAAGATAGGAAGTTTGATTATCTGATACTTAGCTACCTTTTTCTGTCTCTTGCCCAATTATATATAGCAATTGAGTGTTGCTAGAGTTATTTTCTGCTTTTGGATTCCTACAGTTCATATTTCCATATATTTCAGGACCTGACATAGGTGGGGAATTCCCAGTTCAAGATCTCAGGTCTGGACAAGGAGGACTACTCCAAGTGTGCATGGATGGTATTGGATTTCTTCTAGCTAATAGCAAGGTAACAACCATTCATATATTAAGTAGCACATTTTTCTCACTTTATTAACTTGTGTTTTTTATATATTTTATACTCATTTTTTCCATGTTAGCATGAGATAGATGTGTTTCAAAATTCATAGTTATTTTGAATTGGTTAAAGTATACTTGATTTCCTATTACATATATCTATCATCATTTTATCATCATTTTACGTCCGCTCTTCCCTGCTTGCAAGGGTGGGACATATTATATCTATATTTAATAAAGTAAGTTAAACATAATTACAATGTGATTCAATTATCTTAAAACTGAATTACCTAATTTATGATTGTTATGAAATAATATCAGTATTTTCTTTCTTTTATTAATTCAAAGCTGTAAACATATTTATTGATTCTTGCATTAACAAAGGTTGGTGATGGTATTATCGATAAGAAAATACTATAGTTTAAATGTTATAAACTATAGAAAACTTAATTATTCAATATGAAAATGAGAAAAGCTCTTTACAATTTTGTCAATAGCATAAAATCAGATATCTCATGAACTATAGTTAAATATACTTTTTTCTTAGATAAATATGTTAAAATTAGAGACAAGTTGTCGATATACTAAGTATGTGCTTTATATTCGTACCTCCATTCTCACCCACTAATCACAGTTTCTCTAGGAGAAGATACCTCCCTATAAGCATAAGGTAGAAAATGCCCTTCAGTCAAACCAATGACCAACTAGTACTGTTGCTACAATGAAACACACCCAGCCTAACCCTGTAAGTACTGGTGCCGTGATAAAATGCACCCAAATCCATACGGTAAAGTGATAGTGCTGGTGTCACAAAACAATGCACATAGTGCACACTGTAAAATGGTTGGCATTGGGAAGGGTATTCAGTCATTGAAATCATGCCAAATTGGAATGTATAAGTAAGATGTGGTCATCTGACCAGTCTAGTCTCAGAATATGATGATCCATCCAACTCATGCCAATGTGGAAAACAGGATAAATCTGTGATGGTGATATCACAAATGTTAATCAAAACACATTGAAATGTGGTTGGAATGTTTAGAAGCTAACCATAGAGTAAATTAAGGGTTATTTTGTAATGGTGTTTGACAGGACACTTTACTCAACTCTGCAAGAATTTAACTAATTTGTTTACAGCTTACAGTCCAATATTATAGTGAATCTATTGGCATTCAGAACACAATCTTAGTGATAGACTTGATTCACATGCAAAATTTTAAATATTTACACCCATCAAAACATGCTAACATTTGGAAAAAGTTATATAAACTGTGATTGTGAGAAAGTGAATATACTGTAAAACCCTGTGAAAATATGCATGCAATGTGAGCTTGTAAGTAATTTTTTTATTATTTTAGGACAATGTTGTTATTAAAACAAATATACAAATAAATTAACAAAATATTGATTTTAGTTTCATCCTCATTACAACACCACCAAAATACCTTCACTTCCTGGACAAATGTAGCACCTTATTACTCTTACGCTTTCTATAAGTACTGCAATGGTTTTGTACCCCTAAACTTGTTTGTTTATGTACTACCTCTATCTAAATAAATCTTACCTTGTCGCTTTGTCTCCTTCTTTTTCTGGAACTACACTCTTCAAGAGCTTCTTTCATTCTTTCTTTTAAATATTAGCCCCTACTAGTGTATACTAAACAGTAATCGTAACAATGTCAACCATCAGTTCCTGGAGGGCCTCTGAGAACAAGGTTGCTCTATTTCCTCTTTTCAGATTATTAGAGTACATTCTTATAGTATAATGAGTGAAGAAAGATTTACTTAGTTATTTGTTGGAAAACAACTATTTAAGACTTGGTATACAATAAAATAACATTCAAGCAAATAACTGTTTCCTTGATGAAATATCATTGATACTGGCCATAACTTTTTCTGACTTCCTTCAGTTTTCTTAATTATCCATATTTGCTGTCAATTATCCACCTTCAATGTTCCATGTTCATGTTTAAAATTCTTTGTAAAAACTTAATGGAATAAATTGAAAATAAAAAGATTCATTTCTGTCTACATTTTGAAAGCATTAGTATTTGATACTTTTTTTATCTTGAATTGTCAATAACTGTTGTTTGTGATATTTGGTTTTCTTCTGGAAGTACTTTTAATCACACCTCTAATTTGTTGTCAACAATGTCTTGTCTGTAAGGCACCCATCTTTGGGAGTCTCTATTTCTTATTATATTAGTCATATCTACATATAATTATTTTTATATATATATTACATTGAAATACTTTTATGAAACATTTTTTTTTTTTTTTTTTTTTTTTGCTAAAAAACCACTTAGCTGTTTACATTTTGGGCTTTATAAATCAGTAACTCACTGTTAAGCTTAATGCTATAAATATTATTTAAACTATAATGAGATGAGTCTGAATTAATATAATCATTTTAGGCATATATTTTTATCTTTTGTTTTTATCATATCAAGCTTCAAATCTACTGTCATATCTACTGCCTTTCTGTTTTCAAATAAGTTGTTTTTATTGTAACCGCTAATATTTACTATAAATAGATCCACTTAGAGTGGATATGTAAATTTATTTCACTCTTAGTTAGTTTTTAAGAACTATAAGATCAACATAAATAATCAACATAAATAATGAAGATGCAAAATGAATCCCAAGACATCAGCTCTTCTGTTTTCACCCTTTACGACTACAAATGTTTTCTATAAATAATCAGCCAATTGTATTTCTATTGATACTATTAATACAGTAAGAAACAATAAATTTCTCTATTTTAATGTTTCTTGTATCAATATTTCTAATGTGTCTTCAATAAAGTTGAAAGTGTATATTCATCTAAATTTCCTCATTTTAACCCTTTTTATTACTTGTTGATAAATTAGTTTAATAATCATCAATTATTTGCTGCATACTAATAATTTTATATATTCTGTCATTGAGACAATAAAAACAGCATAGAATAGAATATTTTTCTCTCCTTCATATTTGCTTGAGCCTTAACATCATCTTCGCATAAAATACTATCCAAATACTATAACTCTGCTTTATCTAAACATAACAATCTGTAAGTTTAAATGAGTCATTAGTATTCCAAAATGTTTTTGTGTTCCTAATACATACACTCTCCACATAATATTAGATTTCTTTATCAAAATAAATACCTATATTTATGTTGGTGTGTTTAACTGTTAAATATTAACACCTTAAAATCTTAATTGTTTTCATCATTTCTGTCTTCAAGATCCTTCAATTCTTCCATCTAATTGCTGATTGTCCTTAAAGCATTTGATTCCTCCCATGTCCTAAATTATGCAGCGAATTAATTAATCTTTAAATAAAGTTAAAAAATACACAACAATAAATGCTTGACTACTTGATAATTTAATCACTTGAATTAGTTTATTATTACTGAAGATTATCACCCAACTTCTGTATAAATCACTTACTGCACTCCTTTATTATTAATGTTAAATAAGTAAAATTTGAAGTTAAACGTATTTTAAAATTTTCTTCTCTGTCAAAAGCACATTTGTCTTTTAAGATGCATTTCTTCTCTTTAGAAATTTTAATTTTCACTTATCGTTTTCCATAAAAAAATAAACTCTATTTCATATAAAATATTCTTAAGAGAAATTACTTCTACATTAAGGTGCTGAATCAAGTTTTTCTCTCTTTCACAATGGTGATATGTAGCTAGATATTGCATATAATTACAATGCTTTAAATCTGTTAAAGTAGCTCAATTATTTATTTTTCTAGAACCAACGTATTAAGAGTGAGTATGTTTTGTTGTTGTTGTTGTTTTCACATCCTTTGTATGCTTCTGTAACTGTATATGGATGCAAGTGCTAACCTCCCTGTCATTCACTTAGTAAATATTATCTAGTGATTTATTTAAAGGGGGATTACTGTTATATGCACTTATGCAGTGTTCTTGCAGTGAATAATAACAACTAAAATATTCCTTCAATAGGTTACTGCAAATAGAATTTTGCATAGCACTGATTTCATTTCATTCACTTTCATATTTTACCTATTAAATTCTCTTTCTATTTTATAAATTATACAGTTATCCCTGAGAGTAGATGTTTTATTTGACTGTCAAAGATATTACATGTACAATAATATATTTTACATTAACCCTTTAGCATTTAAACCGGCCATATCCGGCCAGAACTATCTCACCTCTTTCTGTTCAAACCAAACGTATCTGGATGCTCATACCTACATTAAGGTATTGTTCTCAAAATAAATAACATCAAAATCTCATGGATTCGATATCATATGAGATAATTATGTAAGATAAAGCCTTTACTGTGAAAATACAATAGTATATATAGAATAATGTAAATGCTAAAGGGTTAATAAGTTTTCTATTTAAATATTCATATAATTTTAAAATTCATATAATATTAAGGTGTTTTATGACAAAGAAAGCAGATCAGATTAAAAAAGTAGCAAACGATTATTAGACAATAGCCTAAATAAAATGAAATTAAATAGTGAAATTAAATAGTTTAAATGGGATATTGATGGTGTGAGAAAAGTTAAGTTAGATTATTAATAAAAATGTGAGGTTAGCTCCATTAATATTTTATTTGTCCTCTATGTTGGCATATGCTACCTACTTTTGTAGTTGAAACCTTAGCTTAGTCTCTTGAAAGACAATGTCTTTGTTAATTTTACCATTTTTGGATCCACTATGATGCTTTATTAGTAACTAAGAAATTATGCATAGAATAATAATTTAATAATAAAAAAATTTAGTCAAGAAGATTGCTGCTGTAGAAAAGTAGTGTTGGAACTAATATTTTCAGTAGACCTAGGATAAAATCAATGGATTCCTATGATCTTAAAATGCATCTCAGTAATGGCCCAAAAAAGTGGAAACCAACTTAACAGGGAATTGTATTTTATCAATTTTAAGATGTAATCAATGTCTTAAAAGCTCTATGTTCTTCTATACATGGAATGGTTTATACAAGCCACATATATCAATCTGCAGTTAGTGCTTCCACCTTACTCTTATCTCTGTTCACCCTCAGAAAACTTTGTTAGAAGGTCAAGTGTGCACTTATTTGGGTTAATTTGTTTTCCTTCCTTGTTTTGTGCACCACACCTCTATATGACCAAGCTTGGAAGGCTGAAATGTTAATGTAGGACTAAGCTAATACAATAGTAGAGACCTCTGGTGTTCTTGGCCCTCGGATCACATCCCTGCTCACTACTATCAGAGCGGAGTTGGCTGCCTGCAGGTGCGAGTCCTTTGAGGTGGAGTGACTATTCCAGCGCATTTCCCTCATGATCCTCTGGGGTAATGTCTTCTCCATCCCATCAGCTGGGACCAAGAGGCAGTCGACATATTAGAGAACTTGATCATTAGCATCAAAAACCAACCATGCGTGGCATGAATTCAATAGTTGTAGTAAATTAAGCAAATGCATCTATGTATATTTTGACATTGAGTATTCACTTATTTGATCAACTATTTGTTTTTTGAATTAGCATGTATGTATTCCATGTACATATGTATCCTTAATGTAATCCTCAGGAAGAATCAGCATAGCACAGAGTGTGACAAAGCTTAACCTCTGAATTGCATATTTAATCCAAGCAACATATCCTAGACAGTTTTCGTCTTGCTAATTTCACTCACAATGCTTGAGTTGACCTTAAGCTATTATTAAAGTAGGATCGATCATGTTAAGTGATCTTCTTAGCTATTTGGCTATGGTGCATCCACATTTGAACATCAATGGCTATTTTCAGTAATTCATTTAATAAGCATTTAGTTCCTCCTCCTGAGTAGATTTCAAATGCTATACTTGCCCCTTTCCTTACCATGTTTTTAAGGAAATACTCTGCCTGTGTATTTCGAATAATTTTAAGAATAATCCAGAATTTGGAAGGATTTAGTAAAATAACTTTTTCATTATTAAGTTGGTGTTTGAAACATAAAGTTTCTTACTTAAAATTGGATGGAAGGATTTAAACACAAATTTAAACAGTTTAGAATAAAAAGCATAGTATCATAGAACCAGGGTTGGTTTCAGGCAGTTTAACATCAAAAGGGATACAGCTATACACCATGGTAGACAGAGCATTTAAATTATAGAGCCAAAGATGGAAATTTAATGAGAATTTCTTGATTGATCATATCTTTATATGTGCCTATTGTATATCATTAGTGGAGATTAGACAAAAGGTAAAGTATATTATAACCTTCATGAGAAATATGAACCATTTTTGTCTTTTGATAGGGGTGTCCAGGTTTCTATAAGTTTTCTTAGAATTGGTCACATACCATTTATAATGTAAAAAGTGTTGGTGTGTGGTGTAGTGTTGATGTGCAATGTAGCTTCATTTGTGTACAGTGTAATGTTTTTGGTATACAGTATAGTGTTGTTTATGCGCAGTGTAGTGTTTTTGGTGTGCAGTTAGAGTACAAAGTAGTATTTTAGTATTCACCAAGGAGGGGAGGGCACTTGATAGCATGGTCCACTACTTTTCAATGGTGCCTCCTCTAATTTAGATTTACTGTGTTATGCTTATTCTGAAAGATTATTGCAAATTAGAGTGACTACCCAGAAGATTCTGAAGACTCCCCCCTCCTCTCTCCCTCCTGCCAAGCATCAAAGCCTGGCAAGGAGCCTAGTGCTGGCTCATTGTTGTAGATATGCAATGTGGTTATGATGTTGTAAAGTGGTTGTACAAGGTAGTGTAATGTTACTCAAAAGCTTCTCAACTCCCATGAGGAGAAAGTATTACACAAAGAACCTAGTGATCGATCTAAATGGTCATTACAAATCATACTAAGATGTTGCAACCAGTATAAAAACAAAGGAAGAAATCATCAGTGCCAGAATATTTGTTATTTGTTTTTAAAGTACTGATTGATATCTGAATTGTAGTTTGATATTGTGGTTAACAAACCCTATTTCTAGATATCCACCTATTTAGTTATGTCCATTATTCAAGAATATAGCAGTCTATCCTATTTATTTTTCACTACCTCCTTGTCTGTCAGTAGCGTAGTTTCTGTGTATATGAATTTTCTGATACAGCAGTACCATTATTAATAAAGAAGGAGTAATTAAAAAGGTAGAAAATGATTATACAAAACTAATGCAGGGTAGTAAACAAAATTAAACTGTAAAATTCAGGAGATTGGTGACTGTGGCCTGTGTCAGCAAACATTAGTTCAACACATTAGAATTCACTTTTTACATCAAACTAATATTTGATTAGTTTACATAGGTTCTGAACCTTTACTTGACTCAACCATACAAGAGCTTTTTATAACTGTATTTTAATTCTAATGCTAACCTCTAAATTAAAATGGAAATTGTACTTATCATTCATCATATTGATATTTAGATAAATAGCATCAACTTGTTTAATGTGTACAACATTAAAATGGTAAAGTACAATAAAAGATCCAGTGAAACTAAAACAATATTAATTGATGACTAATATTTTTTTATGTTTCTACTTCATTGAAGATATTAAGTAAATATACAGAAAGCTGCAAATTGAAAGTCATTGGAATGATGGAGAGAATGCTTTGCTGTATTAATTCATGTTCTCTGTGCTTTGAGTTCAATTCCACCAAGATCACCTTTGTCTTTCATCCTTTTGAGGTTTATAAATAGAATACATGTCTTGCACTGGAGTTGATTCTTCTTCTCTTTCTCTTTAAGAAATTGGCTGTGTTCTGACCTGGAGAGGGATAGGCTCCATTAGCCTTAAATACTCAAGACACACTGTATATTACTACAGTGCCCCTACAACTCCTTCAAAGATGTGATATATTTGTTGTCATAGAAAAATATAATTGTTTTGAAATTAAATAATTCCATTAAACAGTTTAATATGCCTCGATCTTCAACTAAAGTTTGAATTTGATCTTTGGCTTGGCAGTACAAGCCTTTAACTCTTTCATTACTATATTTCTAATGAAAGACAAGATCTATGATTTTCAAATAACTTTGAAAACAATGAAGAATTTGGAAGGATTTGGTAATATAACTAATTTTTTGTTGTTGTTGCTAAGTTAGTGTTTGCAACATAATTTAACAAAGGTTTTTTAGATAAAATTATGATGGAAAGGTTTTAGACAAACACTTCAAATTAAACATATTTTTAATTGTAGAACCAGCATCAGTTTCAGGTGGCTTGGTATCAAAAAGATTAATGCCACAGACTAATATTTGTTTAATGTCAGTATGATGGTAAAGATATTCAGAAAGGAATGATACATTAATGAGAAAATTGTAAAACTATAGAAGTAGTGTGTTTTAGTTTTTAAAAAATAGGAAAAGTTGATTATTTTGAATATACTTAACATTGGATGACAGTATTGTTTCTTTCACCTGCTTTATAAACTAAATGTTATACAGTTGTGTTATCCTTCATATGAATAATGTTTTAGATAGTTGGTGTCCTTGACAGCATGTGTTATCTTCAATTACTTACATTACTCTTAATAAAAAAAATCTATGGTTTTAGGTGTCTGTTGCCATTATTAGAAATTTATAAATTTTCTTAAAATATGTTTAACCTTTTTATGACCATATTTCTAATGAAATAAACTGTATTTCAATGAATTAATGAATAATTTTGGGGGTTTTACTGAAATTATTAATTATTTCCTTACTAAGATAGTGACATATAAAATAGAAACCCTTTAGTGACATATAAATAGGAATCCTTTAAAATGAGTAGCTTTGTTTCATGGAATTAGAGCCAATTTTGGTTGGGTTGATTTGAAAAGGTTTTATTTTGCAAAGAGGATTTGAAGAATTGAAAAGACTAGTTGTAGTAAGTGATATAATATGGTTGAATATGTCACAACCAGCTAAAAATTGGACTGTAAATTGGGTGTTGTTTTCTATTATAGTAAAGAAAATAATTTTAGCTTTTTTGTAGACTACAACTTAGTGGCCTTATAATCATTACTAACTCAGCCATTGTCCTCCTATATAATCTCTTTAAATGTGTTGTTCATATTTCCCAATATTGATAATATAAAATGTATAGTTCTCCCTTTTCAACTCATGTGTGTGGTTTTATAACAATATTGTTTTGATTTATTGCTGTTTTTTTTATTTTCAATTCCCATCAAATATTTAATACTCATTTTTTGTTAGTCTACATTGAAATAGCTAACTATAAAAACAAATTGCTTTAAAGCAGAATCTGTAGCATTTAACCTATATTCAACTCTATGCTACTTTCACCTAAATTATTCTCTTGTCTACAAACGATTTAAATATTAATTAAATATAAAAATATTTTAACCCTTTCATTACCATAGTTCTCAGAAAAGATACTGCCTATCATTTTAAAATAATTTTGAAACATAAAAATCATTTTGAAGTAATTTAGTAGAATAACTAACTTTCTCATTATTAAAAAGTTGTTTGGAAATTAACAAAGATTCTTACATAAAATTATGATGAAAGAACTTTAGATAAATATGAACAGTTGAAACAGTTTTGTATCATTGATCCAAGGGCGGTTTCATATCATTTGGTATCAAAAGGGTTAATCTGATATCATATATAAAAATAGTTTAATTTTGTATCTTATATCCCATTTCATATTTTTTCGCTCCCATTTCATATTTTTATATTTATTTTCTTCAATATTACTGTTTTTCATTAAAAATCATTTTCTTGTTAATCATTTATTTCTATAGTAATATCTAGCTTTTGAGTGTTTGCCATTCATAATAAGGTTTATCTCAGCATTTGTTTTAAACAGATATCTATATATGTAATGGATTGAGTATCTATTTAAAAGATTGTATAAAATGCAAATTAAAGTAATCTATGTAACAAAGCTGCAATGTCATATTCAATATGGTCTCGTATATGAAATATAGTGAGTTGAAAATCTTTGATCAAATTATATTATCCATGTAAAAGGTATACAAATATTTTCTTTAGGAGTATTCAAAATCTAAACAATGGACTTGTTTCAATCTTACTCAACCTTCTAAACAAAACATATTCTATTAAGTTGGCAAAACTAAAAGTAATCAATATATACTGAAATAGAAGGAATGTAGTGATGCTGATTATGAATATCATCAATAGGGCTGAAACAAATACCTCAGGGAAGACTTCTAAATTCTAATACAGTAGAGTTTCACATATAATATAGTGAATTGAAAAACTTCAGTCAACTAAGATTATTCAAAACATACAAATCTAAAAACTAGAAGCAAGGGAGATAACTCCAAGGAGATCAATTGATTGAAAATTTTCTTACATCATAGATGAGGTATGTTTTTAACTAATATATCCTATTATACATTAGTCAAGGTTTTCTTTGATCTCGTTATGTGTATATAAGTCCAACATCTGTTTTATTACACTTGAACTTTTTTATAGATTACATAATTATAAACAGTCATTTGGCTCATTAAAGAAAATATATATCGTTTACATCATGGCAAAGAAATATTATTTAGATTTTTTTGTGAATTCTAGCATGAAAAAAACTTCGAATTATTGCTAAATCATTTCACATATTTTTTTAAGATGTTAGATGTTTCTATGATTAAGGTGTTCAAATGCTTTCTGTTGAATCAATGCTATTGATTTTAAAAACAGTTTGCATTCAATAATGCTTTCAATTCTGTATATGTTTTGTTTTATTGTCAATTGATGTTTTGTTTTTTGAAAATCCGAAGAAAGATATAAGCATCTTAATAACCTGGGCTTACGTTACTGTATTATTGCAGCTAATGTTGTTGCTAATATGCCGGTTAACATGTTATCTTTTTTTCTCTCTTTCTCTCTCTTCATCCTGCTGTATCGGCTGCTGGGGGCAGGATTTTGAGGTAATGGCTTATGGTGTCTGTCACTTGTAGATCCTCTTCACTCCACCACTTACCCTTTCTTTTTACTCTACACATTTTTGCTTCTAGTATACATTATCTCCCATTTCTTTTATAAATTTATAGAGACATTTATTTGGATTGTTATATGTATGGACACAATTCTTACTGAAAATCGTTTTTTTGTTTCAAACTAGTGCTTGCCCTCTTTATGCTTTTTTTTTTTTTTTTTGTGCGTGTTTATTTTACTTTGGTATGCTGTCAGTATGCTTATTTTACACCTGAGTGGAATCAATGTTTATAAGTTGTGATTGCTTTACTAGCACTTTGCAAACTGTCAGGAAAAATTTTATATAAGCATCTATTTGATAAAATCCTATATTCAGCAAAATATACTGAATATAGATTTTGAATTAAATTCACTAAAATCGGGTCAGGATGGTGATTAAATAAATTTTTACCCTGGCACCTCTTTTTCCCTTTCATTTGCATCTGCCAGATATATATTGCTTTTATGTAGTTTGTAGAGCTATTATTTTGTTCAGTTTAGTTAGTCTATGTGAGCCACTTATCCTCTTTGTCCACAAGTGGTATACTTTTGTGAATCAACAGCTTTAAGTTGCTTCGTTTTTATTTTCAGTTCTTTATTGAGCTATGTCGTGTCAAGAAATGTTTCACACAGAAAGGAGGCATATTTGTACTAGAGGAGTTTGGTAAGAATTAAAGACTAACTCATTTTTGTTTTATTGCTTCTAGCTTCCGCTTTGGATGCAAACATTCAATTATGCACCAAATGTTTTCTAATTGCATGTTACTACCAAACATTTTGCCAGCGCATGCAAAATCCTTCCATTTTATTATCATCATAAATTTTAAACTACCTAAATGTCAGTTTTCTGAAAATTTAAGTGAGGGCAAATGAAATTATATCTTATATTTTAGGATATATTATTATTCTTAAAATGCAAAATAAATTCAAAACTAATGAAATTGTAATAAACATTTTTTTTAATGAATAAAGATTAACTTAATTTCTATTTGCTGTAAAATAGCTGTGAAATAGACTATTAGCCAACAGGTGATAAATTCAATCAAATAAGATATGTTATTTTAACAGGTATAATGGAAAAAATCAGTAACTTTCACTACTCAGTAGGAATGGTTAGGACAGAATTAAAGTAATTACTCCAACAATTCTGTTAAATAATTTGACCTGCTGCTAACACTGAATATGCAAGATACTTTATTTGAAAAACATTAGTTATTTGTTTGTCTCACCAATGTTTTACATCCTTCCCTAACATACATTAGTAAAAGACATATGCATCCATACTTATATATATATATATATATATATATATATATATATATATATATATGAGATGTTATTTGTTAAGACTAATAAGATGATTGTTCAGTTTAATACTCCATACTTAAGGAAAGTAAAGTGTAGATATTATTATAGGATAAGGAGCCTAGCAGTTAAGCTTAAACCATTTTGATGGCAAGTTGGGAAATCAAACAAATATTTCCTGTTGGTTTCATCCAAGACCATCTCTTTGGAGGAGATACATATATATATATATGTGTGTGTGTGTGTGTGTGTGTGTGTGAGGGAGAGAGAGAGAGACAGACATCCACAGTTTCCAGTGACTAAATTCCACTCTCAATGTGTTTGTCAACCTGAAGACACTGCCTAAAAGTGTTGCATTGTAGGATCAAACCCATAGCTGCAAAGTAAATTTCTTAACTACACAACCAAAAGCTTCATTGCCAGCATGCCACTGACTATCTCGAACACTACAAGCTAAAAAATGTAATTTATCGATGAATCTTTGTATTTTAGTCATTTATTTCATTTGGCAATGGATGCAGTGATCCCCAGCACCACCACAGCATCTAAGATGTGAGGAAGAACAAAAGAGTACCTGATAGTAGCATCCCATCTAAGACTTTTACCTCTAACCCAAAGCCAAGAGTAAGTCCATTGGGCCTTTTTCCCTGGCTCCAGAATTGAGGGTATATTAATTCTGGCTAAGGCTTATTTTATGATTAGTTTCAACTTGGTGTGGCAAGCCAAGTGACCAGCATTTAATTGACCTGACAATCCATGAAGATTGCCATCCCAACACTTCCCCTTAGACATCAGCTCCCAACTCTGAAAGGAATAAAGATTACAGACTCAACTACTAATGTTTGTCACAACAACCCAATTCCCAGAAAATGTGATACTCATATTTCAGAAAATATATGTTGAGGGAGGTAATTGTCAAATATCTCTCCACATTTATACCAATAAGCATAGGTATGGCTGTTTTAAGAACTTAAATTCGGGAACATATT
The DNA here is from genome assembly GCA_964016885.1 of Eledone cirrhosa. NCBI lineage: Eukaryota > Metazoa > Mollusca > Cephalopoda > Octopoda > Eledonidae > Eledone > Eledone cirrhosa. The sequence goes on along the minus strand of OZ024743.1, from coordinate 26,691,349 downwards.
TCTTAATTGAATCATCTCAAAGAACTACAGCCACAAAGTTTTTAATATCAGTGAATAACATATTTTAGCTGCCTTCTTTCTGTATGTAAGGATTGTAATGTATTAATTGAGGCAAAATCTATAGTAAAACAATGTCATAAAAATATTTTGGTACATTTTAATTATATAATAGATGTATTAGAAAGTCGATTGTATATGCCAATAATAAACATGCAACTATTATGGAAAGTTTGACAATTCCGCAGGCATAGTTTATATGAATTTGATAGATAAGTTCAAGTTAGATAAAATAAATTGGAACTAAAGGTGCAGTGTATTAAATAGAGGATATGGTTCAGACGATTTGGGTGGGAAATAACTGAAGTGTCATGCTCAGGTGATAATTCAAATACAGTCTGGATGAAAATCTCAATTTTATTGATTGTCTGCTGACATTTATCACCACTAGTATCCTTGCATTGTTTTTGTTTGTTTTTTTAGTTGATTAATCATTAGCTTAGATTGATGCAGGTTAGTGATTGCAACAAATAATAAACTGATAAAGAGTTCCAGTGAAATATTGGATAAAATTATTTATGATAAGGCTTTCAAGATAAGACAGAATATGAAGTGGCTTTATTTTGAGATGATATATGATTCACAAATTCAGACAAGCAGAACTTTTAACAATGTCAATGAATATCAAGTGGAAGATTATATAAGATATATATATATAAATATACATTTAAATTGATGAAGATTTACTCTTTGTTTTTATTTAATTCAATTAATTACTAATATATTAATTAAATTTGTTCATATATTAAAAACTTCAACAACTTTTTATATCTTATAATAGTTGTATTTTCATCAAAACTTTAGAAAATATATTAAAAAAGTCAAATTTTACTAAACATAATACAAATATTTGAAATAAATAGTTTACCTCATTCTAATTAGAATATCTATTATTGAAAAATTTCAGTTAATATTTCTGCTAAAATGTAAATTGTTGTATTTTAAGCTGCTTCAGCTATAATGAATGTTTGACTCCAAACCTTACCAAAACCCATTATTCTGTCAAATTCCTACCATTTTACCATATGTTATTGAATGCAGTTTAATTTATAAATATATAATTGATTATTAATTTCAAGTGCTAATAATTAGTAAAAAATAGACCTAATATTAATTCTTGATTATCAACAGAGCATTCTCAATAATATAGAGCTTCCAGTTATCTGAATATAAGCCTGAATTCTGTGTAGTGCTATACTGTATTTTAACCCTTTAGCATTTAAACCGGCCGTATCCAGCCAGAATTCTCTCACCTCTTTCACTTGACTGCAACTGGTCACTCATACTTATGTTAAGGTATTGTTCTCAAAATAAATGATATCAAAATCTCATAGATTCGATATTATGTAAGATAAAGCCTTTACCACAAAAATACAATAGTATATATAGAGTAATGTAATTGCTAAAGGGTTAAGGTACAGGTCTCCATATCACTAGGACACAAGTTTAAATTTAAGGGCAGTGAATGGCTGAATTATTAGAGGGTTTTTATTTATGCATCTTTACATTATGAGTACAATCCTTTCTCCCAGGTTGTTAAAATAAAACAAAAGCCAAATACTGTGTCAATTAATATTCCTATATTACACCCTAGACGTGATACTAATTCCTAATTTTTGCTGGACCAGCAACTGCTCTGTTTAATCAGCTTCTATAAGTCTCGGCAGAAGCGAAGGGATATGCAATCTTGATAACCAATAACAAGCAAGAAACAGCTGTTGGTTGCTTCCCTTTGTTTTTGCCGAGACTAAGTAAGTGACATAGTCACTACTTTAAAACGCATAGCGAATGGTCTTCAAAATGTTTTAAAATAAACATACAGTATATTATCAAATATGCTATACATACATTCATACATACATCTCTATTTCAGAGCACTGATACTAATTCCTAATATTCCTAGATACAGTGTCAAAATATATGATGAGATGAACTGCTTGATTAAGGCTGATCTTGGACTAAACAATGACAAATATTCAAGATGATTAGGCTACGACATACCAATCAAATAAACAGATCTCAGGCACCCACCTAATTATCAATAAATCTCACCTACTACAACAAATCTAGGGAGCTTCTACCTATTCCCTCAACCTGCTAAAAAAGCAACGAAATCTTCCTTAAATCACACTGCCCTATTAAAATGGAATAACACATAACAATGTAGTTATAGGTATTAAAAAAAGATAAGGTAGTGATGGCTAGAATGCCTTTGAGCATAGGTCTGCTCAATCAGGGCTGATCTGGAGCTAAGCAATATATTTCATTTTGCTTTTATTGAACCACTGAGGGATCTTTTATGCTAGTAATAGCAGACACATTTCTCTCAGATCACACCCTGCCATCTTTAAAACATGACACATTGGATAATGTAATCCAGGGTGCACTATGCCTTGGAAAAATGACAGGAAGGACCAACATGGGACTAAACAACAACAATGTCATTTTTATAATATAAGAAATTTACACTATTAGGCTTTAGTTCCTTTAGGTAGCAAAGGTTATTTCAATTCATCTTTGAGACAATTCAACCTTCATTACTCTACTTATTTTAATAATATATGATCTCAAAATAGCATAATTTAAGAATTACTTTCCTGTTTTCAATTGGTAATCCTTAAATATGAAAATATTTCATAAATAGCCTGAAACCAAAGTTTAACATTCAACAGCCCCTCTAATTGAACAACTAAAGATTTATTTTTCTTTCATGTTGCTAATCATTTTGATTATTCTTTTAATTTTCTTTTTTATCTTATATTTTTTTCTTCTTTACAAAATTCAGTCTAATCTGGTATTTCTTGTTACTTTTTCCATGGTTTATTAAATCATACTTTCTATTTACCAACTCCTAAACAATCTTTAATTAATCAAAACATAATTCTAATGGATGATAATATATTGCTTTCAGCTTTACTCATGTAAAATGCTTTTTTATACCTACAGAATTTATATTTTCACATGATTAAAGAATACACCTCGTGTTCTTATACATTTGTGTTCTTATACATTTGTATATATTAGTTTGTATATTGCTAATTAATTCTTGTATCCTATTTTCAGAATTTCAATGAATTTCAATCTACTTCAGTTAGAAAAATTCTATGAATATTATTAAAATATGTGTTTCCTTATTTACATAATTTTATTGAATGGTTTTAAAATGCTCAATGTCAACAACTTGTTCACATTTAAGAATTATTCTTTAAAAAAATTTAAACATAGCATTTTATTAATACCCTGTCTTGGGGTCTTCTTTTTATCAAAGTTACTGTATACTTTTATCAAAATTATATATATTTTAATTCTGCAATTAGTCTTTAATAAACAAAAATAATCAGTGGAAATTACTCATATAAAAGCCAACAAAATAGTAAAAAAAATCTAAATTTAGTTGTTTTGTAATATAAGAGCTGATTTTTATATTATTATTGGGGGTAGTTGTAGTGAGAGTTAGTAACTAAAGTAAGAAAGAGGTGGAATGATTTCAGGTAGTTAATCATCTCTCTTGGTAACAAAAGGTTTTCTCTCTATGTTTTTTTAATGTTATGCTGCATAGTAGTGAGGCATAGACATAGAGTGCAGATGATCTGCTGAATAAGACAAGAAATGAGTCATATATGATCTGTAGGATATGTAACGTTAACTTATATGAAAGATGGAAGAGACAGCAATGAAAGAGAGACCAAATGGTGGCAAGTAATACATTTTACCTCTCAGCCTCCCTTTGAAAGTTTGTTTCAACATATTTTCACAGGTGAGTGAGTCTTTTCTGGCACTGTGGGATGTCACTCATTTCAGCCCTTTGTCATCTAATCCTGAGATTAGTTATCACTTCATCCCATGTCTTTCTATGCAGCATCACAATTAATACACAAACATCATACAATCTACCATTAACTTTGAGAGTGAAACCTTTTGCTACTAACAGAAATAATAGTTCCTTGAATGTTTTCTTACCTATTTTTACTCTAGCTACCATGTCATTGGAACATCCACTTTCTCTGCTAATTTGGTCTGTGAAGTAAACAAATAGCCAAATCTCTCTATCTCTTTCACTCCAAGCATTCTGTTTCTCCCATCATACTCATGCTCCTTTCACATACTCACTTCTCTGACTTCTTCTGGCATTGTTTTCTCTTCTATTCACCATCTTAGCCACATTACTTTGAATGAACAGAGATAATGTAAAGTAGTGTGTACTCTTTTACCTTTAATGTTGCAAAGCTACTTCACTAGTGTGGGTGCCATGATAAAATGCACTCAGTACACTCTGTAAAGTGCATATAGCACCAAGCCATCTAGAAAGGCACTAACTCAGACAGAATTTATTCAGACTGTGATGGCCTTTCCAATCCATATCAGCCTAAAAGTTAACATAAGAGGATAATGATAATTTAATAAGTACAAAATTTGTCTGTTTTAAAACAATGTCACTATTTCTCCACAAAACTTGGATGGATTTGGCCCAGCAATTCAGATCCATTCCAGAATAATCCATGAGTGAAAACATTCTGAGCCCAAGCACCTCTGAGGTAAAACATGGTGGATTTAAGAAAGTACATGGAGAAATACTGAAAGTTTTAATGGAGTGTGAGTGGGACAGTTGAAGAGAAACATTCTAAAATATCACATGGTCATTTTCTGTCAAATTCTGTCTTCTTCCTCCTTCAGCCGCTCTTCAATTCCCGCCCTCTCTATCTCTCTCTCTCTCTCTCTCTCATTTGTGTTTGTACATGTATAAATTCATATGTACACATAATGTGTTTATGCTTGTATGAATTCATATATATACATCATGTGTTTTATGTATGTATGTGAAAAGATTCATGTATACACATTAGCCATTTGTGCATGTACTTGCGATCTTGTTTCTCTTTATGAGGTACATGTGCTTAAATGTTTTGTTTGTGCTTGTGTATCATCATTATTTCTTTGCTTTATACCCATTTTCTATGCTGGCATGAGTTGAATGGATTCTTACACTCTAACATAGAGGATCACCTTTTACTCACACATCCCATTTTGCCATGGTTTCTATGGTCGGATGCCTTTCCTAATGCCAACCACTTTACAGAATACTCTAGGTGCATTTTGTATGGCAATAGCACTAACACTTACATAGGAATCTTATATATGCATATCAGTAATTACAAGCTAGTGTATTTGCCTGTATCACTGGAGCTGTTAAGTGTATACTTCTTAGTCAGTGTATATGTAAAGAACTTTGTAAAAAATTGCTATTAGTTATGTCATTTAAGTTTAGCAAAAAAAAGTGATGTCTATATTTGTCACCCAGGCACTGCTGGGTACAACTGCTAGTATGTATGTGTGTTGCTAATTAATTTTTCCTTCACAAAATTATCTTGAATGTTATATATTTCTAAAATATAAATATTAGTTATCTCCAATAGTTAATTTTTGAATGTATAAACATGCTAAATTTGAGTAAAAAGTGCCAATATTTTGTTAAAATGCACTAAAAAATGGGTTAAGATAAAGCATTTAAAAATATATAGTAAGCATTAGGGAGGTGGCAAATATTACTACTAAAACAGTTAAGATAAATTTAAAAAAAACAATCGATTTAGATTTTGAAAATTATAAGTTTCCTTAGTCATGTACTCCAAATGCCAAGAGTTGTGACTGGCAGATTTCAGCAATGGAAAAACCAATGGAAACAGTGTTTCCTTTATCAAATCTGATGAACACCTTCTTTCCTTCTTTTTTTAATATTTGTTATCATTGTTAATCATCATCGTTTAACGTTAATCTTTTTGCTTTCTCTATCTGATTCTTTTTTTTTCTTACTTTGCCTGAAACTGGGGTGGGGCAGCTCCCCTGCCCTGGTATATAGGCCTATGTATTTTCTTATGATCTGTTGTCACATTTCAGGTGTAATTAAGTGAAAGCTTACAAATATTATTTGCCAATAGCAGTGTATAATATACATATATATATATAAACACACATACACAGAAACATAGTGGCTAAATGATTTTGTTATCATTGGAGCATTGACGGGTCATTTAGGAAGCTAAGCAAATACATATTTTGAGAGGAACCAACAGACAAAAGCTATCACTTTTAATAGATACTCACATATGTGAATTTCTGTAAGGTATTTATTATTATTATTATTACTATTATTCTTTGAGTCTCATTTATTGATGTTATTTAACTGGAAAGTTAACTTTGCCTTTCATCCTTACGGGGTCGATAAAATAAAGTACCAGTAATGCACTGGGTAATTGCTGGCCTTGTGCCTAAAGTAGAAACAGTTATTTAACTGGAAAGTTGGTTCAAATGAATATCAAGCCGCTACCTGCAGCCTCAGACATTCAGGACGTATCGGAGGGTTCTTGCTGTTCACAGCAAGCATGCCTTTTGAAGTGTTCCAAAAAACAGGGCTGGACTAATCTTCTTTAACCATCCTTGAAAACTCTTTGAAATAGTACCTAGTGCTCCTATGACAATCGGGATGACCTTGATCTCATGACAGTCCCAAATCCTTTTTAACTCCCACTTTAGATCCTGGTATCGGTTAATGTTCTCCTTCTCTTGCACTCTTGTGTCAAAGGGGCAGGCTACATCTACAATCAGGCACAATCTTTTTTCCTTGTTAAAAACCACCAGGTCAGGCCTATTGTGTTCTAATTTCTTGTCTGTCTGTATCCTAAAATCCCATAGCACCTTCACTAGATCGTTTTCTATCACTGGCTCTGGCTTATGCTCATACCACTTCTCAGAATGTGGTAAATTGTTTAGTTTGCATAAATGCCAGTGAATCACCTTTCCTATCATATCATATCTCCAGCCTTTATAGTGAGTCTGGGCTAGGTGTTTACACTCAGATAGGATGTGAGCCAGTCTCTTCTCTCTCTCTCCACAGTTCCTACACAGTGAGCTAGCCTCCTCCATGTCAATATGGTGTTTCACCCACTTCGTTCTGAAGGCTTGCTCTTGTGCAGCCATTGGCATTCCTTCTGTAGCTTTTTTAAGGTCTCCTCTTTTTAACCAGTTCCATGTCTGTGGATTTCTGAATTCCGTTTTCTTAAAGAAGGTGCTATGGGGGGTTTTTCATGAAGGTTGCTCTTCCTCCTTGTTATTTCCTCCTTAGACATCCCTTGGTCTATTGTCTTCTCCTTCAGTACAATTTTGAGCATTGGCTCTCTGCTGTCAGACACATATTTGTGCAGACTGTTTTTCTCCATCTGAACACCGTACTCTATGCTGATAAGACCTCTTCCAACTTCAGATCTCTTTAAGTAGAGTCTATCAACATTTCTCTTCTTGTGGAACATGCTGTAGGTAGTCATTACCTTCCTAGTCTTCCTATCCATTTCTTTTTGTTCAGTAACATTCCATTTCAGAATTCCTGCACTGTACCTAATAATGCACTGGGGAAATTGCTGGCCTTGTGCTAAAAGTAGAAACATTATTATTATTATTATTTACAAACAAACTATGATTTATATCTAATTAGGAGACAGCACAAAAATGTGCCAAAATGTACTAAATATGCTAAAGAGCTGAAATAGTATGGCCACACCAAATCTAAAATTGATGCATTAAGTGGTGCTAAAACATATCAAATCTGGTACATTTTGTGCTTGATTGGTAAAACTACAATTAGTATATGTTTTGTTTTGATTTTTGTTATAAGCAAATACCTATTATTTTTAGATTTCAATATTTTATATTTAATTGAATTCTTGTCTACTAAAATGACAGTAATTTAACTCCTTAGCTGAGTTTGAAACCAATTCTTTAAAATCTAATCAGCTTATCTTAAATAATATACTTATTACTGAAAAATAGTTAATTATAATACTTGTATTGCTTTCAGATAAACTACTTTTTATTACTTTCTAATTAACAAATCCTAGAACCTTTGTTATTCTTATTAAGTCTAATTATAGTGGTGATTGCTTGACAGTCACATTAGAGCATTTGATAAATACCTCAAAATGTTTGTTCCAGCTCTTTGTGTTCTGAGTTTAAATCCCACTGAGTGTAACTTGATGTTTTGTTTTTTTTCAAGGTCAACAAAATAAAGTAACAGTCAAATAATGAAGTTGGTTAAACGAACTAAATCCTTTCTAAATTTGTAGCCTTATTTCTATATTAGAAATTGTAATAAAGACTCTTTATAATTGCAATAAACAAATATAAAAAATAATAATTTTGGCTTTTAAGAATTAGCATTTAGAAATTAATTTAAAAGAGAAATCCAGTTTACAGATGCATTTTATACATCATAAATTGTATTGTTGATATTTTATATTCTTTCATAAATGTTTTAAAGAGGTGTTTTACTTTTCAGTTATTCAAGATGCATTCCATTGAATAATTTTCTTTGCTTTCAGTAATCTATTAAGAACAAAAGTCTCTTCAGTATCTACCAAGACTGCAGAAGCTATCAGAATGTGTAAACTCCTATTAAATATTTGCAATATAAGATATTTGTGACCACCATGAAAGTCAGAATCAGTTCAACTTGAGCTTGTTGTCATTGTACAACTATACAACTGAATTATACAATTATTGTTTATAGAATAGTTAAAAAGTGGATAATGTTAACATAGAAAGAAATCTTACAGTTTGATATCAGGATTAGGAACCTTTTTTTTACCCAAAATAATTTATTCATATTATTATTAAAGAATTTACTAAATCTATTTAGCAAAGGATGAAAGATCAGTTTGCATCTTTTAACCACTAGCTTTGTAATAGATAAAGCAATTTATAATCTAGACTCACAGGAGTGTATCAGAAATAATATGAGATACAAACTGCCATATAGTATACAAAATTCAGATAAATGACTGAAGAAAAAGTAAGGTTTGATCAAATTTTGTGTGGCATATCTCTACATTCAACTACAAAGCTTAATCCCTACTAGCTTAAGAACCATATGTTCACTAAAACATTTGTATGATATCAAGGCGATCTATTATTAACTAAAGAATCTGGATATTCTCAAGGAATTTCTGATCCTAACAAACTATTGGAAATAGAAACCAGACTACTCTTTACAATCAAAATCAATATATGGGAATAAAATATGAAGATTACTATGAGAATAAAATATGTGTAAAATATATAATATATATATATATGGAGGCACATGGCTTAGTGGTTAGAGCATTGGCCTTGCAATCGAAAGGTTGTGAGTTCAATTCTCAGACCGGGTGATGTGTTGTTTCCTTGAGCAAGACACTTCATTTCACATTGCTCCAGTTTACTCAGCTGTAGAAATGAGATGATAGGGACTGCAAAGTGGTTGTGGAGGTGCCATGGCAAAAAAGCACCCACCACTCATTGTAAATGCGGTTGGTGTTAGGAAGGGCATCCAGCTGTAGAAATCAAGCCAGAATCAGTTCCTGTCCCACCCTTGCAAATAGGGAAAAGCAGACGTAAAATGATGATGATGATGATACAGTGGTGTCAGAAGGATAATTTCTGTTTACACTAATTCAACAGATGTGTGACACTGCTGTAGTTAATTAAACAATTTAGTTTCCCTAAAATAGTTTAGTCTTTTGTCACTTACTTTACATACTTCTGCTATTGATATACTTACAGTAAGGTACAAGGGTTGCAAGGACCAAGTGTTGGTCTATTGCACATATGGTCATAAACAAACTGGCTTGCTCTAGTTTTCTTGCCTAAATAAACAGTGCTATACTGAATTTATTGTATTTAAAGATAAGTTGTCTTCATTTGTCTATACATGTAATGTTGATTAAAAGTATTTAGTATAGTATTAAAACAAAGCACTGTTAATACATACATAATTTATTCATCAAAGCCCTTAGTAATAGTGGGTTTATAAGCATGTCTTTATGGACAGTTAAGAAAAGCACTTAAGTTGCTGATGAAACTAGTCTGACTAATCTCTCTTTTTCTGTCTATGAAAATATCATATGTAAAGACAAATTGTCTATATTTGTCAATATATACAATGTTGGCTAAAAATCCATAGATATATTTTATATAGTATAATATAGCAAAACACTGTTAATACACCAATAATTAATTAATAAAACAGGTTCCACTTTTGCTTCATAGCTTACTGGTTACTGAAATGATGCTCATCCAGCTATAAAAACAATTATTATAATAAAAACCATCCTACACATAAAGTGTTGTACTTTAATCAAAAGAAATTATTTTATTTTGACTAACTGCAAATTTATATGGAAAAAAAGAGATCATATGAAGGCACTTTGTGTTTCTCAAAGACTTTCTCAAAGTAAACTTAAATGAATTCAAGAATGAATCAAATTGGATCATAGACTCACAACATTTTCCCTTTTGTATCAATATACTGATCTCATTAGAAAAGTTTCCTTTTGCAAAGATATTCTGTTAGACTTTTCACAGTTTATTCATAACATAAGCAGATATGGCTTTCAAGTCAAATATTTAATTTTAGACAACCTATGGAAGGAAATGAGACCTATGATAGGTTATTTAAACAGAATGAAATAAAATACTTAAGGAATAATTAGTCATCTAATTAACATTGACAATTTTCTAATTTTTCCTTTTAAAAGGAAGTGTTCTTGCTCCATATGTTTTTTGTTTTGTTGTTTTGTTTTTTGTTATTGCTATTGTTGTTTTGGGGGGATGGAAGGTACTGAAACTGCTTCATTTCATTTTAAGCTATTATTTGGGAAGCAAATTTTTAATGAGTTTTCATAAAATACATGACACACCTTTCCAAAACCTAGTTTCTTGATTATTGAAGTTTCATATTAACCATTTGGTTGGCTTCCCCATATTCTTTAACCATATACTTTTTTTATGAGCCTTTATTTGTTTCAGTCTGATTAACTGTTGCATTCTTTCTTTTACATTATGTATTTCATAGTAATATTCACAGTTATTCAGTAAACTAAATATTTTTGTTTTTTATAAATATACAATATATATTGAAACTGTTATTGTTAATGTATGTTATTTTATTCATTCTAATACATAATAGAAGTTACTAATTTTATTGGTTGTTGAAAGTTTTACTTCATTGTCTACTTAGCTCTTGACCCTACAATTTTAAATATGTTTGCATTATTGTTTGCTGTTCAGATTTTCAGACTATTATATATCATCTGTTCCACATGCTAAGTATTTAAATCTCTTGGAGCCTCTACTGAATTCAGATGAAACAATATTATAAAGATGGAAATTATTCACTTTACTAATCATGTAGAACCTGAATGTAAAATGCTTATGGTATATACAATCAGTATCGAAATTTTGTTTAAATATTTATATATGACTTTTCCATGCTGCCATATGATGAATATGTTCATTTCAACAAATTGTTTCTCTACTAGTTACAGTCATTCATCATCTCATTTGGAAAGTCAAGCCTTCTGCTAGTAGATGTCACCACTTCTTCCCATAATTTTATATGCATCATATGTCCATACTAGTGCAGTCTTCTTTCTTACTGATACCTCTAATTTTCACACATCCAATGGAGTATTTCCCTCATTTCTTTTCAGTCTTTGCATATTCTCTACATTTAGTAGCCATATTTCACTATGATACAACATTGCACCTTGTATGCAAGCATCATATAGTCTGCTTTTCATTTGGAGAGAAAAGCCCTTTGTTTCTAACAGAGGTGATAATTCCCTGAAAGCTTATCCACTCAGTTCTTATTTTGGCTACTATTCTTTCACAACACATCCTTCCATAATAGCCCTCTGAATAGTAGAAAGGCTTCCATTCTTGGGTGTTCGTATTGCTAATTATTCTCGTTCATCAATTACATTACATGAAATACTTCTTCTGTGTCAGCCTTTCTAATATCCCCCTGCACTATTTGTGTAGGCTTACCTTCTTCATTTCTGCATATGAAGCTATGGTCACATCCCTCTTATTGTTAGTGTTCTATTTTCAAACTAAAACCGTTGTCTAATTGATCTTTAAGCTTCATGATAATAGATGCTGCTCCTATATTTGGAACTCTTCCTCCAATTCTTCAACTTATCTAGTTAGGAAAACAAGATCATTGGCATAGAGATCTTATAGACAGTCAATCTTGAACTCCTCTATTATGACCTGGACAACTATAATAAACCAGAGAAGGCTGAGAGTCAAACCCTGATGGACACCTACCTACATGATAACTTCCTTACTGAGCTTGTTAACACTTACTTTTCTGGACCGGGTTGTGTGTTGTGATCTTCAACAAAACACTTCATTTCATGTTGCTCCAGTATACTCAGCTGAAAATGAGTACTAATAATAACTGGAGGTATATATATAAGTATATGTATAATATATTTATATATATATGTGTGTGTGTGTGTTTCTGGTGTCTGGTGATAATATATATATATTCATTTATATGTGTGTTTGTGTGTAAAAGCAATATAATATTGAGACATTTCAGTCATCATTTACTTCATAAAAAAGATCAGAAAAATAATTCCAATTTAAATAATCAAAATTGCTGTTTCATACAAAACTAATCTAACAAACATTTTAAAAACTTAATATCTGATTTCATAACTTAATTCAATATAATGTTAAGTTTATAATGTTATTTTTATTCTAAAGCTTTTACTATTGAAGATTTTTCTAGATTTTGCAGCAATATACATTTTTATTATTTCAGAGACAGTGTGGGAAGAGAAAGAGAGAAGAATGTACATAGATGTGTGTGTGTGTGTGTGTGTGTGTGTACACACACACATACATGTACACACAACCATCATTTAGAAATAAGCCAATATCAAATTACATATTTCAGATTTCAAAACTAAAATTTCAAAGCAAAAATCAACCATAATAATATACTGTGTATATATACTTATATATTATATATGTTACCCGTTAAAATTTATACACACAAGCACACACACATATAATGCATGTCCAATCTCAGTCATTGTTGATATAAGAAATTCACTTTCCAATTACAAGTTCCTGGGTTCTAATCCTCTATTTGTACCTGTAAATAGTTATTTCTCCAAAGTTATACATATTATCCTGTATGTTCCTTGTTCATATTTACTGAACATTTATATAATTATATCCTAAAAATAAATAATTAAAATATTGTTCTTAAATTTAATCACTTCCACCTGTCAGTATGCAACATAAAATATAGGGTTTCTCTTAAGCAAACCATTAATCTATCAAAAACAAATTTCCCAATTTATCTAACTGTTGATATATCCACCTATGCTGGCATATATACATCATCATCACCATTTTTCCATGCTTGCATGAAGGAGTAGGCATAAACTCCATACAATGCACACAATGTAAATCTTGGTTACATAAAAGATGTGAGACAACAAGTAGACTAACAGGAAGGGAGAACTTTGCTTGTAGAGGATATTCAGGAGAAATCGAGAGGAAGAGTGCTAATGATATAAACCTTTTCCAGTCACAGGAAAGATCCATAGATATGATTGATAGCTCCTGCTATCTAGGTGGCCTAATTGGCAGCGGAGGAGGGTGCACCAAGAGTACAGTAGCTAGAATAAGGATAGGATGGAAGAAGTTTAGAGAACTACTCTCACTGTTGACAACAAAAGGTTTCTCCCTATGTACAAAAGGAAGGCTGTATGATGCCTGTGTGCAATGCACAATGCTTTATAGTAGTGAAACATGGGCTGTGACTGCAGAGGACATGTGTAGACTGGAGAGAAATGAAGCAACTATATTTCATTGGATATGCAATATAAATGTGAGACTAAGGCAGAGCTTGGACGAGCTGAGGGACAGGCTGGGTTTAACCCTATAGCATTTAAACCAGCTGTATCCAGCCAGAATTCCCTCACCTCTTTCTGTTCAAACTGGCTGTAACCAGCCACTCATATTGATGTTAAGGTATTGCTCTCAAAATAATTAATATCAAAATCTCATAGATTCGATATTATGTGAGGTAAAGCCTTTACCATGAAAATACAATAGTAAATATAGAGTAATGTAAATGCTAAAGGGTTAATGTTTCAATCAATTCAGTTGCTTTCCATTGCAAATTTGATCCGCCTTAAAATAGAGTCCCCTAATAATTGTTTCTACTTTTTGGCACAAGGCTAGCAATTGCCTAGTGCATTACTGGTACTTTATTTTATCGACCCCGTAAGGATGAAAGGCAAAGTTAACCTTGGCGGGATTTGAAATAATGTTACTTCATTGGAAGTGTGGTCTTAAATAGTCTTAAAGACCATTGAAAGAATGTCCTTATTGATTACTGTAAAGTCTAAGAATCTTATTGGCTTTCTAAATTGTATCAGCTGTGGATTTGAATAAATTCATATCTTCCTAAATTACCACTCCTGAGTATATTCAGTTTAGAGTTGGTATTCTTTTCATCCTTCTGGAGTCTATAAAAAAAAGTATCAGCCATGTACTGGGGTCAAATTTAATCAACTTTCCTCTCCTCTCAAGCTTTGTGCTTGAATCAGAAACATTACGCAACACAGCAACTCTATTTTATTCCATTTTAGACTGGTTCCAGACAGTGTTGGAACAAACTTATGCCTTCTACATGCTTCATATTCAAACAGTGGAGTAGTAATACTTCTCTCTGTCTCACTATCATCATTATCACCATTTTATGCTTATTTTCCATGCTGACATTGGTTGAACCATTTCTGATGAGTCAGAATCCCCCCCCCCTCCACATCTTGCTGATACATTCCATACATTGGCACTACTATCCTACTACCATATTCATATAAACGACATTTGAATGCATAAACAAAAATGAGATTGATATGTACATTTTGATATTATGACAACTATAATTGTTACACAGTAAATAGTGATGGGGTGATATTCTGTTCATGTATTTCCTCACAAAATTAATGATATAAGGTATGACAAATTCTAGGAATGAATCAAAAGTAGGTCATACAATGGGTCTGCTAATAACTTAATATTGCACCACAACACATGTTACTTTTTATATTATACTAACTGAAAAAGGAAGTGGAATCTGCATATACCTTTTTCATCATTTGAAGTGTAAGGTACAATTGTTTTAATAAATATACAATGTTTGCCTTGCTGTGAGAAATAAATGAAGTGGCTACACCACAGGTGTAAGTTTAGTGCACTATTAATATCTCTATCATATTATTAGTGGAGTTTGTGAGTATTGTGTATATCAGTGAAAATTCAATTGATATATATATAGAAAATATATACCAATGAGATAGCCTCATGTAGTTGCTCTATCTGCTTATGATAACAACCAAAATCTCCCTCAAAATTTAATGTACTTTTTATTTTTACAGATCCCAAAACTAGGCAAGTGATTCCTCATAAGTTTAAATCCAGCATGGTAAGTTTTTCTTTATTTTCTATTTTATAGGATTGTATTGAGATTCTCTTTTTATTGATTTCCATTTGACATTAATCCAGATGAGTCCCAGAATCAAAACAGATAAATGTACCTTTAAATCTGAGAAATAAAAACGTGTTTATTAAAAATCCCAAATTGAAGTTTTGGTTAATGAATTTAAAATGAGAGTTACATTAAGAGCACATGTGTCTGTGGAATACATAGATGCTTACATTAATAATTTAACAAGTTGGATGTTCAGTTGAGTATGAATGTAAGTGAATCTCTCATAAGAACTGTCTCTAAATATAACAGAACTGCTGTAAATCACCATAAAAAAGGACAAATACTTGATAACCCAAAAACTTTATTTTAAATATCTTTACATTATTTGTTTGAGTGTATATATATATATATATATATATATATATATATATACACATATATATATATCATCATCATCATCATCACTGTTTATCATCCATTTTTCCTCACTAGTATGGGTATATATAACCCTTGCTAGCAGGGAAAGCTGACGTTAAAACGATGATGATGGTAATGATATATATAGATTATTATATTAGGAAAAACAGGCAAGGAATGAGGTGAAATTTGAAGAGAGATTTATTTAATTAATCAAATTAATCTCTCTTCAAATTTCACTTCACTTCTTGCTTTTCCTAATATAATAATTTATACTAATTATATATACACACACACACACATGTATGTACATAGATAAATTTACAAACACGCACACATATCAGGTATAGTATGATGAATTATAGAATCATTTCAGATTATCTTGGTGTATAAAATTGATGTGAAACATAATCTTTCTTTATCTCTAGGCCAATCAGATGGTTTTAATGGTTCACCGTGTCTTTTCGAGACATATGGCATTGAGCGTAAGCTCAAAGAGACTCACCTATCGTATAAAGAGTAGGCCATACTTAACTTGACACTGGCTTCTGTGCAGTAACTTTTTTTTATATTTGGATACTGAAAACTTATTAAACTGATCTCTATCTCTGTTTATCCCCCTCTCAGTCTCTCTCTCTCTCTCTCTCTCTCTCTCTCTCTCTCTCTCTCTCTCTCTCTCTCTCTCTCTCTCTCTCTCAGTAACACTCATTTATACAATGATATAGATTCAGATGTTATTTAATTTACTGAACAGTTATTTTTTTACATCAACTAGAATAAATGATTGAAGAAACAAAATAATTGTTTATGAAAAACATAAAAATATTGGACACAAAACTATTTAGCATGTTGTGTTTGAGGACTCTGCCCCCACGACCTTCTCAGAAATAAGTGGGCACAGAAGAAGTGTTTAATATGCTGATGGTAGAATTAAAGTGATGAAGGCATGAGAAGTAAGAATCTCATAAATTAATTCACACATGATCAAGATATACAAAGATATGTATTAAACACCTAGCCACCCAATGGCACCATCAATAAATGGACATTAAAAGAAGGTTGACCAATTTTAACTAATTTAAACAATTTTAAACAAATTTTAAACAAAACAGAATGATAATGACTGAAATACTTTTGTTTATAAATCTGCTCAATCAGTACTGACTTGGGCTTAAAGTATAACAATAGCTCAAGGTCATATATTTAATTATTGGTTGGTAAATCATCAAGATACAAAGTTAATAGACTCCAAAAAGAATAATATATACCTTATTGTTGCCTTACTTTTTACTTTACTAGTAATTTAACTGTGAATATTATTTCTGAAAAACCTAGCTGCATTCAACTGATAATGAGTGAAGGGATAACAATTATGTCAAAAAAGTGAGAGGGACAGTTTAATAATTTTCAATTTCCACTGTTCTTTTAATTACTCTAACTGTTTAATTTGGATCAGTGTCCAGTATTTTCTTCTTCCCTTTCTTGCTTCATTTATAAATTATGAAAGATTTAAATAATGCTTCCTAACTTGATATATAATGCTTCTAGTATCTCTTACAGACCAGTGTTTAACCCTGGTCTGGGAATTATAAGTAAATCTCCCACTGAATAGTTAATTTAATTAGAATTATACAAATATGTGGGTATTTATGAGTATCATCATCATCATCATCATCAACGTTTAACGTCCGTGTTCCACGCTTGCATGGGTTTGGACGGGGGTAGTCCCACTTGAGGCAAGAGTGATTGTCTTGCTCGCATAGGACTGTCTGGCAGGTTTTCTACAGTTGGATGCCCTTCCTAACACCAACCACATTTACAGTGTGGGTCTGGGAGGTTTTTACCGTGTTGCCTACACGGCCACATTACAGCGTGGACTGTGTGTTTTTTTGTCGTGACACCTACACGATCTCATTTGTTTCGGCCTCGATGGCGCGGCACCAACATAACTTTACATAGAACGGGGTGGGGTGGTGGTGGTGGGACGGGGTGTATTTTGTTAGAGATGCCTACTGGCTGGAGTAGGTTTTACTATATATTTAGGTAAGGCGGGTCTTCTCTGTTACTGAGTACCGCCAAAGGTCTCGGTCCAGTGACATTGTCTTGGAGAGGTGTAAGTGTGTGATGTCGGAGTTTATCAGCTCGTCCCAGGTTTTTCTAGGTCTGCCTATTCCGTGACTACCGTCTATCTTTATTGCCCTGCACTTTGTTATACAGCTGTCGACTTTCATGCGCATCACGTGTCCGTACCAACGTAGCCTTCTCTCGAGTAAACAACATCTGATCCCTCTTATCTCTAATTTTTTCCTTAGTTCGTTTATGCTTTGCCGTTCACGTATATTACTGTTACACATCCAGCGGAGCATGCAAGCTTCGTTCCTCTCTAGTCTGCGTATATCCTCTGCACACAATGCCCAGGTCTCACTGCCATGCAGCATTGCTGTTCGTATGCAGGCATCGTACAACCTGCCTTTCATTTTTAGTGAGAACCCTTTAGCAGCTAATAGTGGTATAAGCTCTCTGAACTTTTTCCAACCAGTTCTGACTCTAGCTACAGTACTTTCAGAGCACCCTCCCCCACTGCTGATTTTATCGCCCAGGTAACGGAAGCTGTCCACTATTTCTATAGAACCCTCTGCGCAATTGAAAGAGCTAGTATTTATATATATATATATATGTATTTATGTATATACATAAATATATATATATATCATCATCATCATTGTTTAATGTCTATTTTCCACGCTAATAATATATATATTTATGTATATACATACATATATATATATATATATATACATTATATACCCGATGGCTGAGCTCTTGCCATTTCAACAGCTAGTTCCAGACTGGAACTAGCTGTTGAAATGGCATGATCTCAGCTGTTCGGTCACGACTGTATATAATATAACCATACTCTACTACCCCAAGTATCAAGTACTCTGTTGAGTAATGGTATAACCAGTTTCAAACTGAATCCATCCTGATTTAGATATATATATATTTATGTACGTATATATTCATCTGTATATATATATATATATATGCATATGTATATAATTATGTGTATGTATTCATATAAATTTATCATCATCATCATTGTTTAACGACCATCTTCCACGCTAGCATGGGTTAGATGGTTTTGTTCCATTTGATGCGGGAATGGTCGGGAGACGATGCCTCGCTCACACAGAAGCATCTCTGGCAGGTTTTTTTACAGCTGGATGCCCTTCCTAACACCAACCACATATACAGTGTATATCTATATGTTCAATTCAGAGCCTTCTCACTCCTGTTGGAGGAACCCCTCTCTGGTTGATCTCTCTTAAAAGAGAGCAAAATATTTTGGTAGTTTAAAGTCTCAGGTCTGGTCACAAAGACATCAACAATAAAACAAAAAAATTGTTTCTAAATCGTTTGTGTTAACCTCTCTTTTCTACTTCTCTGAAACTTGAATGTGTTACAAACATCACTTTAGACTCTTGGAACGATTTCATCAAAAATTCTTATGCCATATTCTGAAAATATATGCATTCACTCCCAAATTTGATGTTCTAGCTGCATCTGGTATTTGTTCCATCCAGGCAGTTATTTATAAAAACCAACTGTTGGGGTCTGGACATATTGTCTGCATGCATAGCTGATGTGGTTAAGCTTTGCATTGAACAAGCAACCAATGTATTAATGTCTGCTCGGCACAGTTGATTGCTATATATGGTTTCAAAACATGCCACTGTATTAGCCATAAAGTTATATTATGGTCTCTGCTATTTGACCATGATAAAACTTTATGGCTAATACAGAAGTATGTTTTGAAACCTAAGGTAGCAATCAACTGTATCAAGCAGATATCAATGATATATCAGCTCTGTTGATAACATAGAGTGCTCTTTTCCTTCATCCTTTCAAACCATCCACACAGAGAAGTTCCTATGAGCAACCAGTCTTAAACTCCTCTGTTAGAGCCTGGAGGACTATACTAAATAATAGTAGGCTAAGAACCATACCTTGACAAACTTCCACTTATACCTTGAATTCCCCACTAAACTCATTTCCTACTCTCACTTTGCTGACAGCTCAACTGTACATGACCTGCACTGCTCTCACCAACCATTGTTCCACACCTAATTTCCCCCAAATACCACCAGTTAATAGATCAGGGCACTCTGTCAAACTTTTTTCTTAGGTCAACAAAAGCTAGATATAATGGCTTATTCCTGGCCATGAACCTATTCTTCGGATGACCATCAGACTCCATACCTTAATCTTATTTTAAATAATTTCCATTAATTCATATACACTCACCTACTCACATAATTTATTTACTTTATCGTATTAATTCTATTTTTTATTTTTATTAACATCTCTTATTTATCACCATCATCGTCATCTTAAACAACAGCACTATCTATTGCTTCCATTATTATCATCATAAACATTATTAATCTACCAGAAGTTTCTTTAGCCTTATATTTAATAGATTGTCCATTTTATTTTATTTATTTTAATCACTATCACTATCAACATCTTATAAATATCTCCAATTTATTAGAAGCTTCTCCAACTGACTATCACTGATGCTGCTTTCTTATCAACATACCATCCCCACACCTTTATTCTAGTTTCTTCCATACCTTCCCCTCTTCTTTCTTCCTTTTTTTCCTAGATGATATAGGGCAGTGTAAAATAATGTATTGTGTATAGAAACAAAACAATTTGATTTCACAATGCAGAATTTAGCAGTGCAATATATTATCTGGCTAACCATTTTGCATGTAAAATACGAGTAAAATATAGCATCATACATTATAGGAAAAGTTATGAGCTGTTCATAGATTCCTGCTTCAGAAGTATATACTTTGTATAACAATATTATATATGTATATATAGTTGAATGATGTAAACATATATTCAGTATTATCACATTTTTAAATTTCTTTTAATGGTTTCAGTCATTGGCCATTCAGGAAAACAACCTTCTAGGCTGTAGCCAATTACATTAACCCCTGTACTTACATTATTTTGTTTTTCTACTGGTACTTACTTGATCAATCTCAAAAAGTTGAAAGGCTAAGTGGGTCTGGGCAAGATTTGAACTCAGAATATAAAGGGACACAACTAAATACCTAAATGTATTTTGTCCTATATTCTATTGATTCTGCCATCCACTCATCCTATATCATTAAAGATATTTAATGGAAGATCTTAAAACATCAATATTTCTTCAGACATAAAATTCCACAAAATGGAGTTCCATCTATATCTGCATTCAATTAACTAACGTTCACAACTAACTTATTTTCTTTAGGTTTTACTGGATTTTCTTTTCTATATCTTTATCTTTTTGTTATTTTTTGTTTCTGACATTGTTCCAGATATTGATATTGATCAGTTAATCATAACCTAAACTTTATTATTTCTGCTTTATACTAAACCTGAATTTTAATTATTACACCTAATGTTTTTATTTCCGGTTCTAAATTCATAGTGTGATCATCATGTCACATTTACCCACAACAAATATTTCAACTTATTTATTACATGCTAATTACACAATTGTTGAGTTTCAACAGTTTATTTGTTCCTTTGCTTCTAATTCTTCTATTTTAGTATCTGATGTAAATATATAACAATTATATCAGTATAGACTGCCAAAACATGCTTTTCCAGCCTTTTCAACTGAAATGCTTAGTTATATCAAATTGCTTAGTTATATCAAACTAACTTTATTTTTTGAGACCTGAAATTTAATCTTCATAAAATGATACACAAAATAGTAAAAGTATTCTAAGAAAACGTATTTTCCGAAGAAAATCTTACGTCTTGTTTAAGCAGCTAGAATA
>OZ024743.1:26662204-26664704 GCA_964016885.1 Eledone cirrhosa | reverse complement strand
ATTTTTATAGATGCATGTTCCTATTTATATGTATGTATATATAAATGTGTGTGTGAATGCATGTATATATATATATATATATATATATATATATATATATATATATATATATATATATGCACATATATATGCACATATACATAGAGGTGCATTAATTGTACAAGCAAAAAAGTTCTCAATACAATATATAAAATATTTATAATTTTAATCAAACAGTAAATGATACATGTACGTATATATATAGAGAGAGAGATCTTCTGTTGATCTAGAGAAGATTTTTGACAACGTACCTTGATCTGTCATCTGGTGGCCTTTAGGAAATTAGGCATGGAAGAATAGCTTGTGAGCCATCTATAGAGGAACTGTTAGTAAGATGAGAGTAGGCAATGAGTTTAGTAAGGAATTCAATGTGCAAGTAGGTGTTCCTCAAGGCTCTGATCTCGGCCCACTTCTGTTTATCATAGTTCTGCAGGCCATAACAGAAGAGTTTAAGACATGTTGCTTATGAGAACTCCTATATGCCAATGACCTGATTCTAATAGCCAAATCTGTGAAAGAAGAAATTCCAGCTTTGGAAACAGAAATAGTCAAAAAGGCTTAGACTAAACTTAGGAAAAACTAAAATTCTGGTAAGCAGGAAAGAAGATAAGACCCTGATCCTATCAAGAAAGTAGCCCTGTTCAATTTAGATACACAAGAGGTATAGTGGTGTAATAGACAGACTAACAAAAGAGTAAAATTTGTATGTCGTAGACACACAGGGATATTTAGTAAGAGCACAAGTAAAATAAACATTTTTCAATCCCAGGAAGGCTCCATACAAGTAGTTGATAGCTTCTGTTACCTAGGTAATAAAATTAGTGGAGGAGGAGGCTGCACCGAGAGCATAATAGCTAGAGTAAGAACAGGATGGAAAAAGTTCAGAAAGCTGCTCCCTCTGTTGACAGCAAAAGGTTTCTCTCTATGAATGGAAGGCCAACTGTGTGATGTTGCATAATAGTGAGACATGAGCAGTGAATGCAGAAGATATATAAAGGCTGGAGAGAAATGAAGCAAGCATGCTTTGATGGATATGCAATGTTAATATGTGTGAAAGGCAATGCCTAGATGAGCTGAAAGAGAGGTTGGATAGAAGCGGAATTAGATGTAATGTTCAGAAGAGAAGACTGTGCAGGTATGGCCCATGTGATGCATATGGATGATGAGCGCTGGGTGAAGAAGTGCCAAGTAATCCTAATTAAAAGGAGCTGTGATAGAGGGAGACCAAGGAAGACCGGGGCAGAGGTTGTAAGAGCTGATTTCGAAATCACTGAATCTCAGAGGAGATGACCAAAGACTGAGATGATTGGAAAAATGCTCTGCTGAAAAGAACCTGTCCAACCCATGCAAGCATGGAGAAGTGGACATAAAATGGTGATGATGATGATGGTATATATATATATGTGTGTATATGTATGTATGTGTGTGTAGTGGATAAATCACATAAATGGGTGTATGTATGTATATATAGTTCAAGATAAACAAGACAAACATACAATAACACAAAGTCTTATTAGTTTCACACTTATTGGGAAATAGTACTACATCAGGAAAGAGCAAAATTCAGAGACAGGGGAGGCTGGAAAGTTGAAAAAATGTTTTATTAGGATGGGTGAGGGGGGTAGGCAAGTAGTCTAGCATGCAGAGTTGGTATGTATGTATATATATATATAGAGAGAGAGAGAGAGAAAGAGATGACAGAACTTAATGAAAAGATCATATAATATTAGTTTAACGATATTTTTCTCGATTATTGTATTGATAAATCTTTATATTAATTTTACCAAATGACTATCTGAATATTTTAGTATCTTCTCTTAAATTATTTTTATTTAGTTCTCACATGCATTTAAAGAACTTGAATTCTTCATCTCAAATACTTAAGATAATCCATTGAACTGGAGTGCTGTATTTTGGTCAGACTTTGATCAAAGTATTTTAGTATTGAGGTATTTATAAGTGCCAATGTTGCAACTTCTGATGTGGTTGTTCCCTTCTCTATAAATAATACAATGAAAATTAATGCAATTCTCCTAAGGGAAGTAATTTTGTTTTAGCAAACGGTCTACTCTTGAGTCAAAAGTTTTATTTCTTTCCCCCAACACAATTCCCTCGCTAACTTTTTTTTAATGTGATGATGGAAAATACAGTTTTACTTGCTTTCTTTGAAATTTTACAGATAATGTTTAGTATAATTTGTAAATTTGTATAATAAAATGTGTGTTCTACATGATCTTAAATACAAATATTCCAATTTTCTGTCAGTTTGTAGATTCAACAATGTAGGTAAGTGCCAGCAACATCACAATTATTTTCAGATTGACTATATTAACCTATGCAGTGACTGAAACTGGTATCAACCTGTCATTTATTTTGTTGTTTATTTTTACTATGTTAATTTTGTTGATTTGCTGTGTTAAATGTGTGTTTATATATGTATTTAAACACCCCATCCCACTTC
>OZ024743.1:26602204-26647204 GCA_964016885.1 Eledone cirrhosa | reverse complement strand
TTAAAGGTTTTCATACTAACCTAGCCATAACCACATCTGCTGCTATGAAACAGAACTACACATTTCAGAGAGTTTCTATATAAATTAAAACCTTTCAACCTTATTTGATATAAGAACCATTTGATAATTTATGTTACAAATATTCTTTTAGTAATGACATAATTTGTAATTCTAGAAGATAACTCAAAAATGTTCATTAATTGGCATACAGTATATGTCAGAAAAAATATGGTCAGGAAAGGGTTAAAATTATTTTGGATAATATTTCAGTTGTATAATCATTAACCAATATAATTTTTAGTGGAAAAAATTAGCAAGATTGGGGTAGTGGAGGAGGCAGTCACTCCAAATGCAGGTGTGAAGGAGTGCAAAATTTCCTATAGCTTACTATTTCTATACAGAGACAACTAAACTGTAATGAATGGAGGTTTGAGGATGAAAACAGAAGTGGGTAAATTGTAATATCTAACCCTTTAGCATTTACATTACTCTATATTTACTATTATATTTTTACAGTAAAGGCTTTATCTCACATTATTATCTCACGTAATATATCTGAGATTTTGATATTATTTATTTTGAGAACAATATCTTAGTGTTGGTATGAGTGGCCAGTTAAAGCCGACTTGAACAGAAAGAGGTGAGAGAATTCCTGACGGATATGACTAGTTCAAATGCTAAAGGGTTAATAAAATTAAGATGTGTTTTTTTTATATCCATAATTCCATTATAATTTTATGATGGATCCTCTGCCTGTTTCCATAATGAACATTGTCATTCATTTAACTAAACTTTCAACTCATGAATTAACATATAAGTGATTGACTACTCCATGATCACATGTACCCTTAACATAATTCTCAGGTAGAATCAGTGTGACATAATATGTGACAAGGCTGGGTCTTAGAATTAAGGTACAATCCATCCTACAGGATGTCACATGGTTTCAGTCAACTCAATTACACTGACAAAACTTAGGACAACCAAAGGCTAACATAATGATTTCTAGTATAGGCACAAGGCCAGTAATTTGGCGGGGAGGGGAAAGTCGATTAAATTGATCCCAGTATATTATTGGTGCTTTATTTTATCGACCCCGTAAGGATAAAAGACAAAGTTAACCTAGCCGGGATCTGAACTCAGACCGTAAAGGACCGTAACTCTATGATGCAAAGCATAGTGTCCAACTCTCTACCGATACTGAATGTTATATAACACTATTTTGTCTTTACATTAATAAATATTTGGTGGAGCAGGGGCAGATATTTATGAATTTGAAAACCACTGTTATAGCCTCTAATGCCTGTTAATTAAGATGCGTGTGCCAAAAATGCCTTTACTTGTGGGTGTTGAGAACTTTTGCTATATCCCTGAAATCACATTTTTTGTTAATTTTATTACTAACTTAATTAAAAATACTCATTTGATTTGATTAATAAATAATTTTCTGTTAAATTTAACTATTAATGTCCTATACCACATGAAACTGTATTGGCAAGACATGCTTAAAAAGTACGAAACAGTAATGACTGTATCTCATTAAACAAAGCCTTTTCTTTAGATTACTGTAAGTTTTCACAAAGATCTGTTCTCTTATAAACATTTGAATTAATAAACCTGTTTTTAGATATTTTCTGCTAAATTTTGAGAGGATCTTAAGAGTTAACCTACTTCTAAGTAATAAATAGATCAAATACATATCCATCTACAGCAGGATTAATCTTGAGAGAGGGAAACCTAAATAAGTCATCCAGAAGTACTGACTCCTATGATTTGGCCATATTGTTTTCCAACTAGAGACATTAACAGTCTACCAAGTATTCAATGGAGATCTCCAAGGTCTGGAGAAAAAAAGGCAGATAACTGAGAATATAGCAAGACAATATCTCTGAGGTCTTGAAACTATAATTTGTTTATATGTGAATGACTGGTGCAAAATGAAATCCAATGACGGTAACACATACATATTATTGGTCAGCAAAGGAACTAGATAGCTCTACACTTAAATCTTTGTCATAATAGAAGTTCACTTACATAAATGTTCACATAGAGCCCTAGTAAGAGCAATGACCACAGTTCACTCATTGCTTCCTTAACTCCCATCAGCATACATTATCATGAAGCATATTTACAAATTTGCCACAGATAATATTTTCTTTTCACCAGTTGATCAATGTTTTGAGAGTGAAATTTGGTAAACAGAAACTATACAGAAGCCTGTCATATATATATATAGATAGATAGATATACTTTGGTGGTTCAAGAAAAAGACATTGATAAAATAAGTACTAGATTTTATAAAATAATTACTGGAGTTGATATAATTGATTAAATCTCTTCAAGGCAGTGCCCCAGCATGAACACATGTATGGAACCTACTGAAAAAACTCTGTTGTTAGAAATAGCAGCTAAATCTTGTTCAAAAATTGAAAAGAACTTATATGATAGTTATAGATATAAAAATAGAAGAGAGGATGGTTGTGGCTGGGATGCTTTAATCATAGGTCTGCTCACTCATAATCTAAAAACAACAGCAAGAACAATTACATTTCACTATGAACCCACAAATATTTTAATATTGTTTTGTTGACTGTTAACTACAGCTACTGTCAACTTCCCTCTATTATTACATTGTAGAATACCTCTTATCCATAGCAGGATGACTGACTTGCAGCTATTTTGAATTGAAATCAAAATAGTGAAATATCAAATTTATTTTCCTAGAATATCTAATACAACTCACTATTGTATGGAACATTATCAAAGATAGAAATATTCCATAAATACCATAGTCTACAGTATAGTCTATAGTACTACTGTCTCATATATAGTACTACTGTATCATATATTGTATAATCTATAGTACTACTGTATCATATATAATATAGTCTATAGTACCGTCCCATATATACCATACTATACAGTAGTTCTGTCCCATACAAACCATAGTATACAGTACTGCCACAGACATGCATCCAGCATTGTGCTGTAGATTTTCAGAAAATGTAAATTGTTCTTTGTTATTGCTACCATTATAAGGTGGTGAGTTGGCAGAGTGGTTAGAACATCAGATAGAATACTTTGTGGTATTTGTTTTGGCTCTCTGAGTTCAAATTACACCAAAATCAACTTCTCATTTCATCCATTTGAGGTCAATAAAAAAAGACCCAGTCAAGTACTGAGGTTGATTCTTCCTCTATATCTCTTTTTTACTTCCATTCCCTCACTCTATCCTTTTCTGGAAGAAATCTGCTGTATTTAGACTTGTAGAGCAATGGTCTCTGCTCAGTTTAAACATGCACCAGAAACGCTGTCCTTAAGATTCCCTCAGGAGTTATGGGACCATGCATGTATATTGTTACCATTTACCCTTGTTAAAGTTTGATAACATTATAGAAATATGAACACACAAGTAATAATGTAATTATGTTTCTTATCTGGACCATCAGTTGAGATTTTGCTTTAGGTCACACCTGACAGAACAGACCTATAATCAAATGCATCCCAACTGATTATACCATCTTTTTCCTAATTACTGTGCATCTATGAAGCTTGAGAATGGAATATAATGAGCCTCCATTGGTTTTGACAATGAGTGTTCCAGTTGTTTGAGCAACAGAACAGACAGGTTGTGAAATTAACATGAACATTCCACTGACATGTGTACCCTCAATGTAATTTTCAAAAAGTTCAGCATGATACAGTGTGCAAGGCTGGTTTTTTGAATTATAGATATAATCAATCTGATTGGCTTCTAAATAGTTTTCATCTACCTGATTTCACTCGCAAAACATAGGTCAACTACTATGCAATGGGATTGAGTCCAGGATCTAATGATTGCGAAGTAAACTTCTTAACCATTTGGCCATCATCTGTTCATTATGATCCATGGAAGTGATTTAAGGAATACTTGATTGCTATTTCTATGACCCAAGACCAGCAGTTAACTGAGCTGAATATGTTTCTCCAATTCATCAGGCAACTTCCTTAATTACACTGCATAGATGGACAGATATGTAAAAGATTCTGAAGTATAATCTAAAACAATACTGGATATGGAAAAAAATAAAGTAACTTCCTTTGTCAGTAACTCTGTTTCTTTTGAGGACAATTGAAGGCATGTGGTCTAGAGGTTAGAGTGTTGGGTTCATGATTATAAAGTCAGGAATCCATTTCCTGAACCAAGCAGAGTATTATGCCCTTCAGCAAGACACTTTATTTCAAGTTGCTCCAATTCACTCAGATAGAAAAGAGGAATTGTGACATCACTAGTTCCAAGTTGAATCAGCCTATGGCATGCATAGGTGACTGCTGATCTTCCACAAAGCACTTTGCCCAGGCTCATACCTTGGAGAGGAATTTTTCAGATGCAAACCCATTGACAATCATTATAAAAGAAGACCTCATGCCACATCATTAAGGCTAGAATACATCAAAATGTTCACCATGATATTCAAAGCTAAATCACTTCTACTCAGCTTCTACTCAATAACTTCTTACATTAGCTTGATTTAGCAGAAACCAAAGAGTTCAGAAAAGTTATTGCTACATATATACATTCCTTTCTGCGACACATAAAATGGAATAAAAGCAAGACTTTAGTTTATAACTTTTAAAAATATTTATTGAAACCTTCTTTGTAAACTGCACTAAAACTTCTTCATTTGCAATATTTTGGCAATGTGTGATGAGACAGCTGTGTGTACAGTGTTCATATACATACAGGCA
This sequence comes from Eledone cirrhosa, assembly GCA_964016885.1. NCBI lineage: Eukaryota > Metazoa > Mollusca > Cephalopoda > Octopoda > Eledonidae > Eledone > Eledone cirrhosa. The sequence goes on along the minus strand of OZ024743.1, from coordinate 26,642,476 downwards.
GGTGACAGGATGGGTCATAAATTTGGACAACAGCTTGTTCAGCTTAGTAAACTTCTGGGTTACAACACTAGAAGGGTGAAGTTATTTCTAACAGAAGTGTCTAAGCTTCATAACAAAACTAGCTTCTTTTGGTTAAAGAATGTCATGAAATTTGAAACAACCAAGTGACAGGCATTTTATATATTATATACTCAGTTATGTGTAAGTGTGTACTGATTTTTTTTTCTATTACTATATCACAAGTAAAAGACAAATTACCATTCACCAATTTCCAAATAAAATTTTTTAAAAGATCAAAACTACCATGTCCATGTTGTGATAGAGAGGGTAAAGAAGATATAGTCAACTGTTTTCACCCCACTATCATCATGGAACATGTTTTATCAATACCCACTAAAGAAAAGAAATAACATCAAACTTGATGGATTTTGAACTCAAAACTGTGACACATTAAACTACTATAAAGCATTTGATCTGGCTCTATACCATCAACCCACCTCAATGATAAAACAGAATGGATAGTAAAGCCTTTAGTGAAATCCTTTTTAAGCTGAGTAGAGACTGGGTGATTACAGAAGTGACCTATTAAACACTGACTGCTAAATTTTGTCAAAAATTTCTAATTTTCAGTCATTTCTAATGACTAATTTTAACAGTGGGTCCTGTCTTGGACAATAAAAGTCAGAAAATACCCAGTGAATTTTAGTGCAACCTTAGAGAATCACATTTAAAGTTTCTAGGAGTTAGTATGTGCCTGTATAATATTGGACCCTGGTATAGATAATTACATCAATACATTAAAAAAAACACAAACATTACACTAAATGCAATTTTATATCACATACCACTCTGTTCTCATGCATTTAATCAGCTGCCATAAGTTTGCTTGAGCAGAGTTGAGCTAGGATACCTATCAACATACCACACTACACCAAATAACTCCACATAACACACACAATACTAATCAGTTCTTCTGAAGACACTGTAATGCAAATAAAATCATTGACAGTGTAATCAGAGGGTTTGAGTAAAGCAATTGTGTTTGACATACAAAATACACTAGGAAACCTTGATAAGTAATCCTATTTTGTTAACTGATTCAGTCAAAATAATACTGAGTTATGGCATAGAAAGCCTTGGAAACAATCTACTACACCCCCCCCCCCCTCACTCCACACAAATTCTTACATATGTAAGTCTATGTGTGTTAAGACATGCTTGGAAATATTGTAAAGTCAATATTTCTAGTTCCAACTGGGCTGCATAAAATATTTTTAATTTATTTTTTTAACTGCAAAAGCCTAGCATTTGAAATGTGAGATGATGGACCAAAGAGAGGCAACACATTGAATATGTATCATTTTCCAATACTCTGACCCCTTGTTGGTATGCAGTCAGTGCCAAATTAAAACTTGTTGAGGCTCCTTGTTAAAAAAATTACATCAGAAGGTCTCACAAAAATTGAAAACATATATGCCTTTTAATTATTTCAAGGCCCTGCAGGCTGTGAAGCCCTAAGCTGTAGCTTCATTAGCTTATGTCTAAATCCAACACAGTAGTGGATTTCTCTATAAAGGTAGATATATCCAGAAGTTTTGCAGTCACATGGCAGTTTGTCCAGCTTAAAATAATTCTTGAGGAATTTCCTTACCATCTTGTGAGATGTTGTTCTGCTTGATTTTGAACACATGCTTGATATATTTATTTTGTCATTACATAATATCATACATATCTATATTAATATAATATGGTGTGTTGCATTCAGTTTTCTATACAGTTATATGCAAGATTTCTTTTTTTTTTAGAGGAATTGCCCATTTTACCATTAAGCACTCAGCCACGAAGTAGGATAGAACCTGCTTTTCTCAGTCTGAACAGGCAGAGTTATGTGATTTGCTCATGGTCACAACATAATAGCTGATGTAAGGTTTGAACCTCGTCCACAATGTTCACCCCTTCATATGTATAATGAATTTTCCTAAATTCATTATACATTTTTCAATTATATTACGGTATTTACAAACTTCTTATCATATATATATATATAATACATACACATAAATACGCACACACAAGACAACTATTTACAACCAAATATATATATTACATAGCAATGTGTATACACAAAAGTGTACACAAACACCTATATACAATAAACCATTTTAAAACTACAACCAGATAGCATCACTTATATACAACCAATAGTGAAACTAAAATAGAAGTGTGATATTTTGAAATTTCTGATCCAATAATCATAAAACCCTAATAAATGCAGTAAAATGTCCAATTCCTTCTGAGAAAAATTAAAATGAAATTTAGGTGACACAAATTGTAATTACTACATTTCATTTTGAAATATATATATTGTTCACTACAACTTCATCAGAATACTTTAAGTAGAACTGGTTAAACATTAATATAATTACCTTATTCAACTCATAATTTATTCCTAATTATTTCTACACTATTCTTATTGCATTATAAAGTGGAGTACAAATCAGACTGTGATAAAATTGAAGAAATATAGGGTAGATTATAGAAACTTGATTAGGAACCATTTTATAGATTTTCTGTTGCATTCTGCCAGAAATCTTACTGTAGAGGTAAATTAAACAATATCCAATAACCACTAAAATTAGAGGCAACAATCAGTGAAACTTTCAAAAAGTCTTATAAGGGATGATTTAAATAGATTATGACTGATTAGGACTTGGTAGATGCTGAAAACTGGTGCGTTGTTGCTCCGATGAAAGCAATTCTTCTTGAAGTAGGTGCATTGTTGCTAATAGAGAGTCCTTTTCTTTCACAGAGGTGTGTATTTCTTCATCTAAGTACGTAATCCTTTGTAACAACTTCAGATTTTCAGTTTCTAATGAGTCTATATGTTCCAAGGAGAAATTCTGGTTAGAATCTTGGGTCTGAGAAGCCTTTTCATCTAAAGATTGCTTAAGTTTCTGATTTTCATCCCTCAAACTGGCAACTTCTGCCATAAGTTTTTCATAATTCTCTAAAGTATTAGCTTGATTTCTATTAATAGACTGTAGGTTTTCATTTTGATTATACAACTGTTCAATTATTCGACTAGAAGTACTAACAGAATCACATAAAGCTGCTTCCACTGTGTTTTGGTCAACATCAGGTAAATCTTTGATAATCAGCGATTTTGAGATTTTTTTGTGATATTCACCTCCTCTAGCACCTGTCAATCAAAGCAAACATTACATTGTATGAGATTTAAATATTTTCTCCAGTAGTTACTTTATTAATAAATATTAAATAAAAATTATCAAAGGGAATTATAATCTAGTTTAGAATTTACTTGGATACATTCTACAGCCGCCAGTTTGATTTAATTCTGGATATCCCAGTTAATTAGCAACAGAGTCATCAAAAAAGATGCTTACAAGATACTGGAAGTGTTGCAGAGTATCTAATGAAATCCAGGACAACCTTTTATTATATAAGACAATAAGGATATTCTTTTATGATGATGATAAATGGATACATGGGCTGTCTCCTAGTTATTTGCTACTGCTAACAACATAGTTGTTGCATAGCTAACTACTGCATCCTACAATCAGTAATCAAAACTCCACAAGATATTCTCCCATAGAGCATATATAAGGATAGATCATCTGCCAATGAGAACTGTTATTGTTACACCTACAAATGTTTAGCATCTCATAGGTCTCTTGGGTGTTTTAAAGACAGAGACCCCAGTTGTATTATGGTTGATAACTGCACTGTTTCACTACTGCTTAAAACATTGATGTAACAGTGCAGTTAACTTTTTTATTGATATCTGCACTGTGTAGTAGTGAAACATTCCCTTAAATGTCTTGATTGTTTTTACAGCAACACTTTCTCCATTGAATTATTTCCATTGTCAAAATGCCATATATTTTTGAACCCTTCATGAATCTATATCAACATTAAATAATAAACAAAAACTAAATAAATAACTCTTGCCTAGAATTGGAACATTAAACACAATTATAACATTGTAAGATTGGATACCCCTCCCAAAAACCTTTCAGAAACAGAAATATTTACCTCTGATATGAAAGACTCCATCACCTCCTCGGTCAATTATTGATTGATGCAATGAAATTACTGTTGGTGGTTGACTAGCACAGCTGGATGGACGGTCTTCCTGTGAAATAGTAACAGTGATAATCAGTCTACCGTGTACTCAGTGTAGAAAAGATTTATAAACATTTTAATTCTTTAGCATTTACATTACTCTATACATGCTATAATATTTTCACAGAAAATGCTTTATCTCACATAATATTGAATCTATGAGATTTTGATATTATTTATTTTGAGAACAATACCTTAACATAAGTATGAGTGGCCAGTTCAAACAGAAAGAGATGAGATAATTCTGGTCAGATACGGCCAGTTTAAATGCTAAAGGTTTTGATATTAACTTGCTCAAACCAGCTCTGGTTCTATGAAACAAAATCACCCATCTTAATGGTTCCTATATAAACTAAAATCTTCCAACATAATTTTATATAAGAATCATTTTGTTATCCCTTTTGATATCAAACTGAGCCTGGTTTTATGATATAAAGCCAATTTGTTTATCTAAAAACTTTTCATCATAATCTTTATGTAGAAACACCAGCTTAATAACGAAAAAGTTAGTTATATTACTAAATCCCTCCAATTTCTTGATTATATTCAAATTTATTTGAAAATCATAGCCAGTATCTTTCATAAATTTTAAGTACTTTTATTTATTCGACAAATTTCAATTCAGTTATATAATGTTTGCAATAACAAAAAGAAAAGGGGAAAAAAATTAAATAACGAAAGTAAGGAAAAGGTTGAGGGGAAGGGAGAAAGGCAATGTTTAAATAAAAGAAGAGAGGGAAAAAAACTGTGTGGAAACTTAAGAAGGAATACCAAACAGTACTAAAACAAACAAACAAATCTTCGTTTAAAACAGTAAAGAAAATATAAAGGAAGGGGTGAACAACCGAGCCACCACCAGAGCAAAAGACAGCAGCGAGGGGTACTGGGTGACCTCTCTAATGACTTTTGAGGCAAGCCAGCACACTCGCAGCGTTACCTCGGGTGATGGCAAGGCTAATATGCTGGAACAGCCAAGCGCCCTCGCGAGATTCGCCAGTTACCTCTATTAGGCGAGCTGCCAGTGAAGAGAGGATCCTCGCAGTCAGCGGCCCGACTCCCCCAAACGTCTCGAAGGCCACAGGCTGAAAAATGTAGCTGGCCGACAGATCAGAGTATTTGAGGGTCTTACTCCGCTCGGCTGTGGTAGCTGTGGCTCTCGTCCTAACCGCAGCATCCAGGATGTGGGAAGAAGCAAAAGAGTCACTAACAGTGACGTCCCAGACAAGGCTCCTGCCTCTCGACAAGGGGCACAGGGTAAGGCCGTCGGGTCTTTTGCCGTCACTTCTGGACAACCCAGATGGTTGTAAGATTGAGGGGATGTTCACCCGGGCCAAAGCTCTCTTGAGAATCAGGTTTAGCTCTGTGTGACGCGTGAAGCGACCGGCATTCAGGTGGCAAGAAAGACCGTGGAGTCGAGGAGTTTGCCGCATCGGCACCTTAAACCGATGCAGACGTCAGCTCCCATTCTGAGACAGATGGAGACACAAAGTTCATCCAGGCTGAGTAGGCCACCATAGTTGGCCACGGGTAGGGCATCAAACCAGTTGCCTGAGTATTTGGCACTGGCAGATAGTAAGCGGTACCTTGCAAACTGATCTGACTGGACGAAGACGGAGTTGAAGGTGGCCTTCGAACTTATGCTGTCCCAAGTTCTCTGACTTCAACTATCCTCCATCTTCTCAGGAGGCGACAAGCCCAACTCATTCCATTGCTGGAGAATTTCACCCAACTCCCTGTTGGAACTAGTCCATGTTGGAGAGCATGCTGCTCACCAGAGTGGAGGAAAAGAAGCAGGAGAGAAAGAGAGGGACGAACACTTATGAAGACCAAGACCCCCAAATCGCTTGGGCAACGCAACCTGATTGTGGGACTCTGGAGAGAGTCTAACATTGATCAGGCACTCGAGTCTCTCGAAGATTAGGTCAAAGCGTTGGAGGCAGGACGGAAATCTGTGAGAGGGCTGACCCTGAGCAGATACAGAAGCTACTAGTTCCCGAGTATGAAGAAACCTTGATGGGCTTCGATAACCTCAATATTCTTCAGCAACTGCTCAAGGCCAACCATCTTCGATTGGAAGATTGACTCGAAGGCAAGGTCTGTGATTGGGGCTCCTAAGGAGCACCAAGCCAACGGGGGAGGGACTGCGATGGAAGGGAAGGACTCTGTAAACAGGTTAATTAGCTGTGGTTGAGGATCCAGAGCTCACATTTGGAGCTATTGAACTGGAGACCCCGGCGGACAAGCTCCTCAACTATCTTGTTGGCAGTGGCGAGAACCATATCCGGAGTTCCCCCCCAAACAGGCTTCGTCAAGGTACCAGACATTGAGGTCCAACTCAACCCCCATTTTGGTGACGTCATCAATGCCCAGTGTAAACAGAGCGGGCCCGAGTGGGTCACCCTGTTGGACTCCTGAGGCAGAGGTGATGATTTGGTCACCAAAAGAGAGGTAGAGGGCTCCCGATAAGCCTGCCAAGCAAAGTGGTAGACTTGTGGGACCCTCTCTCTTACTGAGCCAAGGACGATGTTGCGGCTGATGGAGTTAAAAGCATTCCTGAGGTCAAGTTTGAGGATGACCTTGGGGGACGAGGAAGGCAAGTTAGTAAATACCCTCTTAATAATAATATAATTTATAATTTTAGTAAATTCCTACAAATTCTTCATTAAGTAAATGAAATACAGTGCATTTTATTTAAAATATCATGAGAAATCCAATAAGTTTTGAAACAGATCAGTCACGACTGTTCTCTCTTGATTTACTAAATTACTTGAGACTGCATTTGTAAGACATTCTTGAAAAGTACAAAACAGCAGTAACTGCAATACATTTTAATTAAAGTGTTTAGTTTACAGCAAATTTTTACAACAATCTGTCCACTTGTTTGAGATACTGTAAACATTATAAGACTTGCCAACATATATTATTTTTACAGCTGGACTAAAGGTTTGAAAAAAAGGAATCATTATATACCGTAAGACAAAAGAATCCATCATCATCATCATCATCATCATCGTTTAACGTCCATGTTCCACGCTTGCATGGGTTTGGACGGGAGTTTTCCCACTTGAGGCAAGAGTGGGAAGTAGTGTGATACTAAAAGTACGTATGGTGAGACATTGAAGGCTACAGTGTTGGTTATCGACTCGAGACAAAGGACTCTTCAGACTGGGGAAATGTGACAACTTCTCTAAAGCTTGTCAACCTTGCTATTAATACTATCCCAAGAAGGGTGCTGATGCAACTGCATCATAGATGAGAACAATATTTACATTCAACATTGGGTGTCTTGTACATCACCTTGAAACAGATAGCTATTCAATAGCTAGCCTAGAAGTCTTACCTGTAAAGTCAGTGTTAGGTCCTTGATGCTGACATAGAGTGGCATGAAAACAGGAGGGAGCTCATCTTCAATCAGATCAGTTATATTCATAAGAGCTGACATCTGAAATGTCAAGTTTATGTCAGCCAAATCAATTTGTAAGTATCCTCGTTCTTGTCCAATGAGATCATTCTTTAGTTCATGTAGACCAGGACCAATCATGTATTTTAGTCGTACTGGGAACTGTTCTGTTGACATTGCTTTTGTCTCGTACTGTAAACCTAATATAAAACAACAATAGCAACATTTTTCAAGCAAAACAATGTGTGAAATCTGTGTAAAGTATTAATAACATAATTTATATAATAGAATTATTTGACCACTTACTAGTGGATATATAGTGGATACTCTCCCACATACGGGTCAATATAAGCTGGTGTAGAGACAGCCTTGTATATATATATTGATAAAGGTTAGATAATGAAGGTGAGTTTTTCCTACTGCATTAGGTAATGAAGATATCACTGAAGACAATGTTTGCATTTGAGAAACCCTACTCTTCTGTAAATTTTACACACATGATAATAAAATATCTATCAGTTATGCTCAGCCACCCTTCATTACAGCCATGAATTGTACTACACCATGATATTTATCCATAGTTGGGTAAAATGGATCACTTGAAAAGTAAATGATTTGGCCTTGAAGACAACACAATGTTGGTCACAAGATTTGAGCTGCCTACCTTTCAGCTGGTAATCTGACATGTTATATATTCAGATATTTGCTACTCAAATACACTTTAGAAAATAAATCATAAAAGACATACATTTAAGGTAATTGACTATATTAGTGGAACAGAATGATAGAAAGTCTTATTTTGGAAGAATGCAATTGATTTATAAGAACGTTAAAGATCGGAAGAAATATTGCAGGTTTTACTGCTATAAACCTGAATAAAATACCTTTTGATGATGTAAACTTGCGATGGAATCCTTCCCAGCTGAAGCCTCTTGAGTCAACAACATCAATATTTTTTAACTGGCAACGTAGGATAGTACCATTTTTCAGGTTCTGAACTGACACTTCAGTACGAGTCAAATGGAAGATTGAAACATTGATCTAAAAAAAAAAAAAAATGTACTTTGTAGCTTCATCTTTAATTTATACAATATCAATGGCACATGTGAAAGACTTTGTTATAATATGTTGTTATGCTAAACATAATTCTATAACAACTGTTTTCATATGATTTTTGTTACTGTTCTGAAACTAATAATGTAGAACTGTTCACTTGCAGAATGTCTTAAAGCAAAATGCTTTTGTTTGTTTTTTATTATTGTTTTATCTTTATTCTGCTATTATCAGAGTATTGCCAAATAAATATTCAAAATCAAAGTTTCCTTTCGGGTCTAAAAAATATAGCTGGTCACTTGCTGACCTTCTACAAAGCTCAAACAAGGTTCATGCTGTAGAACTGCTCCTATGTCTGAAACAGTATTGCTGCTATACACTCAAACATCCAAAAGAAGGTTGATTGGTAAACACTCACTAACACATTACAACTACTCGCTCTCAGATGTTTTGATTTTTCTCTCTGTTTCTTCTATCACTATTATAACACAGCCTCTTCTTACCTGAACTAGCAAGGTGCATATCACCTCTACCCAAGCCCATATGATGCACCAGTCTGTTTTCCACTCATTACTCCAATTATGTCTCACACCTCAAATCAGACACTGTCATGCCTCTCACATTTTCCAACAGTTGTCAAGCTACAGAAGCACAAAATGATCATCGACCTCATCAACATTATTAGTTTGAATGTCGTGTTAGCTGTCATTCCTACAGCTAAATAGTTACTTTCTTCTTATTTAAACATGGATGTTGTTGGAGTAACTGTTTTTTTATGGTTGCATGTCCTTCCTATTTCTAGCTATGCAACTGTGAAATACAAATGGAAACCTATTATCAGCCAGGCAGGCTGAAGCATGCAAAGTTATGTGCCTTTGCAAGAAGCACAAAAAGTAACTGTGGTAATATTTGAAATAATGAACACGTGACACCTTCACTTTACACACACTGTGCCGCATCATATTTGAAAACTAACAAAAGAAAGCATTCAGCATGCAGCCATTACAGAGTTGAACACAGAAAAGGAGAAAATATAAAAAGCACATACTTGTTGTTTTTCTCGAGCTGTCGATGTAGTTTCTAAACTGCTGTCTTGACTTGCAGTTTCAAAAGAGCTCTGAGCATCAAGTGTTTGTTTCCGTTCAAATGCAGGGAGTTCTTCAGCATCTTCTAATGACAGATGTTCAAATGACTCATCATCTGAAGAATAATCAGTCTGCCCTGGTTCCAGATCTTCACTACCAAGCATAGAATCATCATTTAAATCACTCATCGATCTCAATTTGTCTGTGAAATTTGACCAAGCTGTTGACAGAACTTTTTTCTTCTCACTTTTAAAGCTGGCCTTACGTGATGAAACTGCCAACCCAGGACTTTTAGCATCTGAACTACTTAGGGAACTTATTGTTGAATAAACAGAGTCAGAAGCTGCACTATAAGTTACCATTGACACAGACAATGCACTCTCTGATGTACTTTCACTGCTGCAGAGATTAATGTTTGGTGTACTGTTCTCTAAAGCTGTATTTAATGGTTGCATGCTATCTTCATGGATAAAACTCTCTGTTAAATCTCCATTCATACCACTATGCTTGGAGAGGTTTAAACGAGAATCACTGTAAGATTTTGAGATGTAACTTAAACTGCCATCACAGTTGCTTGTATTATCTGAAAAGAACACAAAAACTCATTGATGAATAATGAACAAAAAACACAACAGGAAATATTATATAGTCTTCAATAACTCAATTCTTAGAGACAAACCCATGCAAGCATGGAAAATAGACCTAACATGGTAATGATGATGAATCAACAACATTTATAATGATTATAATGAAATATATAATAACTATAGCTATACAGGTATAATTCCATTATAACAAATATCAATATAATGAATTTTTCAGTATAACAACATTTTTTTCAATCCCCAGCCACACGCTCGATGTGTTTCGGTCGATCTCGTTATAAAGAATTTTTCATTACAACAAATTTTTTTTATACGCCATGAATTTCATTATAACAGAGTTTCACTGTATTTATGAAAATTGACAGATAAGAGATTATGTATTAGTGGTGTTGGATATGATTGTATTTAGAATTATACATAGATGTTGATGCAGGAAAGAAATCAAACAAATGACATATGTGTCAACTTACTGTTTGGCCAGCCATCCAATGCTGTTTGGCGATCAGGAAGTGACAGTTCTGGTATACTTCCTTTTATTGTGCTGCTATGGCCTTCAGTCATGTTTCCATTATGGAATGAACTTTCAGATGGTTTCTGAAAAACCATTGCTACTTCAATATCCTGCACAAATGTTGTTAAAGAAATCGCCGAAGATACCGATGTTCCGGAGAAATATTCAGTGTCGGCATCTAGTTGTTTCTGGAAATTTGTTAGGGACTCAGCAAGCCGTAACATAAATAAATACTGGCAATGTGTAAGTAAGACTTGAACTTTAGATTTAATACATACTATAGCACAAATATCAGTATGGCCATCGTTATCACAAATTGTTGAACTATCATCGTTAGACTCTTCACTCCCATTCAAGTTAGAACTGCTACCTCTAATGTCAAATCTACTCTCTCCTCTCTTCTCCCTACTCTTACAAGGTAGTGTTCGCCAAAACCATAATGTCACTGGGAAAGATTCTAGAAACGGAACCGGTCGAGACTTGCGTGTGGTGAAGTCCATCCATATTTGATCAATATGTACATTCCAGATGTCATATGCAGCGTCCAGCTTGAGACTGTTAGTTTTCAACCTTCTCCTATCAGCTATCTCTGTTTTACTTGCAGTTGTGTTACTACCAGATAATGACAGCTTGTAGTTTGTCAACACTTGCTTCACATACGAGTCAATGTAGGCATTAAGACAGTCTTTTTCTATGACATGACTACATACATGTTCTGGACACACCAGAAAGTCATTCTGATCCATTGGGAAGTCTTTTGATTTAAGTAGACAACACTGCTTTTGTTCTTCCAGTGCCAGTAGTAGTTTCTCATGACTAGTGTCTTCTTCACTTTGTTTATTGGTTGCCGACATCTTGGAGATTTGAACTACCAGAGTATCTGGCCGCTCAGGAACTTGTGGATAGGACCCACTTTCAGCAGGGATTAACATCTGCAGATAAAAGAAGAATGAAGTGTTAGAATGATTGCCTTAATACACAAGAGAGAGGACTCTTTAAGTAGAGTAATTCCTTACTGATATACTCCACTTAACATCCATCACCTTCACATATAGATATGTAGAGAGGGGGGAGGAGGAGGAGGAGAAAAAGAAGGAAAAGAAAAAGAAAAAGAAGAAAAAGGAAAAAGAAGGAGAACTATGTCTGGATGCCCTTCTTAATACCAACCTCTTTACAAACACCAAGTTTGTGGAGATTATTATGATTACAATATTTCTGTGACATATATGAGAAGACCAATTGTTGTTTAGCTCCAGGTTGGACTTGATTCAGCAAACCTATCATTAAAAACATTCCAACAGTGGTCACCCTGTTTCTTTATTTTTTTTCCCCTCAATGACAGTTTACTTAGGACCATAATATCTAATGTGCCCTTACTAAGAGGAGATTTGGCTGCTATTTCCAGTAGATAGTATGACTGCTTAGAAGCTGCCTTTGTTTCTGTTAGCTTGTATTTGTAGTAATAGTGGCAACAGCAGTGACAACTTACCTTTGGCATTAAAGCTTCAAATTTAATATCTACGTGTTCACGAGGTCCATCGGGATTTTCTTTCTGAAAACAAAGATAACTCAATTAATAATGGTTTGTTATATAGGCACAAGGCTAGCAATTTTGGGGGAGGGGGAAGTCGATTAAATCGACCCCAGTGTGTGACTGGTACTTTATTTTATTGACCCCCATAAGGAGGAAAGGCAAAGTTAACCTCGGCGGGATTTGAACTCAGATCATAAAGGGCCATAACTCTATGCTGCAAAGCATGGCGTCCGACACTCTACCAATACTGCTAATCCTCCGCCCTCGATAACTCAATTAATAATAAACATGAATACAGTTGGTTATCTATAATATACTAAAGATATAGAGTTGGTGTAATTTAATTCTCACTACCAGCTTAGTTGTGAGAGCATAGGGCTTACAATCGGGAGGTTGTGAGTTCGATTTTCAGATCGGGCTTTGTGTTGTGCTCTTGAGCAAAACACTTTACTTCACGTTGCTCCAGTTCACTCAGCTGTAGAAATGAGTTGCAACGTCACTGGTGCCAAGCTGTATCGGCCATTACCTTTCCATTGTACAACATTGGTGGTATGGAGAGGGGAGATTGGTATGCATGGGTGAATGCTGGTCTTCCACAAAACAACCTTGCCTGGACTTGCTATGGAGGGGAACTTTCTAGGTGCAAATCCCACGGTCAATCGTGACCGAAGGGCTCTTTACCCTTACCAGCTATCATAACACAATTTTACATTAGGTCACGGAGAATTGTGCTTTATTAAACTATTACAGGGCCAGCTAGTTATTGGGCCAGACGCCATGCTTTACAGCATAGAGTTACGGCTCTTTACGACTTGAGGTCAAATCCCACCAAGGTTAACTTTGGTTTTCATCCTTACGGGGTCGATAAAATAAAGCACCAGTAATGTACTGGGATAATTGCTGACCTTGTGCCAAAAGTAGAAACAATTATTATTATGACAAAGGCAATTGAAAGCAATTGACCAAAAAAAATAATTTAATGAGACAAGAGATAAGTAAATGTAAATACTAACCAGATTTTTGGATAGCTGCAATACAAAATAGTTAACCCAGAGGAGAGTAAGATAGTCAACTCTCAGCTGTACAGGATTCAGCAATATATATAGATTAGCATGTGGCACTGAAAAATAGACATAAAAATTTAGCCCATTTACAAGTAACTGACAGACTGAATGGTTACTGGGGGCAAGGAGACTTTTGATATTAAACCACTTGAAACTGATTGAACTAAACTATCAGTTTATACTAATTAGTGAATGAATCTATACAGTATCATTATATGGAAGATTAATGGATGGAATAGAATTTGGTTTGGTTCCTCTTGGTCAGAAATAAAAAAATTCAGTGACAAAATTATTGTAAGTTGGTTTAGTGACAATGAACTGACATCATTGCTGTGTGTAGATGTGTGTGTGTATAGTTGCGTGTGTGTATATATATATATATATGGAGGCACATGGCTTAGTGGTTAGAGCATTGGCCTTGCAATCGAAAGGTTGTGAGTTCAATTCTCAAACCGGGTGATGTGTTGTTTCCTTGAGCAAGACGCTTTATTTCATATTGCTCCAGTTTACTCAGCTGTAGAAATGAGATGATAGGGACTGGGGTCCCTATCATTCCACTGAAAAGTGGTCGTGGAGGTGCCACGGCAAAAAAAGCACCCAGCACTCACTGTAAATGAGGTTGGTGTTAGGAAGGGCATCCAGCTGTAGAAATCAAGCCAGAATCAGTTCCTGTCCCACCCTTGCAAGCAGGGTAAAGCGGACATAAAATGAAATGATGATGATGATGATATATATGCTCCAAATTTATTAATTAATATAGTTGAGCTTTTGTATACTTGATTGGCTATGAACTGCTATTTTTAGCGACCTAATACCATATTCAGCTGATTCTTTGCATTTTTCATAGCAAAGCATAATATATATATATATATGTGTGTGTGTGTTGTATATACTATCCCAATATATGTGTATATATAACGTATATCTTATGTCCAGGTGTATATCGTTATAGTGGAGGTATGTAAATTTTGATTATTTTATTAATTCATAGTTCCCGTTCCATATGTGCCTTCTCTCATTGTTATGATTATACATACATATATATATATACTCAAGTAAATTTACTTCTGTGTATGCATGTATGGATGTGAGTAGTTGTACCTATGTATGAGTGTCTGTACATGTTAGGTACAAGCATGGTTGTGTAGTTAAAAGGTTTGATATGCAACAATGTAGTCTTAGGTTCAATGTTATTTCATACAAGTGTCTTTTACCACAGCAATGAGAACAAGGTTACTTACCTGGTAAGTTGACTCCTTCAGGATAATAATATTCAGTGAATTCCATATGTAAGATTGGCATGTCATGAGGTAAATGTAACACCTTCTTCTCTGAAGAGAAGAATTTGTGTGGATTGTTTCTCTTATTATCAGCCGTGGAGATACAAAAAATTGTGAACTCATCCACTTCAATGACAAAACAGCTCTCCAGCAAACACAACCTCTTTTCCCCGCCATGAGAAGATCGGTTTGGCACACTTGATCCACTCCCTGATCCACTCACTTTCTCATTGGCACTAGAGACTGTGGATGACACCTGAGGTTTAATACTGCTACTGTTAATATTACTGCTACTACTACTACTACTAACGGAAGATGATGGTGGTGTGGATGATGTACCTTGAGGTTGATCTGTCAAATAAATTATCAATATACACAAATTACTGAACATGCCAGATGATTTTTTTACATAGTCAAATATCAATTTAATATTTTATGAGTGATGTTATATTCACCTTTCAGTTTTTAACCCTTTTAAACCACCTGAAACTGCCCTGGATTTATGATATAAGACTGCTCATATTTAAATGTTTATCATTATATTAAAATCTTCCATCATAATTTTATTCTAGAAATTGTTACATAATGTTCTAAATATAAGTTTACTAATGAAAAACTTAGTTATTTTATTAAATTCCTTTAAATTTGTAGTTATTTTCAAAATTAATTGAAACATATGAGCAGTGTATTTCATTAGAAATATAATAATTGTTTCTACTTTTGGCACAAGGACAGCAACTACCCAGTACATTACTGGTACTTTATTTTATCGACTCCGTAAGGATGAAAGGCAAAGTGAACCTCGGCGGGATTTGAACTCAGAATGGCAAGGGTCGTAACTCTTTGCGTCAAAGCATGGCGTCCGACCCTCTACCGATACTGCCAATCCACCGCCCTTAGAAATATAATAATGAAAGTGTTAAGGTGGCAATGTTTGACACAACAGAACAATGGATGCCACCCTCACTTCTACTCTTTCTCAAATGTCTTTTGTTCTTTTCTCCTCTCCGTCATATAATTTCATATTTCTCAAATGTGTTGCAAAACAGCAATACAATGAAACAATGATGATGGCACCATCAAAAACAACAACAGCAAACTAAGAAGCAACACTCAATATATAAACTCAATGTTTTATCACAAGAGACTTTGGGAACATCCTTTAATGGGAATATGACAACCTTGCTTTAAAAACTCAACCAATGTTCTATCTCAAGGAAACAATCTTCTACCTCATCCTCTCCAATCCTAAAAACCTCAACTGAAAGCTTCACAGTTGTTAGAAATACTAAGCCTTACAATCTCTCGATCTGACACAACTATAACATTGCTAAAACCATATCACAAAGATTAGGATTCAATTTCAGAATGAGGAAATACTTTAGATATGATTGCTTACTGAACCATGACAAAATTCAAGACATACATTGGATTAACATTTACATTTATGGGAGAGTTCTGTTGCTTTACATAATAACAACCTAGATTGCATCCAAGAGCCCTTCAGATATGTTTAAAAAATTGAGTCCACCAACGTACTGTTTCCACTCTCTGCTAATTGCATAACTTCCTCACTCAAGTCTATTTATCTAATCCATCCTTTCTTTACCTGTTATATCCACTTTCAGCACACAGACTTCACACTAAATAGTTTCCTAGTCCTTACTCCCCAGAACAGTAACCAGCAGGATCCTACCACTACAACCACCACCCAACTCCCTGTCCTGTCTCCTTTTTTTGTTAACCAACACTTACTTATATATGATCAGACTGAACATGAACTGCATCTCAAAATCCCTGTTCTGGGAGGGCCTGTAAAGGTTATGACTAATGTGCCCCCCTTCACTGACATTCTTACAAAATGTTATTCCCAAGTTCCACTTGAAATACAGGTGAGAGAAGAGAATTAAGTGTACTTATTTGAAATATATAATTCAACAGGTAAGAAACATTATAGAGAAGTGTGCAGATATGAAAGATTACCTGATGAATGTGAAGGGGACTGTGATGGAGATGACATTCCAAATGCTGCTCTGGCCCGTTGTACCTCCTTTTTGTGACTAGCAAACAATCCACCAACCCAATGGTTCCGTGAACCCACCTGGTCACTGTATCGGTACCACTGCTTTCGTTCTCCACCTACAAGTAATAAAGACAAAACAAAATATTTATGTTCTCAGATGGAAACTGGGAGCTGAAATTATGAAACAATACACCAACAATACCCCCATCTCATTTAAGCTGTAACTGGCCACTGCGAATAAATTGGCAACCACTTCCCAAGCTCGGTTGATGGAGGAAAATATATGAGAAAGAAGAGAGAATAGAGGTCAAGAGAGGAATGTTCAGTTATTTTAAGATGTAAATAACTTTAACCAGCTTACACTGAATTATCTACAACATACACATATACAAAGTATATATATTAAGGTAGAACATATGAGTTACTGATAGAAGCCACCATTCTACTAAAAAAATAAATCATCTCAAACAAACCAACCCTCCAGCAAATGAAAATAAAGCAGAAATTGTGAATATGATTAGAAAGACATGCAATGTAGGATGGAAAGTGCAGTGTAATTTAAGACAATATCTGCACACCATCACACAATTCAGAGGATTCTGATGAATACAAGTATTTTATGGCCATTTTCCCTGCTAAAGTAGGGGTTAGCCATGCGAGCCACATGACAGATTTCATTCCCCTCATGGGGTTCTTTTTGATGCAATGTTCTACACACTCAGATGCCCTTCTTGGGACCAACTCTTTTAGCCACCTCGTACAATGTACATATTCTAAACCAAATACACGGAACGTATGATTCTGACAAGGAAAAGAAAAAAGAAAAAAAAAGAATTTTATATATTTATCTTGATTCTGACAAATATATGAAATTATTTTACACAACTGTAGATGGCACTTGCTCAAGAAGATGCACAGTAAGATCAAATGTGAAACCATGTGGTTGCAAAATGAAATTCTTAACCACATTATTATGCTTGCACCTATTGAATCTATTTCAATATTTTAATTTTAGTTTTCTATGGATTGGTTATTTATATAAATATAAGTATTTTGCAATACACTGTTGATGCACATTTTAAACACTTTATTGTAACTAACACCAACTGCTAAACTACATTTCAATAATTTAGACTAGAGTAATGTATTATTTTAAAAGCTTATATCTTTGTGTGTGATGTGATCATCATCATCATCGTTGTTGTTGTATCTATGTCCATTTTCCCAAGGTTGCATGAGATGAGTCTTCTCCAGTAAAATATCGCTCTGCTTGTTTCTTTCTTTTGTCATTTATTTTGTAAGGTTCAGTTTCTTGAAATCTGCTTTCGCTGCCTCTCCCTCCATCTTCAATGATGTAGAATCTATTCCCAATTAAGTTTTTAGTTTTATTTACCTTAGTTAATACATATATTTTTTCTCATTTAATTTCTGGAAAAATTACTGTTAAATTTGAATATGCTAAAATAATGTTGTTATCGATTACAATCAAACATTTTTGTAATTTAATGAATATAATATAATTTGACAAGGGGTTATATGTTGACAAGGGGTTAGATGTGAAATTGTTGAAACAGTGTTGTATCTTGGTAGAGTCATCATCATTGTTTTACATCTGTTTTTCATGCTTGTATGAGATGGACGAATTGTCAGTTTGAAACTAGATGAGTCAGAGAACTACATCTTGCACATGTGTTCCATTTTTAGAATGATTTCTAGAGCTGGATGCTCTCCCTAATGCCATTCACACACACATACATACAATACTGCCATTTACACTTTTTTTTCCATTGATAGTTACAGTTATTAAAGAGTACTATCATAAAGCTAGGATCTGGTCAGTAATATTTTATATGAGTATCAATAGAGTGAAAGAGTAGGTCAGATTGAATAAGTATAGAGAAATTAAGTTTGAATTGTGTGTAAAGGGGAGTATAATGACTCTACCAAAGTACAACAATGGACAGGACAGTAATTTATGATTCATTATATATAACTAGATAAATAATGCATACATATGGGAAATGGCATGGGAAGGTAAGGGTTGTTTTTGGCAGAGTATAAAGCAGAGCTCCATGCTAAAAATATTCTGATTTTTTCAGTTTCCAATGAGAAGAAACACAAGCTACCACAAGACAGTGTATTGGAATAATTATATTGATGAACTTAATTAAGGATCAAGGGATTTAGTTACATGCAGACAACTTAGATCAAACTCCTGCTCAAGCCATTTTGATGAAATCTTTCCAAATTTCTGCATCAGTGACCTACAAAAATCTCTTGGGAGTACCAAACCACCTGAAATTACTTTTCGTTCTGCAATACTAAGTTGTTTATTTTAAGGTGTTTACATCTATCTGAATACCTTCCATCATAATTTTATGTAATAACCTTTGTTAAGTTATGCTCCAAACACCAACATGAGAAAGTTATATTACTAAATTCCTCTAAATTCTGGATTATTTTCAAAATGATTTGAAAATACTAATCTGAGTCTTTCATTGGAAACATGGTAACAAAAGATTTATAGTAGAAGGTTAAACACTATCTTCTCTGGATGATACTACACTCTTCCTCTCTCTCTCTTAACACTTCCTAAGAATCTAGCAGTTATGTGATTTATGTGATTGATTATAGCAATAACATTTATCAGCTTCCTGAAAAAAAATAAGTTTTGAATGGGACCAGCAGAAATACTGTAAAATATTTCCATTTTCTCTACTTCTACAAAAATAAAAATGTTTCATGATATTCTTTCATGAAGAAGCACTGAAAATGTTCAAATTTCTCTAATTTAACATCTTTTAAGAACTCTTTATGGTGAATCTTATTATTACTATCAAGAATAATATCTGAAAGTTAAATCAATCAAAGTGTAACAACTCTTCATTTCCCCAGGGGTCACACTTTTCATTAGTCTTATCACTCCAGAATTACAAGTAATGTCACAATTGTTATTCAAATTAATATTTTCTATGACAGGCCCCCTAAAAGAATCAATTTAATACTGAACATTATAATAGGCCTGACCTATTACCAAATTACAACAATCTACCCAACCCACTGCTTATATCATACCTCAGCAAAATTCCTTCAGAGTGGCTGCAGAAGTTGCAAGCAGATGAAACAGGGTTGCAGAGAAAGAGATTTAGACAGTCAAGAAGCAACAAGGTTAAATCAACTCACCTCTACTCATTATTAATGATACATCTGGAAGTCATAAAAAATGTTAAAAGTAACTGTAAAAACAATTTCAGACAGACTGGAAGTCAGTCCAGAGAATTCTTTCCCCACTGAGATGTGTAGGGAGTTCTTTACCTGTGTAGGATATTATTTAAATCATACATGACCATGCTAGAGCAATATTATAAAGAAAGCACAACTAATTCTACGTTAGCAAAGCAACAAATTAGAAAACCAAAAGGTGGATACATTGTGAATTTCTAATTAAATAGAATTGGTTAGTCCCATGTTAATATTAAGATTGTATTTGATGCACAACTCTGAATAAGATAGTTAAACATATCATCATCATCATCATTATCACTATTATCATACTAAGTCCATTTTTCTATGCTGATGTAGTTTGGAAATAAAATGTTTTCTCAGTCATTAATGATGTTCTCATAAATAATTAACTGTCAACATTATTGGAGCCAGTCTTGGTCTCAGTTAATCCTTTCGTTACCATATTTTAATTAATTTTGAAAATAATGAAGAATATCTTAACAAACATAAATTAACATTTTCATTAAACTGATGTGCAGTACATTGTTTAATAAAAAGTTGTTACATAAAATTGTGATGGAAGGTTTTAAAATAAATATAAACACTTTACAACAGGAAGTTATGTAACATAAAGCTAGAGGCACCTTCAGGTGGGTAGGTATCAAAAGCTGTTAATTCTATCTAATAAGGTCAAATGAGAGTCTGCTATTACTGACACTTCATGTATCAGGTCAGAGGTAACGTATCAAAGTAACAGATTAACCTTTTTTTTATAAGAAACTGCCTACAATACGAAACTATTTTATTATGTTTATATTCATCTGAAACCTTTCCATCATAATTTTATCAAAGTAACTTTGTTAAGTTATGTTCCAAACACAATATTAATAATTGTTTCTACTTTTGGCACAAGGCCAGCAATTATTCCAGTATATTACTGGTACTTTATTTTATCGACCCCGTAAGGATGAAAGGCAAAGTTAACCTCGGCGGGATTTGAACTCAGATCGTAAAGGGACGTAACTATGCTGGAAAGCATGTCCGACACACTACCGATACTGCCAACTCACCGCAATATTAATAATGAGAAAATTATTTATTTTACTAAATCACTCCAAATTATTGAGTATTTTCAAAAAAAGGATTAGTTAACAGATTACCATTGAGACAATAGTCACTGTGGCAAGTTAAACTACTTAGTCACTTTAAAATTATCCAACATGGAATCTAGCTAGTATAATAACTGCATCACCAACCTCCTCATATAGGCTGTTCATTCTCATAACTGTCTTACATCTAGTCAAGTCATTAAAATATCTGACCTGTGTGACATTTACAGACCTGTCAATTCTCCCCATCTAATGGGGAGATATCCCACCCACATTGGGGTGAGTGAGAGATGTCTTCTCTTGTGAAAATGGATATAGCTTTCATTATGTAAAATCTCCCCATTTTGGGGCACTTTATTTCATGGAACTCTTCGTTTGTGTTTTTAGAGGTTGGCAGGTCTGCATTTAGCTATTTTACAAGTTTTCCCATATATAGTCTAGGTGCTGTTGTAGTTTAGCCCTATGTCAACCCTGATCAAGTAGTCCTATGGCCAAAAGCATTCCAGCAGTGACCATCTCGTCCCATCCTTGTCCAAGATATAGTGCATCTAAGATTGCCTCATCCAATGTGTACTTCTTGTTTTTAAGATGGTAAAGTGTAATTAGAAGAATTGACTGCTATTCCAGACCATATAGAGGCTTCCTCATTGGCTCATGTAGTTTCATCATTTAGATAGCTTTCTCACATGTAGTCAAGTAATTTAGACCACTTTCCTACATGTCTGGTCACTGCTAGCTTCCCTACATGTCAAGTAATTTAGACAACTTTCACATGTTGTCTAGCCATTTAGACAACTGTTCCATACAAGATCTAACTATTTGATTCTGACAGCTTCCCACATGCAAGCCAACCATTTAGACAGCTCACCATCTCACTCATAAGATATAGCAATTCTGACAGCTGTTCCATATTTATGAGGACATTCTGCAGACTATATAAACTCTAACCATGCTAACCATTGTCCAACAAGAGTAATTTTTTAATGTCAATAATTCCTGCCCATTTTCTTCTCCCCAAAACAGAAATCATTCCAAATATATTAGTCACCAATTTCTGATTAATTAAAACCCAAGAAATTCACAAAAGGTTTTGAGTCATCAAACAACATCCCTCTAAAGGTCTACAGAAAGAGACAAATTCTATAAAATGTTGCCAAAATAGTGAAGCAAATAACACAAAGCAATTATGTAATCCATTCAAAAAGTGAACAGAGTAAATGTTTTAAATTACCTGCCGGGTTGAAGGGATAATAATCAAGGGACAACTTATTGAGTGTCACCTGCATTGCACCGCCCTCAATTTTAGAACAATGTGTTGAGGCTGTATCTGGAAAATATAAGCCATGAAACAATGTTTAACTACATTAAACTTGATCAATTATAAACATATATATGCATGGTCCCGTAACTTCTGAGAGAATTGTAAGGGCACTGTAGTGACATACAGTATTTTTAAGGTATCTTTAAACCTGGCAGAGCACATCTCCTCTCCAGGTCTGAAATACAGCAGATTTCTTCCAGAAAAGGATAAAGAGAGTGAGAAGGAGATATAGAGGAAGAATTGACCCCCAGAACTAGACCGGTACTTTTTTTTATCAACCTAGATAAAAGATAAAGCTGACCCCAGTGAGATTTGAACTCAGAGAGCAGGGAGACGAAATGAATACCACAAATCATTCTACCTGACGTTCTAACAATTGTCAACACACCGCCTATAAAGATATAAGGAATCCATATGAAACAATAGCCATGTCACATGAAATTATGTTTCCAAGTTTCAAGTTCATGGCTATCAAGAGATTCTAAAAATGACATTATTATTGATATTATGGCATGAATGTTATTTAAGATAGAATCTATGAATTCACTTGTGACAGATTTCTGACAAATGAATTCTGTTAATTCTCTGAGATCTTAAGAGAAGCTTCTTCGAGGCCAGTGGAAACAGTGCTATTGCATGGGTCCACTACCTGGTCTCTCAGGAGACATGCGAACGCAAGGCTTGATGACACACGCCTGCATATTCTGGGCCATTCTGAATGTCTTGTAGGAGAATCTGACCAAACAAAGATGGTACAACAATCACTGATGTCATTAGAGGGAAACATATGCACTTATGCAGTATTTGGAGAGCTAAGCAAGAACTTGTTAGTGATAAGTTTCTATGGACTCCACAACTTGGATATACACTGATTAGCCATCCAGCAAAAACCTTCATTGAGTAGCTTTGTACAAATACAGGATGTTTCCTTACTGAGCTTCTGAATACTATAAAACTGCAAACAGGTATGAACACACTCTCAACTCCCTGCAAGAGAACATCCAAGATGTGACAGCTAGAAGGAGAGATGGCTGCACAAGTACTAGGCCGGTACTTTAATTATTGTCCTCGATAAGATGAAAAGTAAAGTGAGACCTTGGTAGGAGTTGCACTCCAAATACAGAAGCCCAGAACAAATATCCAATGCCCTAACATCTCTGCCAAATCGACCACCTAGAGAGAACACTACAAATTAGTTAATCACCTTTGCGTGGTTGCATATCATCACAGAGATGCAGGTCAATACGACTGGTGATGAGGTGATAGGAGGTGGATAGAACATCAAACTTGGAAAACACACGAGAAGCCTTCGACGGGTGAACACCTTTGGCCTGTTTCATCATCTGGATCCTTTTCAGCTGGTCTGAAGCAATATGGCCTTGTTTCTGAAAAAAATATATATTAAATGAAAACCTGTAGTTTAGGTTACATGATAATAACATAACTTATTATTTTACCACACAACCTCATGTTTTTTATGTTAATGATCACAAACAATATCAATTACCTTATGAGACAATATCATTCTCGGCAGAACTGTTCTGCTAGAGAATGGGTCACAGGTAGTGGATAGTGATACAGCCACCAACAATAATGGTTAGTTGTGATATAAGTGGGCTGTAGTCAGACAAATAAGCAACCCAAGACTAACAGCAGTAAACTACAAGGGGATATAGAGCAATAGGTGATGCTGTTAGTTCCCAAGAAAACTCTCACAACCCAGAGATGTAACTATGACTCTCACAGGCAAGGAGCAAGAGGAGGCCAGATGCTTCCAACTAGATATAGTTGGGGGTTCCTCAACAAAATGCCATGGCTCTGGTATTGAAGATTTGGATGAAGGATGGAAACTCCACTATTCAGGTGTGGCACCAGAAAAGACCGCACAGGTGGGAGTGGGGATACTCATAAGCCCCCAGCTGTCAGAATGTGTATGGACTGGATCCCATTGGGAGGGAGAATTAGCTGAGGCTAAAAGGAAGATCTCTGTGGGGTGGTGCAAGTTTATGTACCAAACAGAGAGCCCCTATACAGATCCTTCCTTGATGAAATCACTACAGCATTTAGATGTAGTTAAGACTGAAAGTTATAACTGACTAGCTGATATGGAAAGGAGTGATTGGAAGGAATGGCCATCCTGACCTAAATACAAATGGAGAGGCATTATAAGACTTCTGTTCTAGTAATGGGGTCTCTATTATGAAGACCTTGCAGCACAAGGACATCCATAAATACAGGTATAAGGGGAATCAGAGAAAGAGATCAAAAATTAATTTTTTTATTGTTTCTAATTGCTTTTATTCTTTGCTAGATGTTCATGTTAAGAGAGGGGTTGAGCTGTCAACTGATCACCATCTAAAGTCAAGGAAGCACACAAAACTGACAGGTCCAGCTTGACCTACAGGATAAAGTGGGAAGTATTGGCAGATAAGGAAATCAGGAACAAGTTTGCAAATACTATTGTATTCAAATTCAGAGAACTCCCTAAGCAAACTGAGGATATTGAAACAGAATGGAAACTGTTCAGCTCGGCAATTTCTGCTTTAAATGTTAAATGCTGTGGGTGAAATAGGTTTGGTGTGGCGCTGGATGACAGGAAGACCCCTTTGGTTCAATCAAGTGGTTTACAATGCCATCTGAATAAAGAATGCTTACAAAGCTTGACTTAGAAAAAGTCCTCTTTTTTGCACTTGTGGTACAAGCAGATACGAAAAGTTGCAGCAGAGACAGTAAAGGTGACATGGGAGCTAAGCTGGAATCTGACTTCAGATCAACAAATAGAGTGTTCTGGCAGACCAACTCCAAAGAAATAAAAGGTAAATATGAGCTCAGAATGCAGAGAGTCAGAATAAACACTATAAAGTATTTTGTCCTATGCACTAATGACACAGCCAATTGGCCTATAGATAATATACAGAGAGAGAGAAAAAAAATATCAAACCGTTAACTTTTCTGCTGCCAGTTGCTGGCTTTGTCGAGCAGATTTCTCAATGACTTCCTGTAGTGATGTTGCATACAATAAAGCTGCTTTCAGCTGAGTTTCAGTTAGCACCCATAGTAGATCATCTAACAGTAGGATCACTCGGGATGAAATAATGCTACAGTCTGTAACAAGACACAGAAATGTACATAAGTAAGTATGTAAGTATGTGTGTGTGTGTGTGATTATGCAGCATTATACAAACCTGTATATACATAGATATACAATTGACACAAATAGCCAGTTATTTATACAAAGAGAAAATGTTTCTTTAACAACTGAGTATAGTAGCAACTTTGAGTGAGTAGTATAGAGCATTTATTTCATAGCTACATATTTAATATTTCTGATGTACCTTAAGTTTAGGTTCTCAGTTCATCTTATCAGGCATCTTACTGTGCCTTTTGTACACCCATGGTTTGAATTGATATCAGTATTGGTACTTGTGGTTTTTGATAATGACTGCTACTTTAACTTTTATCTTGTTCAACCTCCAATCCTCTTGCCTTTCATCCTTACAGGGTCGATAAAATAAAGTACCAGTTATGCACTGGGGTCAATTTAATCGACTTCCCCCTCTCCAAAAATTGCTAGCCTTGTGCCTACATAAGAAACCATTATTTGTTCTATGTGTACATACAATTAACCCAAATTGCATGAATTGTAAGAATTCCAACACAACAAGACCACAAATGACGACATCAGCACTACCTGCTGACTTGACTCATTTCAAAATCAAAGGAATATCATTCTCACTATTCCACTTCATAGAGCCAATAATATTGCATGTTTAAATCTTTCGGTGTTACAATGGCAGAGCTAATAATGCAAATGAATTCCTAACTTTTAATTTCTACATATCTTATAACAGTAGGTTATTCCAAAATATTGAAGCACAACCTGCATTTTGTTACAGATTTCTGTAAGTACTAAATTAATTTTGACTAAATTTAAATTTAATTTTAATACTAATTTAAATTTAATTTTAATACTAAATTTAATTTTAATACTAATTTAAATTTAATTTTAATACTCAATTTAATTTTGAATTTCTATTCTTATATGTAATACTAATGAAAAAAATTAAAATTGGACCAAAAAACATTCTAATTGTATTTTCATCAGAAAATCTGAAATATGGTGCTTTATAAATTTTTTCAATATATCATCATCATTTAACGTCTATCTTCCACGCTAGCATGAATTAGACAGGTTTGTCCCATTTGAGGCAAGATGGGTCGGGTGACCGTGTCTCGCTTGTATACAACTGTTTCTGGCTGGTTTTCTACGGCTGGATGCCCTTCCTAACACCAATCACATTTACAGTGTATGCTGGGTGCTTTTTGCCGTGTCTCTTACACAACCCTTTACAGTGTGGACTAGGTGCTTTTTGTCGTGACACCTACACAACCACTTTACAGTGTGGGCTGGGTATTTTGTGGCACTAACATAACTTTACAGAGAAAGGGTGGTGTAGGGGGTGTGGAGTGTATATTGGATTAAGCGGTGCATACTGAGTGTAAGTATAAGTCCGTGCGCAAGAGAAAGCGGGTCTTCTATATTACTGCATAGCACCAAAGATCTCGATCCTGTGTCATTGTCTTAGAGAGGTTCAAGTGTGCAAGGTCAGCTTTTAACACCTCGTCCCAGGTCTTTCTGGGTCTACCTACTCCATAGCTTCCACTAATTTTGATTGTCCTGCACTTTTTTATACATATATGTAATGCATAGACATTTTCAGGAAATAAAATATCACAAACAAAAGGTTTCTAAAGACATGAAATCATGAAATATTCAGGAATATTCTTACCATTCATATTTTTCTTCACAGCGATCCTTAATTTGGCCTGATTGGCAATTAGTCTAATTGGTGTTTGAGTTATCACCCCCTTCACCATCGTGTCAACTGCTTGAGCTTCGATGCGTGTAGCCTGCCAATCAACCTCTTTAAAGATAATTACCTCCCCCCGAGAAATGTCTTTGAGTCGAGTGACACGGAGATCAGGTGTGACCTGCCATGTTGGAGTCACGCTGTGAACTTTCACCCGAGACATCTACCAAAGAAAAATAAATATACAGAAAAATATATTGTTATAACAAAGACTGTTCATGGTGCTGTGGATACACTGGTTGGAGCCAGCTCTACCTAAGTTGGTTGAATTCCAACACAAGTACAAGTCATTTGTTTTTTAATCAGTTAAACAGATTTACAAATTTAGAAATATATCTCTATTCTAGAACAAATGATTAAGACTTTATGAGAAAATTAAAGATGAAAAATTTCATTAATTTTTTTTATACCTTGGTCAGAAGCATGAAAGGCTTTGAATGGAATTTGAATCCATGACTCATGTTACTTCAGAGTCAGATGGTGATATTAACCCTTTAGCATTTAAACCAGCCATATCTGGCCAGAATTCTCTCACATCTTTCTGTTCAAACTGGCCGTAACAAACCACTCATACTGACATTAAGGTATTGCCCTCAAAATAAATATCAAAATCTCATGGATTTGATATTATGTGAGATAATTATGTAAAGAAAAGCCTTTACAGCGAAAATTCAATAGTAAATAGTAATGCAAATGCTAAAAGGCTAAAGGATTCTTATTTAGATTAAAACTTTCCAACATAATTTGCAATGAGTACCTTTTTTTAAAAGTCCTTATAAATACAAACATTGAAACAGTAGATTTACAAAATCTTCATTAACCATTTCATGAAAATATTTCATTATTAACTAAATAAAAATTTGGGTGGGATTTACTAAAATTATTAATAATTTCATTATTAAAATAATAACTTAACATTTGATTCTCAAATCAAGTTATGTTGGCAAATTTTAATTTAAATAGAAACTCCTTAAATTAGGTGGTTTTGTTTCATAGAATTTTGGCCATGTTGGTATCAAAAGAGTTAATTAATAGAAATAAAATGTATTCCACTGGAAATACAGCCATAAGAGAGTTAAACCAGATGACAGATTAAATCTACCATCAAGGTCTTTTTTCTTTTTCTTAATGTGTCTATTAAGAAGCTTGACTTTAATTCAACCACTCAAGTATTACCAGTAGAATTGATATGTACTTATCAGCTAAGTACACAAAATAATATACAGAAGGGTTTGGAATATAGATACTAACAAAAATCCTTTACATTAAGAACCATTTTATTTATCTAGTGACTCAGAACAGAAGGTAAAACCTGCTTTACTTACCTGCAAGGATGCCTGGAATGTTTTCGAGCGGAAGTTGACTTGGAGTGAATTTATATGAACATAAATTCCATCAATAACTCGTTCCACAAAACCATATTTCCCCGGCCTTCATGTGTAGAATGAGATAAAAATAAAGGGTAAATTACATAATCAAATCACAATTCAGCCAGTTCTACTCCATATTGCAACAATAAAATTTCATGTTCCATGTATAACATACTGTGGGTGTTACACATTTTATTACTACACTAAGCTAAGTTCATGTGTTACACACTCTATGAGTTACACATTTAACCATTAGAAATAAGGAAATGAAATGGTTAAATCTATATACTACTAAAACTCTGCGATTGCTTGCTTACTTGCTTGTCTGTAATGTAATACAGCCAAAAGGGCACATAATGGTAAAAAAATTTGAAAAGAAGTTGACCCTGAAATGGGGATATAAATGGAATAAAACAGGTTTCGCGTAAATCGGACCACGGGTTCCCGAGATATGGGGTTTTTCTGGGTAGCTTCATAAACAGAGAGAGAGAAAGATAGTGGTTGTGAGAGAGTAGATTGAAAGAGAAACATAGAAAGAGGGAGAGGAAACAGAGGAGAATGGAAGAGAGAGAGCTGGTGATGGTGGTGTTGTTGTTGTGTATGTGTATATACATGGCTTAGTGGTTAGAGCATTGGCCTTGCAATCGAAAGGTTGTGAGTTCAATTCTCAGACCGGGTGATGTGTTGTTTCCTTGAGCAAGACACTTTATTTCACATTGCTCCAGTTTACTCAGCTGTAGAAATGAGATGATAGGGACTTGAGTCCCTATCATTCCACTGCAAAGTGGTCGTGGAGGTGCCACGGCAAAAAAGCACCCAGCACTCACTGTAAATGAGGTTGGTGTTAGGAAGGGCATCCAGCTGTAGAAATCAAGCCAGAATCAGTTCCCGTCCCACCCTTGCAAGCAGGGAAAAGTGGACGTAAAATGAAATGATGATGATGATGATGATGATATATACACGCATATGTCAGGTCACCAGTTGGTGCTACTGGTAACATGTATCCCAGTACAACCTGTCTCATGGTCGTGTCGTTGGTGACTAAACTGGCAACGCCACCAAGGTTTCTTGGTGAGGAGGGAGACTTTGGACATCCTGCAGGACTAAAAACAAAACCTGTCAAAGGGCAAAGGAGCTCTTAAGAGTCAATGGCCATCCAAAATCACCGAGAGAGATGCCCCTTAGCCTTTGTCAAGGCAGAATTCTAGGAGAAGGAAAACTCTGATATAACACCTGCAACCCTGATGGTATCCAATGATGTTGACTTGTTCTTCTTTTTGGTAAATATCATCTTGGTTAAGAGAGTGGGACTGGCGTTGTGCAGTGCCTTTCATCACTATAAAAGCTTCACGGCACAGGCACTGCTTTATATCTGGAGATCTCTCTGCACTTGTCCTCACATGGTACCATGGGCCTAGCACTATGTGTCAATAATTGTCACAAGTGTAGTGTTTGTACAAGAGTTTTCAAGTCGCTGGCTGGACTAAAAAGTCACACACGTTCAGCGCATCGGTAGGAGTTCTCCTACATGGATATAAAGTAGTGGCCGTACTCGAAAACGAGTTGGCAGCCACCATACATGCATATATATATACACACATATATATATATACACATATATATATATATACACACACATATACATAGAGAGAGAGAGAGAGAGAGTTTAGGATGGTGGTTTGGACGGAACAAGAGGAGAAAAGAAGAAAGAATCCTTCGTCGCTGTAATCCACAATCCAGATGTTTCGGCACTTATTTAAAACATCCGGATCTTGTAACCACACAGCTCCTTTCGTTTCTTATCATTATATATAATCATATTATATATATATATATATATATATATATATATAATGATTATATATATATATATATATATATATATAATATATATAATCATTATATATATAATATATATATTATATATATATATATATAATCATTATATATATATATCGAGGTCGATAAAATAAAGTACCAGTAATGCACTGGGTCATTGCTGGCCTTGTGCCTAAAGTAGAAACAATTATATATATATATATATATATATATATATATATGAGTGTGTGTGTGTATATATATATATGTGTGTGTGTGTGTGTCTTTGACCAGTGTATATAGATCACAAACACCCACATATATATAAACACACACAAATACATATAAGTATACACACATTTATATATATACATACACACATGTATATATATATATATAGGCCTTCCAGTTTCATTTCATATTATATACGTCTGTGTATATTTTAATTATTTAAAAATTATTTTTAAGTGAACATGAATTTTTTTTTATATTTTGAAGTGAATGTGACCCAACGGGTCACGGGTGGTCTAGTAGTATACTAAACATCAGCTTTATTTAGCTAGAAAGGAAGTGGGACTTATTTTTTCAACCCAAGAGGGATGAAAATGTAATTGAAAGTTAACTCCAGTGGGATATGAACTCAGAACAAAGAAACTGATCTAAATACCATAAGTCATTTTGTCAGTCTTTTATTGATTTGGTCATACACTAATCGGATTAATATTGATTTCTTACACACAGTATCTGAAGTTTATAATTGATTTGATATTAATTTTTTAACCAACAAAGACTAGATGGCTTGTATTTAGATAAATGGAAACTATATGTAAAATAAATAAATAAATAATAGAGGATAAAGGAAATTAGATATAAACTCTTTTGATATCAAACCACCTGAAACCACCTGATTCTATAACACAAAAATGTTTGTTTTAAAATGTTTAAATTTCTCTAAAAATCTTTCCATCATAATTTTATGTAAGCAACTTTAAGTTATACTCAAAAGCCTAATTTAATAATGAGAGAGTTAGTTATATTACAGAATTTTTCCAAATTCTTGATTATTTTCAAATTTATTTGAAAATCATAGGTAGCATCTTTCATTAGAAATATGGAAATGAAAGAGTTTAATAGTTTGGTTTATTTAGCTAGAAAAAAAATACTGTGTGGACACAAAGTTGACCAATACTCTACACTATATTGGTGAAAATAGATTTAGAATCAAGATATCAATGGGAGAAGTATATTTAAAATGTTGGTGACAGATATAAGTTGGTCTAGTTATATTCTTTTTGTAAAGAGTCTTCAGTCACACCATGACAATCATTCTTAGAGTTAGTGCCATGAAAAATACACCCAATACACCCTGCAAGGTGGTTGGTGACAGGAAGAGCATCTAGCTGTAGAAACTATGCCAAAAAAGGGTTGAGAAGAAGACTCTTTAATTGTGTCAAGGGCATGACAAACGTTTTAGTATTGGTGCCTTGATAAAATGTAAAATGCATTCTGTAGAATGCAAGAATGCATGTAAGCAAGATGTGGTTCCTGGCCCCCCTGAGAGATAAGTGGCTTTAATTAAGTACTGACTTGGTCTGTGGTAACCTATCCAACCCTTGCTAGTGGAGAAAAAGGCCATTAAATACGACGACAGCAATGATGATGATGATGATGATATCTAATTCTGGAGACAAAATAGTACACATTCAAGCTGACTGAGATAACAGAGAGGCATGCATAACACCACAGCACAGTGTATTCTATATGAAAACACTGACTCAACTGCTCACCTGACATTTGTCGGCATTTGTGGATTGTTTGGAGATCTTGGTTCTTCACATGTTTCTACTTCCAAAACGACTTCATCCAGGTACTAGAATTTACAAGAAAGAACATCAACTTTGAGAAAAGGTAACCATATATAGCTGTACTTTTGCAACAGACAAAAAGATCAAGCTTGTATTAGCAGTAATTTTTCTCCTAACCCATCCGTACTCATCTGATTTGCTATATCTAGCAACTTCCATTTCTACAGTTTAGTATTCTTTTCTATACTATGCTGTGGGTATATGATTTAGGTGACTAAAAGGATTGATGCCAGGAAAGAATATCTGACTGTAGAACATTACTTCAAAAAGACCCCCATGATGAGTGTGAAGCTTTCCATGGAGCCCACAGGGAAGATGACCTTAACCTCTTTAGTGTCGTAGACAAGATAACTCATCCTAACATGTTTGAACTCTTTTCCAACAGTTCATAACTTCAAAGCTTGATGGGGTTACTAGTTTATTGATATGACATTTGTCAATCATTCAGATATGTGTTGTTAATAAATAGTCATTTTACTGAAAACAAAACTCTGGCACAGCAACTGTGGCAGTCAAGAGGTTAAAACATGTGGCAGTCATGCTTCCATACTATAAAGTTACCACAGCTATATGAATTACCTTGTTAAAATTAAATATATCTAAATGTTGTGTTTTTCAGAAACCAAACAGGAATGTGGCATATACAGAAAAACATTGCATCAGGTGAGAGAGCTGACAATAAAACCCAATAAAATATACATACACGCACAAACACACAAATACATATGCATATAAATCTATACAAGATCATATACCATATATAGACATATACATAAAAACCTACTAACACACATAAATATTCATATACACTCATACATACAGACACAAAACAAGACACATACACAAACACAGTTACTTACCAGGCAGATGGGCTGTGTTTTCAGTTTAGTCCATTGAATCTATAAAAGATATAGATGATATTTTCAAGAAATCATAACTAATTATTATAAACTAACTTCAAAAACATCAACATCCAAAAAATCAACACACAACTATATATGAACCCTTTTGATACAAAACTGTTTGAAATTGCCCCAGTTCTATTGTAGAAAACTATCTAATTTAAAATGTTCATTATTAAAACCTTCCATCATAATTTTATGTAAAAGATCTATGTTAAGTAATGTTTCAAGCATCAGTTTACTAATAAAACAAAAAAGTTAGTCTTCTTTCTTCTTCTTTGCCCACTTATTCCTGAGAGGGTCATGGGGGCAGAGTCCTCAAACACTCCTTCCAGCAGGTCCTGTCAGAAGCAACTGTCTTCAACTGATCTGGCTGGATCCCCAAACGTGACCAGCCAAGCTCATGGATGTTATCCAATCATCTTGCTCAGGGTCTACCCCTGGGTCTCCTAGCAGATGGTTTTGCCTGTAAAATCTGTCCAGCGATTCTTTCCTGAGACATTCTAATCACATACCCATAGTATCAGAACTGTGATCTCTCAATTCGGAGAAGTAGCAGCTCTACCTGGAGTAACTCTCTGATCTCCGAGCTACGCATTAAAAGTTTTGATTATTTTCAAAATTAATTGAAACATATAGGCAGTGTATTTCATTAGAAATATAACAAAGAGGTTTAATTTCATCATCATCATCATCATCGTTTAACGTCCATCTTCCACACTAGCATGAGTTGGACGGTTTTGTCCCACTTGAGGCGAGATTGGTTGGGTGACCATATCTTACTCATACAGAACTGTCTCTAGCAGGTTTTCTACGGCTGGATGCCCTTCTTAACACCAACCACATTTACAGTGTGGACTGGGAGCCTTTTTACCATATCTCCTACACTACCACTTTACAGTGTGGACTGGGTGCTTTTTGTCGTGTCACCCACATGACCACCTTACAGTGGACGGAAATGGGAGGATGGAGTAGGGGGTGTGGGGTGGGGCATATATTCGGTTAAGAGGAGTCTACTGACTGTAGGTTTCAGTTTGTATGCAAGGGAAGGCGAGTCTTCTGTAAATTTGCATAGCGCCAAAGATCTTGATACAGTGACATTGTCTTAGAGAGGTGTAAGTGAGCAAGGTCAGTTTTGTATCACCTCGTCCCAGGTTTTTCTTGGTCTACCCACTCCGTAGCTTCTATCGGTTTGCACTTTTTTTATACAGCTATAAACAGATATAACATTACACTAACATTTCCAAAGATGAATTTCATTTATAAACACATACTTCCATCATGGAATTTCTCAGGTAAATAGTACAAATGCAATTCACTACTTTGAAGACCAAAACATTTCAACTAAACCAATACCTAGATTGCATATTCTACCTCATATGCCAATATCCTGAAATAATATCTCGTGAAAGAGGGATCACATATTAGAGCTTTATCATATTTTTAATGAAAGACACTGCCTTTGACTTTCAAATAGTTTTGAAAATAATCAAGAAAATGAAAGGATTTAGTAAAATAACTTGCTTTCTCATCATTAAGCTGGTGTTTGGAATATAACAAATGTTCTTATATAAAATTATGATGGAAGGTTTTTATACAAATATAAATATTTTAAAACAAACAATTTTGTAATGTAGAACCAAAGGCAGCTTCAGGTGAATTAGTTGGTATCTAATGGATTAAAGTGTTTAACTTTAGAAAAAACAAAGGAATGTGATGTGATATGACACCCAGCTAAAAACTGAATGCTACGTTGATACATGATACTTAAGAGTACATATGAGACTTTCGTATGTGACGTACGTAAGACCAACAAAAGAGCTACTAGAAATCAATCCAACCATCATAAAAAAATAGTATGACACATTAAATATTGCAGTCCTCAAGACATAATGGTCATGACTGGAATGCCTTTGATTATATGTCTGATCAATCAGAGCTGAACTAGAGTTAAACAATGGTACATATGTTACTTCACCTCTGTATGTAGGATATATAATGTGCATTTAATTTTATTTTTTCATATGTTAGTGCATAGAGAAATATATATATATATATAATGAGAGTGGAATAATAAATGTATTGATAAGCTGAATACATAAATAAAGTCAACAAGATGCAGGAATCCAAGTCCAAGGTATATTCCAACCACATTTACAGTGTGGGGCTGGGAGGTTTTTACCGTGTTGCCTACACGGCCACATTACAGCGTGGACTGTGTGTTTTTTTTTTGTCGTGACACCTACACGATCTCATTTGTTTCGGCCTGGATGTTGTGGCACCAACATAACTTTACATTGAAAGGGGCGGTGTGGATGGGGTGGGGGTGGTGGGACGGGGGTGGTGGGACGGGGGTGTATTTTGTTAGAGATGCCTACTGGCTGGAGTAGGTTTTACTTTGTATTTAGGTAAGGCGGGTCTTCTCTATTACTGAGTACCGCCAAAGGTCTCGGTCCAGTGACATTGTCTTGGAGAGGTGTAAGTGTCTGAGGTCGGAATTTATCAGCTCGTCCCAGGTTTTTCTGGGTCTGCCTACTCCGTAGCTACCGTCTATCTTTATTGCCCTGCACTTTGTTATACAGCTGTCGTCTTTCATGTGCATCACGTGACCATACCAACGTAGCCTTCTCTCGAGTAAACAACATCTGATCCCTCTTATTTCTAATTTTTTCCTTAGTTCGCTTATGCTTTGATATATATATATATATATATATATATATATATATGGGATAACAAGTTATCGTTATAGGTAATCCAGTTAGAGGTTGTGAGTACTCTGCGTCATGGATAGTTTTAACGTACGGCGTTGTTTGACTCAACAAGATGCTTCCATAGTTATGCAGTGAGTTCGCAGTAATTCCTATGCAGGTTATATGCGATTAGCGACCTCTGGACTCACCTGATCAATGAAACAATTGTCAGTACTTGAAATAAAGCCCCTTATTGTACAGCCAACCATGTTACTTTTCATTCTTTCACTATATATATATATTCATTTTATCAAGGCTAAATAATGAGTCTTGTTACTTTGGAGTTTCACCTGTTTATCACAGGGTCATCAGACATATTTATATGTCATTTCAGGAAGGAGAGATATGTATATAGTGAGGAGAGCAGTTAAAGTTACATATGTTGCATCACCTTGTAAAAGAGTGTACATGTTACCCTACCATAGTATGTTGTTATTGTTATTATGGTTCACACCTATTGTAAATTGAGCCAGCCCCCTATGAAGTTGCATTCCATAGCTAGTTCCTTCAGCATTTTAATGAAAATTTAATTAGAAAATCCAGTCCTTTCATGATATCACATTCCATGGCCAGTTTCTCCAGCATTTTAATGATTGAAGCTCCACTCCTTTCATGATACCAGATGACAGGAGGTGGAATTTGAAAACAGAGCCGGAATAGATACTGTAAAACAATATGTCTAATACTGAAATTATTCCAGAAATCCTCTGCTCCACTTTGGTACTTTGTTTATTGACCTCAAAACAATGAAAGCAAAGCTGACTTCAGTAGGATTTGAAATTGAGTGCAAAAAGCAAGGTATTCTATCGAAAGCCTTGATGATTCTGCCAATTTGCTACCCTGCCATAATGTCAGGAACATTTGTATTTTTTTCTCTATTGTGTGTGAGGTACATTTGTTATTGTGCCACAGTATATAGGGCACACATCTTCAAAGAATTACCTCTGAATGATGTATACATACTCTGACCATCACTTGCAATTGAATATAACTTGGTAGTATGTACCATACTTTTGCTAATGGTTTTAGGTGCCCATGCAGTCATGAGTAGACACAGATACCCTTTCGATCTTCCCTTAATCCAATGGAACATTCAGAATGTAGCAGTTGCAAGGTGAGAGGGCTGCACTAACACTGGGCTGGTATTTTGGATGAAAGGCAAAGTAGACCTTGGCAGGATTGAACGTAAAGCATAAAAAGCTGGAACAAATATTTAAATCTCTGATAAGTCTGTTGAATTAACTACCTTATGAAGCATACATATAGAACATCATACACTTCTCTCTAAGTAAACATATAGTAATTCATTTCTATGTGAAGCATACATAGTAATACCACACCTCTGTGTAAAACACACTATTCATTGAGTACCATATCAATAAGCTGAATCATGAGGATATCTTTCTATCTGAAGAGTTGACATTGTGCATTCTGTTACAGTATACTACTAGGTCCTGCACATATGATGATGATGATGATGGTGGTGGTGGTGGATGGTATTGGTAGTGATATTGGTGGCTGTAGTAGTGGTGGGGGGGGGGGGGGGGACATGGTATTGGTAGTGGTATTGGTAGTGATATTGGTGGCTGCAGTAGTGGTGGTGGTGGTGGGCATGGTATTGGTAGTGATATTGGTGGCTGCAGTGGTGGTGGGATTGGTAGTGATATTGGTGGCTGCAGTAGTGGTGGTGGTGGGCATGGTAGTGATATTGGTGGCTGCAGTGGTGGTGGGGGTGGGATTGGTAGTGATATTGGTGGCTGCAGTAGTGGTGGTGGTGGGCATGGTAGTGATATTGGTGGCTGCAGTGGTGGTGGGGGTGGGATTGGTAGTGATATTGGTGGCTGCAGTAGTGGTGGTGGTGGGCATGGTATTGGTAGTGATATTGGTGGCTGCAGTGGTGGTGGTGGATGGTATTGGTAGTGATATTGGTGGCTGTAGTAGTGGTGGGGGGCGGGGACATGGTTTTGGTAGTGATATTGGTGGCTGCAGTGGTGGGGGTGGGGGTGGGCATGGTATTGGTAGTGATATTGATGGTGGTAGTAGTGGTGGTGATGGTGGGGTGGTAATGGTATTGGTAGTGATATTGGTGGTTGTGATATTGGTGGTTGTAATATTGGTGGTGGTGGTGGTGGGGTGGTCATGGTATTGGTAGTGATATTGGTGGCTGCAGTAGGTAGTGGTGGTGGTGGTGGTGGTAGTGGTGGTGGTGGTGATGGTGGTGGTAGTAGTGGTGGTGATGATGGTGGGGTGGTCATGGTATTGGTAGTGATATTGGTGGCTGCAGCAGTGGTGGTGG
Organism: Eledone cirrhosa; assembly: GCA_964016885.1. Lineage (NCBI taxonomy): Eukaryota > Metazoa > Mollusca > Cephalopoda > Octopoda > Eledonidae > Eledone > Eledone cirrhosa. Next base: position 26,604,251 of record OZ024743.1, on the reverse strand, counting down.
TGGTACTAGTGGCAGTGACAGTAGCAGTAGAAATAAAGATCAAGTAGTACTGTTGGTGGTAGCGGTGGAGGAGATGGTCATATTGAAGGATAAATATTATAATCTACAAATGCCATTCAGAAATTTACAGAAATGTGCAGTAATGTGACATTAAGTGTAATTCAGAATGGTGGCTGGCATTGTTCTGTTGTTGTTTTCTACACTGGACACACACATACACAGTTTGTAAGAGTACTATTATTAACAAAACATGAGCAAGATTTAAAAAGGTCAAGATGTCATCATATACACAACAGATGATATTTGGAAACATTCTCTCTACTCCAATTATCCTAAATTATTAATATACATACATTTACACATATATGTATATACATATATATATATACATACACAGAAACATATATAGAACAATTTACGTGTGTGTATATATATCATCATCAACATCATCACTGTTTTACGTCCGTTCTTCCATGCTAGCATGGGTTAGACGGGTTGTCCTGTTGTGGGCAGTGTCTGGTCGGCTGACCATGCCTTGATCATACAGGAAACTGATTTTGGTTGATTTCTACAGCTGGATGCCCTTCCTAACACCAACCTCATTTACAGTGAGTGCTGGCTGCTTTTTTGCCGTGGCGCCTACACGACCACTTTACAGTGTGGGCTGGGTGCTTTTTTGCCGTGGCACCTCCACGATCACTTTGTAGTGGGAGGGTGTGGGGGCATATTGTCTATATGCTTCAGCTTGTACCCATGGGAGATCGGGTACTCTGTATTACTGTGTGACGCCAGAGGTCACGGTCGTGTGTCATCGCCTTTGAGAGGTGTAATTGGGTAAGGTCGGCTTTTATCACCTCATCCCAGGTCTTCTTGGGTCTCCCCACTCCGCGGTTTCCATTGACTTCTAGTGCTCTGCACCTTTTTATGCAGCTGTCATCCTTCATACGCATCACATGTCCATACCAACACAACCGCCTCTCCTGCACACAGCATTTGATTCCTCTTATGCTCAGTCTCTCGCTCAATTCATTTATGCTTTGCCGTTCGCGTATATTACTATTACACATCCATCGGAGCATGCAGGCTTCATTTCTTTCTAATCTACGTAAGTCTTCCACCTTCAGCGCCCAGGTCTCACTACCATGTAACATTGCTGTTCGGATACATGCATCATACAGTCTGCCTTTCATTTTAAGGGAGAAGCCTTTTGCAGCTAGCAGTGGCAGTAGTTCCCTGAACTTCTTCCATCCCGTTCTTACCCTAGTTATTGTACTTTCTGAACACCCACCTCCGCTGCTAATTTGGTCACCTAGGTAGCAGAAGCTGTCTACTGTTTCTACAGAGCCCTCCCAGAGATTGGTGGTACTTGTTTCCTGTGGCTGTTTGCTGCCCCAGCACAGCTGCTACATGTGAAGCCAACATTCTTAATTAAGCTTCCTGAGATCCCGCTACATCTCTTGTGTACCCATTGTTTGCATTTGGGGCAGAGAATGGAGTTCCTACATACACCTTTCCTACATATATATATATATGTATGTAAAAGGTAAACAGAAATAACAACACAATCGGTACAGTACATGGAAAGGATATATTAGGTTAACGCTTGATATAGCAGGAAGAGGGTCTTAACGTTTCGGACGCTAGTCATTCATCAGAAGAAAGAATCAGAAATAAAATAGATTGAGGGGACGGGCAGGTTGGAGTTGGAAAAAATGTCTTTAGATAAAAATAACAGGTCCATTCATGTTGACATCTCTATGACTTCTTATTGTCACTCTCTCTATATATATATGGTTGACGCTAGAAAGGTCATCCAGCCGTAGAAAACCAGCCAGAAACGGTCCTATATGAGCAAGACACGGTCACCTGACCCAAATTGCCTCTAAATGGGATAAACCTGTCAAACCCATGCAAGCATGGAAGATGGACGTTAAATGATGATGATGATGATGATGATGATATATATATATATATATTATAAAGAATGAGGAATCAGTGTTGCATCAAATCACAATTTGTTAACATATTACATTACGGGTTCGATCTG
>OZ024743.1:26587204-26589704 GCA_964016885.1 Eledone cirrhosa | reverse complement strand
TCAGGGCTCTGTACTTAGCCCCCTACTATTTATTATTGCCCTTCAGGCTATAACAGAGGAGTTCAAGACCGGCTGCCCATGGGAACTCCTATACGCAAATGATCTAACGCTCATAGCTGAATCAATGACAGAACTAGAGAAGAAATTCCAAACATGGAAGCACGGCCTAGAATCAAAAGGCCTTAAAATTAACCTGGCTAAGACTAAAGTTCTAGTTTGTAGGAAAGAAAATAAGGCGGCGGTCCCATCTGGGAAATGGCCATGCTCAGTGTGTAGGAAAGGCGTAGGTAGAAACTCCATTTTATGTCCCAAATGCAAAGTATGGGTGCATAAAAGATGTAGTGGGATCACAGGTAAGCTAACTAAGAACATAGATTTTACATGTGGCCGGTGCTCTGGTGCAATAAGTAGCAGCAAGTGCCCACAAAATACTAGCTCCTTCAACTGCGCAGAGGGTTCTATAGAAATAGTGGACAGCTTCCGTTATCTGGGTGACAAAATCAGCAGTGGGGGAGGGTGCTCTGAAAGTACAGTAGCTAGAGTCAGAACTGGATGGAAAAAGTTCAGAGAGCTTATACCACTATTAGCCGCTAGAGGGTTCTCCCTAAAAATGAAAGGCAGGTTATACGATGCCTGCATACGAACAGTGAGACCTGGGCATTGTGTGCAGAGGATATACGCAGACTAGAGAGGAACGAAGCTTGCATGCTCCGCTGGATGTGCAATAGTAATATACGTGAACGGCAAAGCATAAACGAACTAAGGAAAAAATTAGAAATAAGAGGGATCAGATGTTGTTTACTCGAGAGAAGGCTACGTTGGTATGGTCACGTGATGCGCATGAAAGACGACAGCTGTATAACAAAGTGCAGGGCAATAAAGATAGACGGTAGCCACGGAGTAGGCAGACCCAGAAAAACATGGGACGAGCTGATAAATTCCGACCTCACACACTTACACCTCTCCAAGACAATGTCACTGGACCGAGACCTTTGGCGGTACTCAGTAATAGAGAAGACCCGCCTTACCTAAATACAAAGTAAAAACCTACTACAGTCAGTAGGCATCTCTATCAAAACACACCCCCGTCCCACCACCTCCACCCCACCCACACCGCCCCTTTCAATGTAAAGTTATGTTGGTCTCACAACATCCAGGCCGAAACAAATGAGATCGTGTAGGTGTCACGACAAAAAACACACAGTCCACGCTGTAAATGTGGCCGTGTAGCAACACGGTAAAACCTCCCAGCCCCACACTGTAAATGTGGTTGGTGTTAGGAAGGGCATCCAGCTGTAGAAAACCCGCCAGACAGTCCTATGCGAGCAAGACAACCACTCTTGCCTCAAGTGGGAAAACCCCCGTCCAAACCCATGCAAGCGTGGAACACGGACACTAAACCTGATGATGATGATGATGATGATAATACATATATTATATATATACATATATTATATATATATACATATATTATATATATACATATATTATATATATATACATATATTATATATATACATACATTATATATACAATATATACACATACATATATATATATACATATATTATATATATACATATATTATATATATATACATATATTATATATATACATACATTATATATACAATATATACACATACATATATATATATATACATATATTATATATATAATATATACATATACATATATATATAATATACAATATATACATATACATACAATATACAATATATACATATACATACAATATACAATATATACATATACATATATATATACATATATTACATATATAATATATACATATATATATATAATACACAATATATACATATACATGTATATATAATATACATATACATATATATATATACATATATACATACATACACAAACATATATATACATATATACATATATTATACATATACATACATACATATATATATACATATTATACATACATATACATACATATATATATATACATACATATATTACATATATATATATACATACATATATTACATATATATATACATACATATATATATACATATATTATATATACATATATACATATATTATATATATAATATATACATATATATATAACATACATATATACATATATATATATATATATAATATATACATACATATATATACATATTATATATATATATACGTACATACACATGCATATATATATACATATATATATATATATACATACATATACAAAATATATATATACATATATACTATATATACTATATATACTATACATATATACTATATATATATACATATATACTATATATATATACATATATACTATATATATATACATATATACCATGTATATACATATATATACTATATATATATACATATATACTATATATATACATATATATATACATATATATATACTATATATACATAAATATATATACATACATATATACTATATATACATATATATATAC
>OZ024743.1:26460451-26582004 GCA_964016885.1 Eledone cirrhosa | reverse complement strand
ACTTGCACAAGAGTGCTTTCAAATATCCAGTACATTTGGTCTTTCTGATTTGGCTCCTTTTAAGATACACTGATCCATTTTTGAAAGAGTGAACCATTACAATCACAGCTTTTACTATAATATGATTTGATGCCCTTTGTGCTTGAGAGAAAAGTTCTTCATTCTCTTTCAAGACAGGTTTGCACTGAACATTTAAATCAGAATCCTTAACCCTTGCAGACATGCACCAAAATATTTGGTTTCAAGGCCACTGAACAGATATATTCTGCTGATTTATAATTGAAATATGTTCAATTTTGAACTTTTTCACCTTTAATCATTGTTTATCCCTCTTGTCTCTTGACATGTTTTTGCCAATGACTGCTTTGAGACAACTTCTTTTGAGTATACAGGCACAATATTAACCTATTGTTTTTTCATGTTCCTGTTTTTTTAAATAGTGGTATTTCATAATTGCCTTTCAAATCTCTTTTAAAAACCATTATTACTGATGTCTACAATTAAATATGAGCAAGGTTTATGTCATTATATGTGACTGTTCTGTTTTTCTGTGTATTTAACTAATATGTGTATGTGCATATTTGTTTTGTTACTAATGAGAGCTTTTTTTCTAAAACCTCTCTCTCTCTCTAACTTTCCACATTTGTTCCCCTTCTTTCTCATTTACTTTTTGACACTCCCTCCCAGCAAGCACCTCTCTTTCTATCTATCTATCTATCTATCTAATTCATGTAACCTCTATTCATTTTTCTTATTTAAAAAAAAATCTTTTGAATATTTTTATACTGAATTGGGCTTGCTGTTTAGGGTGTTTAGCAATAAATATCCGATGTAATGATGGATTTGCTCGTGAATGTCCATAACAGAGGTTCTCAAACTTTTTGGGTCACCACTCCCACCTCACGTCAACATAATACCCTCCACCCCTATTTCCAGAGACCTGCCTACACGCAAATTATAAACAATCTCTCTATATATGAAATTCTTTGTCTCTCTCTATCTGTCTGTCCCTATGCATTCTAAAATGGCTGAACCAAATCAAATCAAATTTTACAAGGTAATAAGTATTAGACCCAGGGAGTGTCAACATGTAATTTTTATTTTCATTTGGATTAAAATAATATAATATTTTATCTAAAATAACATTTCTATAGTGAACTATAGTAAACCATGACGATGAGTCACATTTTGTATATGAGTGTGTATGTATCTGTGAGTGTGTTTGCAAGTTTGTTACAACGTAAGATGCATACACATTATCTTCACACACAGACAATTAAACACACACATATCTACACATACAGATATATATGTGATGACAGACAAGTGTGCATGAATGTATGTCTGCGTGTGTGTCTTAGTATATGTATGTGAGTGTGCGTGTTAGTGTGTGAGTGTATGTGTGTGTGAGTGTATGTGTGTGTGAGTGTATGTGTATGAGAGTGTATGTGTGTGAGAGTGTGTGTGTGAGTATATGAGTATGTGTGTATGAGTGTATGTGTGTATGAGTATGTGTGATAATTTTTATTTTCATTTGTATTAAAACGATAGAAAATAACACACCTTTGTCACATTTTGTATATGAATATATATGTCTGAGTGTGTGTATGTGCGTTCATTAGATACATGATTAAATACACACACACACACACACCTACACATATGTAGCAACTGACCAAAAATTAGGTGAAAAGCTATGCATGAATATTGTTTACCCTAAGGTGCTTCAAGACTGACAGATTTTCATTTCTAAATTCTATTATCATTACAATTTTGATATCTTTTTAATAAGATATAGATTTTTGAAATAATTATGAGAAAAAAACAACATATCTTCATATTTATTGTTTACTGGTCTGAATAAGAACAGCAGTAACCCGGGCAACGCCGGGTAATTCAGCTAGTATATAAATAAAATCGTTAATTTATATATAATAAATAATATAATATATACTATGCATAAATAAATATATTTTTATTTTACTATATTTATATAAATGTATCATTTGATATTTAATATACTATTATATCGTCTTTACTCCTCCCCACCATACTCTTAGGCCCCAGCGCCCCCTGACCTAGTATTTTATCACAATCACTTCCAAAAACAGCTTTCAACAACATGAATCTCTCTCTACTTAATGAGCACCAGTACAACTTTTGTAAAGCCAGATCTATGAAAGACCTACTCTCCTATGTCACTAACCAGGGGGTTCTTATCATCAATAAATTTGATGAAAGCAGTGTTACTGCCCTCAGCATTAGCAAAGCATTTGACCATATCTAACATACAAATCTTCTGTGAAAACTGTGGCTTTTCATCAGATTACTCTGTTGTAGTACATACTGATAGAGTATTCTCTGAACCACACATGGTTTTGTCTTACATACTCTTACTCCTATATTCAATTACCTATTTGCTACCATCTATACCAATATCCACCCCTGTACAGATGTTATCACCCTTCATTTCTTCTTAACCTCAAAAACTCAAGCACTATTCGGATAAGCCAGACACTTCATACCAAATTTTCACTGACTACCTGAACAGAGACCTCAAAACATCCCCCAATGGAGACCACGCCAATCTTCTCTTTCAACAGCAAAACAACAACACAATTACTGCACATATCTAGAAAACATAATCGCACCTCACCCCCTTATTCATGAACAGCAGGCAACAAAAACCCTTGTATCAAATGCTAGACCTCACTAACACTGAGGAATTCTCCTGATGATTACAAATCCTTAATATACTGAAACTGGCTTTTCTCTTCAGATGCAAAACATATTTCATCCCCCAACAAATACTAACCCTCTACAAAGTTCCAGTAAGACCCACAATAAAGGGTTACCACATCTGGGACGATGTTACTACTACAAAATAGACATCCTAGATCACATGCAAAGAAAGGCCACTCAACTGATTAGCATAAAGTCGTGCAAAAAAACTTAAACATTCTAACCCACTGACACGCTGTCACTTATTTCTGCCTTTTCTACCACAACTATATCAGCGTCTGCTATTCGGAGCTAGTTGGTCTCATGCCACCTCCATTCAGGCACTCATGACTCACTCGCCTCGCCAACCAATGTCCACTCCCACCAGCCCCCACACATTAAAGCTTACACCTAGTCCTTTTTTCCCAGAATGCCAATCCACTGGAATTCCCAGCCAGTCCGTTTTACATGCACCCATTGACGTATAACGGTTTAAGAGAAAACTTAATGGCATCAGTCAAACTGGTCTATCTGGGTCTGCAAAGGCCATGAGCACAACTCTTTTCAGATCAAACTAATGAGAGAAAAAAAAACATTAAAAATAAAAATAAAATTGTGGCCGTTGTGTATGTATCTTACAAATGATAGAAATCTTCGGCTGACCAAAGAATAACGACGAGTAAGAAATGAAATTGAAAAAAAACCAAAAAACTGCTGACTAGAGTCTAAATTATAAACATCGTCATATTTGCTAGGTATGATGGTGTGTTTGGTTTAATTTCTGAATGTAATTGCCGTTATCGTCAAATCGAGTTAGATTGGTGTTCGTCATACTAGAAATAGTAACCAAATTGTACTTTGTCGTCTTCAAAGAACGCTTTTGATCATTTCAGTGAAAGCTAACATCCTCACGAAATAAATAGATCGTGTTGAGAGAATAGGGAAGCCCTCATGTGGTTGGTCGACTCGCTAGAAATAATAGCCAATCCCACCCTCAGACAGCAATCAACTGTCTTTTTTTTAAAAAAGGACAGGACACATTGGATAATGCAGTCTTAGATACGCTGTCTAAAAGAAAACAACGGCTAGAATGCTTTTGATTATAGGTGTATTCGATCGTACCCGATCTGTAACTGTACAGTGTGGACTGTATGAAGACAGCTCAAGTGAACAGCGCTTGACAGGGGAAGACAGATTAGCAGGGGACAAGTCGTGTGAACATAAATTAATTCTCAATATCGAAATGTCAAAGTTGACGCTTAACAAATGAACGGCAAGTGATAACAGAGATACTACTATCAGTTGTTTCAACGGCACTAATTTACGATACACTGCTAGAAAGAAGTGTCTGACCATAGCAAACAAACCAAGCAGACATAATCAGAACATCACACGCATACAAAGGAAAGGAGACGTAATCAGAACGATCCACCCACGCCTATGTTAGGGGTCATTCACCGAGCTCATTCACCACCGTTATGAGATATTGTCAGAATAACAGTAACAAGAGACATAAGGAAATATTCCTAATACTTCAAAAACAAAGAACATTTGTATATCTCCCTTATTACAAGGCTGAAGGACATGATCAGAATACTATATATAGACCTAACTTAAGGCCGCGTATTGAGAAAGTATTTTGTCCGACACATAGGGTCCCGTAGTTTAATCTAAATAAAATATGAAGATAAAGGAAAATAAATTCTAACTTATAATATTCGATTTAGATTAATTAATTACTATTCTACCATATCTAGTTAATTTTCTAGGTATATATGTATGTACTGAGGTTTATTAATGTGTGACAACTACAAACTGGATGAATCTGAGTAAAAGATAAGCTGATATAAATAGCAGCTAAATTTCCCTAAAATCGCACTCTATCATCTTATAAAAATGAAGAACATATTGTATAATGTAATCATAGATATATTATGCCAGAAAAAAAGACGGCATATTCATGGCTGAAGCATGCATTTGCCTATAGGAGTTTGTAACACTGACGAGGGTTTCTGTAAGATTGGAAGAAAAAGTACTAAATATACGGAGTAGAATTTATTTATTCGTACCGAGATGAAAATCCACTCTGTCGCTACTTAAAGTTTCTCGCTACCTGCAATCCTTCAAGAGGCTGAAGCATTGCACTAAGCGAAGAACTCCGAGTAGTGACGAAATGAATCAGCAGCCTCGAACGAATGAACGTGTATGTATATGTATAAAACTTCATGTTACTAAAAGAAAGCATAACTATAGAGACATTAAGTAAAAACTACATAGATTGTTCATTCAAATTATATCTAATAGTGTGTTCAGTTCATATTGTAATGCTTTTAAAAGAGAAATAGTATCAATGTAAAGTGATACAGTGTAGAGAGATGTTCATTGAGTTAACATGAAGTGTGTAGTGGGTGTAGCTAGGTACCGTGGGCATTTCGGTGATCGCTATAACCACACTAGTCACTTTTGTGTAACACATATACATCACTTACCTTGATAAATGCTTCAGGATCTGGTTCTTTAGTAACGATGTCATCCTGAAGTTATTCCCGATAAAAAATAAAATAATAAACCTAACGTCTTAACATCGTCCCATCGTAAATATGTATTAACGCCATTGTATGCCGCTTAAACCAAGCATAAATTCCTGTAAAGGGAGAGTATGCCAACCTAGCATCACAATGAACAGAATGTGATTTTTTTTTCCTTGTTTGTCATTCTGCTACTTATAAACTAATTATTGTAAAAATTATCAATCTCTATTAAAAATGATAAATTACTGAAAATGTTATATTCCTTTGTGATATAAATACGATCATATTAATTTCTTATTGATAGTAATCTGACAATCAAAAATATTTCCTGTGATGTAAGTGGTAACCGAGTTGCTAATGACAACACAAACTGTTTTGAAATGACGGCTTTGTCTCATGCAAATGATAACATCTGTTAATGCTATTGTAATTTATCCTGATATGCAGAAGGAGTATATCAAACATATTTTCTGCTTATTGATGTATACATCGACGACTTGGATATGATTTCATTATTTTTTTTATAGTGGAATGACACAGCTGTTAAGAGTTACTTCGTTTAAACACCTTGGCCCTTCTTAGCTAAAGAAAGTTAACAAGGATAAGTCTAATCGGGGAAATACTTTCAGGTAAGAAATACACTCCAAAAGAATAATGGAAGTTTACTGACTGTTTTGTCCTTATCTAGAAGTCTGACATAAATTAGATATATCATATCTGCTTTTTTTCCGATTCAAGAGATGTGACGAAAGAAACCGTACTATCATGCTAGTGGTTACCAATACTAATATTATTCATAAATTGTAATGGTGTTGATCACCTTACAAACAGCATCGTCATAGCCATCATTACTTCTACTTTTAATCGAAAATTTTGGCCTGGCTCTAATTTGTTTTCTCTAAAACCCTCATCCTTTCGTAATACCTAATATACCTTGTCATTTACCTATCCCTCAAGATAACTCCCACCCTTTTCATTCATCACTAAACATTCTTATTACGTTCCATCGGCTGTTTATCTAATACTTATTATATTCACTATACTTATTAAAGAAATGTAATGCTAAAAGTTATTGCCTAATTCAATTTTTACTATATTTCCTCCTTCGTCCAAATGAGATTTAAAATTTAGCAGATACATGACACTCCGTGGTTCCTGGTAACACCCAACATAGTCTGCCAAACATCCTTGGGTAAATGGTTTAGGTGTTATTAATGCACACCTCATTAAAAAAATAATCAAAATAAAGAGCCAAATATGTTGCTCAGACCTGCCAACCTCTAAAAACTCAAACGGGGAGTACCATGGAAAAAAGTGCACCAAAACTGGGAGAAATGAGGTAAAATGGAGAGATTTTACATAATGGAAGCTATACCCATTTTTGCAAGAGAAGACATCCATCACCCACCCCAAAGTGGGTGGGAGATCTCCCCGTCGGTCGGCGAGTGTTGACAGGTCTGATGTTGCCTGCCTCAACCAAACCGAATTCGATTTCAAATTGAGGCATGCGCCACTGTTTGGCTACAATACAAAACAGGCATGCAAGACAGTGTTAGTCCTAGAAAAACTCAATCCACCTGAAGGAAAACCTGCACTTGTTATCCCAGTTACATTTGACATCTGAATACTGAGGGAAGGTGAGGTCTTTGTCAGTCCTATCAGTCAGAGCTGACTCAGTTCCCGGACCACATCAGGTTCTGCTGTTTTGTGATGGACCTTATTGATGAGAGTGCAGCTGGAGTAGATTGAGGAGTTATAGGCTAGCAATGCTAGGTCTGAAGTGGATCGGAGGCTGAGGCCACCGATTTTCCCAGGGAGTTTCACCAGCTGGTGCTGTCTAAGCTAACATTGCATGAGTTCAGCACAGCGATGGATGGTGGCATAGAATTTAACAAGGCGATCTGTGAAAGGGTGATAAGGCATAGTGGGACGAGGAGTTTGGGGAGGGTGAAACAGTTCCTCAGGAGGAAGAGCTCCAGGTGTACATCAGTGTGGCACAATCTCTCTTTCATCCTCATCAGGTCTCCATGCTTCGTCTCCAGACACTTTCGAATGGCTTTCTGGAGGACTAGAGAGCTGAGTATGAAGACAGCATGATCAGCATTAGCCAAGCTCCATCTGGTGTGGGCCGGAGTACCATGTCCCTCAAGGTCAGCACATACATGACAGCAGGAATGTTGCCCTCATTTAGCCATTTCACACAATTGGAAATAGACTGCATGTGCGGTGTCGGTGTCGGTGTGCAGCATGAGAGAAGTGAAAGGCTAGTTGGTCATGGGTGACAGAAGGAAGCAATATTGCCTCTAAACCTCAAAGTCAAGGAAGCGACCAAACTTCCTCTGCCATCGAGATCCCAAGAATGAGTGTCGCAAAACTGAATAATTTGTTCCAGTCTTGCAGGCTGTTGGTAGTGAGGTTCTTGTCATTGTTGCCAACATATCAGGTGATGCCCATGTGGGTACTTGGTTATTCCAGCGTCATGGCCTCGCTATCACCTGCGACAATGCTGCCTCAAAAATTATCAGAGAAACTCCAGCAGCCCTTACTATGGCTCATGATTGAGTATGTATAACTACTCCCTTTTTCCTCCTTTTTTTAACACAATTTGTGTGCATTACGTTAAAAAATTTTATAAGCATTATTCTGTAAAACTCTTACTGCTTTATTGCGAAATATGTCATTCCAGATATTGATAAATTCACAATCATAGTTATACTATGTTTTAGTCAATCTAAAATATATTTATCAATTAAATAAATCTCTCTTATCTCACATTTGTAATAATAGAAGCTATAAAAAGCATTGTGAATTGAAAGTAAATGGGACAGGTGTGGAAATTTCAAGATGGGTTTAAGGAGGGCATATGATGTTGATTATACAATATTTGATGTGTATGTATGTACATAGTTACATATACTTATGCCAGTATGTTTATTTATAGATATAGGTATAGTATACATAATGATTAAATCTCACAAAGAAAAGAAAGAGAATACTAAATACATTTAGATAATTTATCGTTGTGTTTAAAATCAATATTTCATTGAGTCATAACTCTAAGACACTTGTAAATCAATTTTTATTTACCAAAAATCTCTTCAAACCAAAGCAGCCATTGATCTAGCAAAAATAAGTGTAATGTCAACTTTAATGCACTTATGAATAAATTTGATCAACAATATTTTTCTGAAAAGTCCAGGTCAGTCATGTAAGCAGTGGAAGTACTATATAATTGGTTACTTATGTGGTTGTAATATAGAAATAAAAGTTCCCCCATCAACCCAACAAGCCCATCACCAGGCTTTGGGGGTTGGGAGAGGCGGCAGGGTAGAATATTCTGGGTGAGCACTCTAATTCGCAATAATGTTAAGGTAGAGTTTTGCAATAAGTATCATATATCACTATAAATCTGACAGTGCATAGGGGTGAAGTACCATCCTATGTCCACTGTCGGCAACAGGCTGACAACCCAATAGGGTAAAGAAAACCTTCTCCAGCACTGCACATCACCACTCATCGTGGTTCTTTGTCATTTCCTTCAAGAGGTTCAGCATCTTCAGATCAGACTTCATCACTTTATTCTTCTAGGTTGTTCCCTTCTACAGGTTTCATGCATGCCTATACTAGTGCAGCCACCTTTCTTGAAGACTACATCTGATTCCTCTTGTATCCTTTTATCCTAACTCATGTGTGCTCCATCGTTCATGCATGCCTCATTTCTTTCTAGGTTTTGTAAAATCTATGCATTTTAAGGACCACATCTTGCTCCCATGCATGAACATTTTAACAAATATCATGTGACTATATAATCTCTTAGCTTTAACAACAATGGAGGTGTGTTTTCTCTTATGGTGCAGTATATCAATCAATCATGTTTCCATAAATGGTGCAGCCAGTGGTTGGAGTACCACTCTAGACATTTGACTGTGTCCATCATAGCATTTCAGTGGGACTTAAGAATGTTTGGTTGTGCTCATTTCCTCTCCAAGCATCCAGTCCTTCACTAAGTTTAGCCTTCCAACAAAAGCAGTTACTAGGGTATGGGTGAAAAATGTCCCGGAGCCAAAAGTGTGAGTCAGATGAGAACCAGTGAACCTGTCTGTTTCTAAGAATGTCACAGCTGGACATCATCGTATTCTCTCCACCTGAACATTCCAGTTTTGAGATAATGTAGTATCTTTAAAACCTGAATAATGGAACATTAGATAATGCTATGTCCCGTATTGAAATAATGTTTCTTTACTTTCAAACATCCAGTTTTTAAATATATACAAGCTATATATTTTTAGTGTTCTGAGCCATCACCGTTGTAATGTATTTTCACACTTGTCCTTTCCTCTTAGTTGCAACTAGCATTAGAACACCAAATTTTCAGTATTTGAATGTCTCTTTATATTATTTGTTCAAATACCATGAAAGTTGATGTTGCTTTTCACCTTTCTAAGGTTGATAGATATCAGAAATGTTCAGGCGTGATTCATTTAATTATACCTCTTTTATACAATTGTAGTCTGTTAGAAATTACTATGAGATTACATTGTTACACATGCAATGGAGTAGTAGAAATACTAGACCTCCAGGTTAAATTCTTTATGATATTCTGTTTTGTTTTGTGTGCATACAAAGTTATGTGCTGCTGGAATCAACTGGGATAAAACACATGTACAGAGTAGTTACAATTGATTGCATCTAGAGCCTCCATATGTATCATGGGATTATGAATCTGCACATGGAAAATTCTTCTCCTCAGCAGAATTCAATTCAATACAACTTGACACCAGTGTCATTGCAGCCATTGCCATCAAAACATAAAAGGCTAAAACAGATATTGCAAGGTATCTCATCAAATATTCTAAAAACCCCATCAATTCACTGGCTTGGACTATTTTATTTATCAACCCAGAGAGGATAAATGCCTATGCTAACCTCAACAGGGTTTGAACTCAGAGCTCAGACAGCCAGATCAAATACTCCAGAGCATTATTATCAATGTTTTATTGACTATATAATTCCTCTAATCTTGTGAAATCATTGTTGGTAAAAATGTCATATTATAAAAACCAGGTGCAGGCATGGCTGTGTGGTTAAGAAGTTTGCTCAAAACCACATCATTTCAGGTTCAGTCCCACTTTATGTTACCTTGAGTATGCATCTTTTATTATACTCTTGGTCAACCAATGCTTTGTGAGTGAATTTGGTTGATTGAAGCTGTAAAGAAGCTCGTTGAATATATATATATATATGTATGTGTGTGTGTGTATGCTAGTTGGAACAAGTAGTGTATACCATACTTTGAAAAACCTGCCTTTAAGTCTCATCCAAATCCATGCATGTATGGAAGAAACCGAATGTAAAAAATATGATGATAATGGTGGTAATGTTGATGGTGATGATGGTGGTGGTTATGGTTTTTATTATCTAGAGTCACACTTCTGGCAATTAATTCCTCGTGGATATTCATATAATTTCAGATATGTCCACTAACATAAAATACATTTTATTCTCTACTAAATATTTTTCAGCTGTTTAACATTTTAACATTTACTTTACTCTATATTTACTATTATATTTTCACAGTAAAGGCTTTAACTCACATAATGTAGAATCTATGAGATTTTGATATTATCTATTTTGAGAACAATACCTTAACATTAGTATGAGTGGCCGGATACGGCCGGTTTGACAGAAAGAGGTGAGAGAATTCTGGTTAGATATGGCCAGTTTAAATGCTAAAGGGTTAAACTAAAATGCATGAAAAAAAAACATCAAGAGTTATGCATTTTACCCCTTCATTTGTATTATTGTTTCTCATATAGGGACAAGGTCAGAAATTGTGCAGAAGGGAACAGTCAATTATATTTACCCCTATAATGGCTTCTGCTCTTTTTTGAATGAATAA
Organism: Eledone cirrhosa; assembly: GCA_964016885.1. Taxonomy (NCBI): domain Eukaryota; kingdom Metazoa; phylum Mollusca; class Cephalopoda; order Octopoda; family Eledonidae; genus Eledone; species Eledone cirrhosa. Next base: position 26,570,853 of record OZ024743.1, on the reverse strand, counting down.
TGTGTGCACCATCTATTATCCCTACTGTGTTTTACTTCTCAAACTGATACTTTATTTATTGACCCAAAAAGGAGGAAGGTAAAATTGACCTCAACAAGATTTGAACTCAGAACAAATACCACTAGGCATTTTGCCTGATGCTCTAATGATCCTGTAAATCCATCACCCTTATTGCTTCAATAATAACAATAGCAGATTCTAAAAGCTCTGTTATATTTCACTTATGCAAAAGTAAATCTAATTGTTTATCACAAGGAAGCGAAGACTGTTTAGTGCTGACCTAGTTGGCAAATATCCAATAATACACTGAAAATGTTTGACAGGAAATCCTGTCTCAGAATAAATACTTCAATGAGGATTGTTTGTTTAATGCTAAAACTTACTGCACTTCTCTATAAATATTTAACAATGTAAACTGTGTAATGTAAGTGGAATATAAACTGTGCATTGTAAGTAGAAGACAAAAACTCAGCTTTGTTGAAAATGATGACAGGAAGTAGGATTTTTGGAACTTTTGATATTTTTTATAGAAATAGTAATTTCACAAATGACTGCTTTATGGACGTTTTCCCTACTAGAATGGCTAAGATGATGTTTTATCATTATTTTTGATACAGGTTTAAACATGTGGCTGCTCTCTCTATCACTACTACTAGTAAGTGAACTGCAGTAAAGAATTTTTTTTTAAATTAAAGTTAAAGGAAGATAGACAGCACCCATAATATTTACTTACCTGACTGGAAAGGTCAATATCTTTGATCTGCAGCTTAAAACCCAAGTAGGTTGATGCATATACCCCCCCCCCCCCAAATAACATGGGTAGAGAAAGATATCTAGATAGTTGTTGTTCCATGAAGGAATAATTGTTTAGTTTTGGATTGTTATAGACAGTAGGGGTGCGTGAAGAGATATGTGTGCCAGTTATAGACACACAGACAAGATAAATATGTCTTTGGGTTAGTTATGGCTTGTTAGTGTATGTATTTCTGTCAATCAGTTGCATGGCCTTGTTTGGTAATTCAGTTTAGGATGATTGATTGTGTACCAACAGTACTGTACTAGAGCAGTGATTTGAAGTGATATTATACGACCAAACTTCCTGTCACTTCGTCTACACATGTTATTGTGAATAAAAACTTTGTAGCATAAACCAAGCTCAGGGATCTCACCTAAATGACTAACTTGCATTATTTAGGCAAAAATAGAAACAATTATTTTATTTTGAGCTTAGTGAATTAGGTTAAACTTAAATTGGAAGAAAAGATTGCCTAATTTTTAGCTTTGTTTAATTAAAAGATTTCTACTTTATATTAGTTACTACACTTTTACAACACTGTTTGTTTTTACATCAAAGGGGGACATAAACATTTTTTAGATGTTGAGGTGGGGCTTGGAGCAAAAAAGGTTGGAAACCACTGTACTAGAGAGACAAGTTGTACTTGAGTTTTGTAGTGGGCCAGCAACTAATTACATGTGAGTGAAACTGGATAGACAAAAATTGCTTCGAATTGACTGCACCTGTAATTCAAAGAGACAGCTGTGTCACATTGAATCTCCCTAGGAATTATATTATGGGTACACGCTTCTGTAGAATGTTCAGCCACTGAACAAACTGTAATATTCGTCATTGAAACTGACAGAGGTTCATTTCATTAGATTCTGTGATCTAGCATTTGTAATAACTTTGAATGTCTTAGCTGGATATTGTTCCTGAGTAGTGTTCAAGATTGTTTCCTTTATGTTTGTAGCGATTGTGATTTAGTGTTGTTGAAGGAGATTGGATTGTCTGAAGTGGAATTTACTAATGTAAATATATATAATATGACTTGCCTAAAGACACAAAACAATGGCTACTCCAAGTTATGAATTCAAAAGTGTGTTATCAGCAGTGAAATATTTTAGCTACTAATGATACTGAATAAGACATTCAGTTTAAAAAGAAATTTATTATCTCTGATGCTAGATTACAAAGCATAGAAAGTTAATGATTGCTTGACTAACTACATATTTGAGCTTATATAGTATAGTGAGTGAAAATTAATACACAAACTACATGGAAGAGCATGGATAAAATAGCAGACATCCAACCAAGAGGCCAACAGTTTATGTAATGTCTACAGTACAATTTTTAAAATAGCCCACTCCATTTAGCTCTAAATATGCTGATTTAAACCAGCTGTATTTGGCCACAATTCTCTCACCTCTTTCTGTTCAAACTGACTGTAACTGGCCATTCACAATGTTAAGGTATTGTTCTCAAAATCTCATAGATTTGATATTATGTAAGATAAAGCCTTTACTGCAAAAATATAATAGTATATATAAAGTAATGTAAATGCTAAAGGATTAAATTATTCCTGTTCAAAAAAAATTAAACTAAGGAAAGAAAGCCGTCTGTTTCACAGGGGCTACCCGAAGTCAGATTTTAATTAATAGTTCTATTCATACTTCTACATTTACTGTATGATATTTACATTTTTTTGTGAAAAATGGTGGGAAATCAGATTATTTATCTTAATAGTAAATGTTTATAAGTTATAGATAACATATGATGTCTTAATTAACTTATCTGCAATGAAAAACCAAATTCTCTTAATCAACACACTTTCTCATTGGAAACCATAGCTTCTTAGCTTACAATAGCCTTCATTTAGTTTCTTCAAATAGTAATATGACAGATTTTATCATATTCATGAATATTGATTAAAAAATGCAAACATGGCGGGCAATCCAGAAGGTAGAAGTTTTGGAAAGAAATAAAGGAGCAAACTATTTAGTAGGGAGTTTGAGAAGTGAAAGATAGTAAGGATGACAAGAGATGAGAAAATCGCATCAGGTAGTCTTCAAAAAAGATGGTATGTACATTAAAAAGAGCTGGTAGTCACTGTAGGGCAGTAGAAAGATACAAAAGATTGTATATTTGCCAGTAGCTGCAGTGTTTTTAGGTGTAGATCTTTGCCAATTAAGCAAATGGCCTTCTTTTGTTGGTTGAGAATAGTTGTGTGTATACAAGCAGCACAATCCCAGATATGTGAGCAATACTCCACATTTGTTGTCTTTCAATCTTTGAGGATTTCAGTCATTTGTATGTGTTGGCCATGCATAGGAGAGGATGCAATGCAAGGCTGTTGAGTGACTACCAGCAAGAGGTCAAAGCTGGTGATACAAACATCAATTCAATATAAACACACACACACACACACATATATGAGGGTGTGATAAGCTTCCACACAGTTTCTGTCTACCAAATTTCACTCAAGGCATTGGTCAATGTAACAGAAGACACTTGCCTTAAGTGCTAACTGGTGGAATGGAGCCCAACACTATATGGTTGCAAAACAAACCGTTTATATAAGCCAGAATCAGTTCCCGTATGAGCAAGGCATAGTCAGCCGACAGGCTACTGCCCACAACAGGACAACCCGTCTAACTCATGCTAGCGTGGAAGAACGGACGTAAAACAATGATGATGATGATATTTGAACATACATAGTCTTGTGTAGAGTCTGATATATGTTTGTCATATGTAAAATAGATAGACAGAATATTACATAATATCCAAATAAAGGTTTGTTCAATTGGCTTCTTGGACAACTGTATGTCAGCAGATTGAGAATTGATGAATCATCATTTTTCATTTCATTTTACGTCCCCTTTTTCCCCTGCTTGCAAGGGTGGGACGGAAACTGATGCTGGCTTGATTTCTACAGCTGGATGCCCTTCCTAACACCAACCTCATTTACAGTGAGCGCTGGGTGCTTTTTTGCCATGGCACCTACACGACCACTTTGTAGTGGAATGATAGGGACCCCAGTCCCTATCATCTCATTTCTACAGCTGAGTAAACTGGAGCAATGTGAAATAAAGTGTCTTGCTCAAGGAAACAACACATCACCCGGTCTGAGAATTGAACTCACAACCTTTCGATTACAAGGCCAATGCTCTAACCACTAAGCCATGTTTTAAACTGTGTTTCATACATTTTCAGGTAATTAGATGAGCTTTGGCATCATAAGTGTTTGTGTTAAAGTTAAATTAATGGAATTTGGGCATGTGTCAGCAGGTCAAAATATGTTCATTGCTTTTGTTTAGGATTGGACTCTACTATGTTCCAATGCAATGTTGTATCAAGCAGTTTATGTTTTAATACTAGAAAAAAAACAAAGATGAGAACAATATATTTATCAGTACCATACATTGAACATTGTATTTAAACATGAAGAAACAACCATGAAAATAAAGTGTCTCAACCTCATCTAGGCAAAGCCAACAAGGGAGTTTCAATATAACTTTGAAATAACCACCAAATCTCCCTCAAATCATACTCTATCATCTTATATACATTAGATAATGTAGTGCTACTTGTCCCCTCCAAAACACGATGGTTGTGGCTGGGAATTCCTTTGTTAATGAGATCTTTTTGTTCAAGGTTGACCTGGATTTAAACAACTCAATGAGAAAAGAGAAAGTATGATCAAATATAAGCAAGGGAAGGTTTAAATTTATGAGAATAGAGATTTGTTGGGAGTTAACTCCTGATAGAGTTGTAGGAGTACCACATATGCAGCATGTCTTGTAAATATAAACCTGCTGGAGCCCATCCCTTTCTGCACCTGAACACAGCCAATGTCTTCCAGAGACAGCAAAAGACAAGTGGGAAAGAGAAATAGAAAAAGAATCGGCCCTATTGGATTATTACTTTCATCATCATCATCATCAGGTTTAGCGTCCGTGTTCCACGCTTGCATGGGTTTGGACGGGGGTTTTCCCACTTGAGGCAAGAGTGGTTGTCTTGCTCGCATAGGACTGTCTGGCGGGTTTTCTACAGTTGGATGCCCTTCCTAACACCAACCACATTTACAGTGTGGGGCTGAGAGGTTTTTACCGTGTTGCCTACACGGCCACATTACAGCGTGGACTGTCTGGCGGGTTTTCTACAGCTGGATGCCCTTCCTAACACCAACCACATTTACAGTGTGGGGCTGGGAGGTTTTTACCGTGTTGCCTACACGGCCACATTTACATCAACCACAAAAGGAAGAAAGGAAAAGTTGATCTCAACAGGATTTGAACTCAGAGTACTGAGAATCAGAACAAATATTGTAATGCATACCATCTGGTATTTCAAAAAATCTTCCGACTTGCAGCCTTATGGACAGCAAAAGGAACATGGACCAATATTCAAATCCCAGATATACACATCATAAAATAAAAACTCAGATGCATTCTAAAATAATCTCTTTGGTTAAATAACACAAATAATGATTTTATATGCAAACTAATAGAATGTTGTTTTTTAACCCTAAGTCAGCTTTAATGAAGCATCTATCTTTTATTCAAACTATCTAAAACTACATCATCTAATGTGTCATTTCTTTTTTAAAGAGTAAATGGTGTGATTTGAGGAAGATTTGATAGCTACTTGTGACAAGATCTGTGACTATACAGAGACTATCTTGTTAGTTCAATTATAATGGAGTTCTTGGGATTTCTGTAATGGCTTTAACATTACATCAACCAACATAATGTACTTCTTTCTTTTACTGGTTCAGAGAGCTGTTACCTCTACTGGCAACAAAGAGATTCCTTCTCAGAGTGAAAGGCAAATTTTTTGATAATTGTGTATGAAGTACAATGCTACATAGTAGCAAGATATGAGCTTAGTATATAGATCTGCAATGGTTGGAAAGAAATGAAGTAAACATGCTCTGTTGAATGAGTAATGTTTGTGTGCATAAATAGAAAAACACAAATGAGCTGAGAGAAAAACTAAATACAAGAGGAATAAGATGCAGTATGCAAGAAAGACAACTGTGTTAATATGAGCAGGTGATGTGTATGGCGGATGTATAAAGAGCCAAGTGCTTGAAGTGGATGGAATCTGTGGAAGAAGTAGTGAAGAGTAACCTGAACTACATAAATGAGATGACAAAGGACCGTGATGACTGGTGATATGCTGTGCTGGAGAACATCCACCTAGCTGTGCAAGATGACAAAACAATCATTAAAATAAAATTGGTGGCATTAGAGAATGGGCTGTATAACTTAGCCTTGGTCCTCTTGACTATTATACCTTTGTAAAGTTTCCATCAGCTTCTCTAGTCATTACCTTTTATACTACTCACTATACCACACTAGCTGAATAATATAGCATCATATCTGATCTATCCATATATAATTTCCATCACCCATCATTAACTCCTTACCTTTATGTCTCTTTCACTTTTCCCTATGAAACTTTTTATTAACATTTACCAGTCATCCATAACTCATGTCCTTATTCAACACCATCACCCTCTACTGCTAACCATCATTATTTTTCCCTTACCTACTTCCCATCACAATGCTTTGCTGCTATCTGTCTTGACACATTCTTATTGCTGCTGTTTTCTGTTCAACTTTCTACCCATTACAAACAACCAACATGTAGCTACCACTATTCAACATATCCCCTATCACTTTGTTCACCTTTCACACTCATTATCATACTCTTCCTTCTTTTGGCCATCAATCATATTTTCCCTTTCTCATCACACAATGAGCACCTGTAAAAATGCCTCAAATGATACTCAGTGAAATCGAACATGCTACTCAGTGAAAGTTGAGAGACTTCTTAACCACACAATGGCACATGCACCTATTTCTTTCTGGATATAGAAAATAAGAATTTTAAACATTATTTTAAAAATAAAATGTTTTTCTTCTACAGTTTTGTTCTATTTCATTTCATACATTTTCTAATACTTCCTTTTCCTCTTTGAGATTTTGGCAGACACTAAAGTTAGAATACAGACATTCTATTTCTCTAGTGTGTGTGTGTAAATATATATATATATATAATTTGAATAATTGGATGTCTAAGGAATTAAAAAATATTTAAAAGCTAATTTTTACATCAATATATTTGATTATATATATATATATATAAAATCAAATATATATGGAGGCACATGGCTTAGTGGTTAGAGCATTGGCCTTGCAATCGAAAGGTTGTGAGTTTAATTCTCAGACTGGGTGATGTGTTGTTTCCTTGAGCAAGACAATTTCACATTGCTCCAGTTTACTCAGCTGTAGAAATGCAAAGTGGTCGTGGAGGTGCCACGGCAAAAAAGCACCCAGCACTCACTGTAAATGAGGTTGGTGTTAGGAAGGGCATCCAGCTGTAGAAAACAAGCCAGAATCTGTTCCCGTCCCACCCTTGCAAGCAGGAAAAAGCGGACGTAAAATGAAATGATGATATATATATATATATATATACATACATTTGGGTTTACAAACACAAGGAAAAAGTGCTTAATACCAAAGTGGAATATATATATATTAGATTACTGTTAATATTCCTGTGATAAGTGGGAAACCATGAAACTCAGAGTAGCAAGTGATATAAATACACACAGAAAAGAGAGATGGGAAAAAGAGAAAATGTACGAATTTACTAAAACTGCAGAAGAAAATATCGAGGCTGTTAAAGGATGAACTAAACATCAACAAATATTCGACAATTTTTTAGTACAAAGTCATTCTAGTGAATGGATATCCTTAAACAGGAACAGTTTTATGTGGGAGTGGATGTAAGAAACTTCACTTTTCTTTTACATCAAAAAGTTTTAGGCAGCACATTTATTAAAACTTAGGAATGCTATAGACAAACTATTTCCTTGGTTGTTCTTGAGCTTGTTGGTGTACTTCAGTGTGACATTTGTTTCCTGCATTTTTCTTCAGAAATATTGAAATTAATCACAGAACAGAAAAATATTTGTTTTAAATAAAATACAATTATAATTCCTTAACTTGAAAATGGTCTATACCCATTATAAGACAATCAAAAGCTGAAGAAAAAAAAAATCAAGATTAGTAATAGCAGTAATTGTAGTAGTAATAATTATTATCCTGAACAGATATTAAGATCAATAACTGAGTCACAACTTTAATAAACAGCTCAATTGATTCAAAGTTTAATTGCACAAGCACTATTCTGCATTGTATGTCACACATTCCACTGCACACCCTTTGGAATCCACATTTTTATGCAACAGTTCTGCAGATCCACACAATAGCTCAAGACTTCTGTAACCCTATTCTATAAAAACTCTCACCTCTCCTAAACCTCATTCAATGGCTCTGCAGCACTACACCTTTACAGTTTCACAGTGCCAACACTAGAGTTGTCATCAAGTTGCTCTTATGCTACAAAAGTAGAGTTAGATGAAGCAGGAGGAACAGTTACAGTTGTATCATAGTTAGGAATAGCTCCAAACAGTTCAGATACAGCTGCTGCCGTTACAGGAACTGTTTCTATTCCATTATCACCGGTTGTTGTCACAGTCTCTTCAGCAGGCTCTGTAGATATTTCCACTTTATAAAGTTCACCATTAATTTCCACAAAGTCACCAGGTGACAAATGTACAATCTGCTCAGAAGAGAGTTCAACGCTATCTTTCACCTCACCATCATCTGGCAATTGGTTAAGAACTAATGCCGGTGCATCAACAGCAATTGTAGGTGGGTTACACAAATCTTCAGTCTCTACTGACTCAGTTTTAATGTCTTCATCTTCAAGAATTACATCATCTTCATTATCATCAGACTGAGAGTGAGGTTCAGACTCAACAATCCCTGGTTGTTCTGCTAAAGCTTGTAAACCTTCCACAGCATCAGCTGCATGTTGTTGTTGCTGCTGTTGTTGTTGTTGTGTCAAATCATCAGTGAGCTGCTTGTTGGAAAGTTCACCAGTTTCTGGTGGTAGTGTGACCTGTGTCATTTTCACAGGTTTAGTCATTGATGAAGCTAAATCCTCAATTGTGATGACAGTCTGAACAGGATTATTCCCACTATCATCAGTAACGACCATCAATTGGTTGCCATCATCACCAGTAGTTGTCACATTATTTACAGCCATTACATTTGATTCATTGGCTTCCCCTTTATCATGTACTGTGGGGACATTATTGTCAATAAAACAACTAGATGACCAGTCATCTTTCATATTCATCACAATCTCAATACCATGTTTTTTCATCATATGCTGGAATAAATTCCGTCGCTTTGGGTTAACATACCGACAAAGGACACATGAATATACGTGAGAAGGTGGATTTTGCTCTTGCATGTTGTGTTTTCGCATATGCACCAGTAAATTCTTCTTGTTGATGGTTTTGAAATCACAGACGACACAATAAAATTCATTCTGCCCACCTGATGGCATGATAGTTTTATGTTGTGTATGCAAATGTTTGTAGAGATTGATTAACTTGGAAAACTTCATTGTGCAATGATTACAAGCAAAGATTTTATCTCGGCTTGTGAAATCCCCCTTGTCTCGTTCCATATTATCCAGGCTATTTTCATCCTCTCGCTGTCGTCGGGGATTGCGCTGAATATCTATACTATGCCGTGATTTCATATGTCTTAGTACATGCTCTTTCTGAGATCCACGATATTCACACAAGCCACATTTAAATGGCTTCACTTTTGTATGGGTCAAGACATGTCGTCGTAAACGACTTTCACAGTCAGTCACAAAACTACATTGTTCACAGAATAATTTCAGTTCAGGTCCCTTGCGATGGAATTTGGCATGTTGCTTCAAATCTTTCTTACTCATCGTAACTAATCCACACTCAGCACAAGTAAAAGCCTGCATTGCACCATCAGTAGAATCAGACGAGACATGGCGTCGCTTAATATGAATTTTTAGGTCTGGGTTTTCATTTGCACATACATAGGTACAGAGAGGACAGCGGATTTTTTTCTCCTGAAAGAAAGCAAGATGAATGATAATTATAATAACAGCATTTTCATTTTTTTAAGGAAAGGATTTCCTATCATATAACTAATATTACAACTACAATGAAGATAGATCAGATAGGCAGAGAGAGAGAGAGAGAGAGAGAGAGCTTTCTATAGTGAGTGAATGAGGTGATTGAATGTAAATCAATACAAATACTATGAGGATTTTAGATGCTTCAAGACATGTAATATGAAAATAGAAGTTAGATGAAAAATAGATAATTTAACATAGAAGACTAACTGCTAGAAGACAAAAGAACGCTGCTGTGAAGAAATGTATAACCCTCACTGGCTGTACAATGAAACATTTGACTAGGTTGAAACATAGCATATCAAAAGAACTGAGTTATTTGTTTTTCTCAATTATTTGATTAGCTCTTATCTTAACTCAGTTTACTCAAGCAAGTTAAGTTGTTTGAAACAAATCAATAACAAGAACAACAGTCTTTTAAGTTATTCATTTAATAGTTTGAGTCATTAGACTATAGCAATGCTTGGGCACCACCAGGTACAAATTAGAAGGAAGAAAAGTAGAGTTAAGTAGCTTTAGCACTGCCAAGACACCAATTTAGTGCAAAATCTATTTGGCATCAAATGTTTTGTCAAGAAATTATTATTTATTCTAATAAGGTTTTATTCTACTAATCACTACTTCATTATTATTTTCAATTCATTTTCTCTCTCTCTCTTTCTCTGTCTGTGTTTCAGTGTGTGTATGTGTCTTTCAATTCATTCTCTCTCTCTCTGTCTGTATGTATGTGCCTTCAGTGCCAAATCATCTGTCACCAAAATGGCAGTGTCAAATGGCCAATGCCAAAACTGTTACACCCAATTGTTCCATTAGGAAAAGTAGTGGACATGGACAGAATTTGAACATAACCAAGGGACATAACCACTGCCATACAGCCCATAAACAAGTTTCTTTTTTAATAACCAGCTGATAATGATTCTGATATATTCTAATAATTGTTTCTACTTTAGGTACAAGGCCAGCATTATTCAAGACTTGAGAGTAGATGAACTTTCGGCAAGCAAATAGTTGACTAATTCAAGATTTATTACCTATTACCAACTATCTAAGAATATTCAGTTAGCACTTGATATTATACCACCTGAAACTAACCCTGATTTTACATTACAAAATTGTTTGTTTTAAAGTATCTATATTTATCTAAAAATTTTCCATCATAATTTTATGTAAGAAGTCTTAAGTTATGCTGCAAACACCAGCTTAACAATAAGAAAGTTAGTTATATTACTCTCCAAATTCTTGATTATTTTCACAAATATTTAAAAATTATAAACAATGTATTTTATTAGAAATATAGTCATCATCATCATCATTCGTTGACTACTGTCGAGATGATGGATCTCACTCTCATGCCCCAGAATTCCCTGTCCCCCAGGTCCCGTCCCCCCACCTTATCTAAAATCTATGGCAAACTCCCTCGAGCCTCTGCCCTTCTAAGGTCCCGGAGAGCTCAGTTTGCTGGCCACTGTCACCGTGCCAGCAGTGAGGTCATATCCGGTCTCTTGCTCTGGAGCACTGGCTCCAGAAATATAGTAACCAAAGTGCTTAGTCATGATAGGTATCCCAGTGAATAGCTAGTCATAAAAATACTTCTAATTTGGAGACCTTGTGCTCAAATTTGGAAATTAATGTAAACGTGTCTTACATTTTTGATGTTTGTGGGTTTTTATTCTTGTGCCAATCTTAAACAGACAGAGCTCTAACAAAAGGCTTTCCAGGGTAGCTAAGATTACATTATCCAATATATATTTGCTTTTGAAAGGAATATTTGGTTGCTATTTCTAGCAGATTGAACAATGGCATAAAGACTCCTCTGTTGGTTTGTTGTGCTGTTAGTACATCAATGTAGTTGTTGTAGAAGGAATATGGTCCTTTGTGTCAAAAATCTGTTTGTAGTTTGAAATTAACTAAACTGACTTAGATGAGCAAGTAAAACTGTTTTAATAATGATCACACTATTTTCTTCCTCTACTTGATTATATGTTACACAGTTTAACATTTTGTTAATATCTATATTGGCTAAAATAATGCACGACAAATTCTTTTATACTTTAATCTATCTAATATACATTGAGATAGCTTATGCAATATAGTAAATTGTAGGAAGCAGTGTTGAATGGTGAAAATAAAGGTATGGATTTATTAAGTCACACTTTTGTGCCCATAACTAAATCTATCATAAAGGTACAACAACAATGACAAAGGTTTTAAGGCTATTTCCACTGCTAAAGCAAGGGTTAGCTCTTCAGGCCCTATGACTGGCAATTACTTATCATGGGGTTCTTTTTGAGAACCTTCCTGATCCAAACCCTTTTATTTGTCTCTTACAACAAACAGAGATGCAGTGTACTTATTCTAAACAGGATACAGCAAAGGTAATATTCCTAAAACATTAATGTATTACAAAACATTAAAAAATATAATTTACTAACTTCATGCTTGTACTTCATATGTCTCTCTAAGTGGATTTTCTGTCTGAAGTAATGAGAACACTGGTTACACTTATATTCTCGAAGGTCTGCATGTATTGCCATGTGACGTTTCAAGTTACTGCTAGTTGTTGCTTTGTAATTACACTTGATGCAGCTGTGGGGTCGCAGGCCTAGTTTGGAAGGAAAAAAATTAAAAAGTTAATGTTAACAAGAAAAGAGAAGTTCATAAATATATCAAGGATTCAAATGATGATTTCTTCATTAGAATAATAGAGTTAGGTATTCTCCAGGGTGAGAAGAGAATGCTTACTGCAAAGCATAAGAGTGGTACATTATCCAATTTACTACTGAGCTTCACAAACATATTAATTCTTAATATTCTGTAATGATTTAGCAAGAAATATCTAAAAACAGATCATTGTGAAAATTTGTAGCATTATTCTGTAACTCTTTTAGAGCAATGACTTCAATTTTTAATGTGATTCACTCTGATACAGTCATTGTGCTGTTTTGTACTTTCCAAGAGTTCCTTGCCAATGTGGTTTCATATGGTACAGAACATTAAAAGTAAAGTGTCTGCAATGATAAATGAATCTCACAAAATGAGCTTTAAACTAGTGGTTAAGCTCGTGATCAGAATAAGGTAATGAGTTTGGTTCCCAGTCCAAGTGGCATTGTTGCTGGTGCCAAGCTATATTGGCCTTTGCTTTTCTCTTAGACAACATTATGGCCTATAATAACCAAAGGGAGTCTTTCAGTAAAACAGAAGCTAAATATAATATTACACGAACATCTGTAAATAGATTGCTGGACTAATGAAATAAAAAGTTATAACTATGTAAGAGTTTCAATGAAGATGAATTGAGTAATTCATAATTGTGATTTCAAATCATACTAAAATTGGTTTAACCTCTTGATCCCTGTTGTGGAACTCACAAAATTGAATTGAAAAAATGCTCACAGGTGATTTTTTTTCACCTTAAGCAGTTATATTCACAGCTGTTTTTATAGTTATAATTCATGTGTTGTGGTTCTTTGCTTTAGAGTAAAAACACTTTCAAAATATTATTTTGTAAGGGGGTCATGTAGATGTCACCACAAAAAGCACCCAGCCCACACTGTAAAGTTGTTGTGTAGGAATCACGACAAAAGCACTCAACACACACTGTAAATTGGTTGTGAAGGTGCCACAACAAAAAGTATCCAGCCCACACTGTAAATGTGGTTGGCAATAGGAAGGGCATCCAGCTGTAGAAATCTAGACAGAAACAGTTCTATATGAGCAAGACAAGGTCACCTGACCTAACTTTACTCAAATGGGACATGTCTAACCCATGCTAGCGTGGAAAGTGGACATTAAACGATGATGATGATGATGTGTCTTATAATCCCTAGATCTGAAATGTTTCATTATCAGTTTAGAATGATGGGCAGAGAAATATGGATAAATAGGTGTAAAAGAGAACCAATGTTTTGTTGTATATCTAAACAATACACTTAACTTTATGATTTATTCTCACATAGTAGGGAAGGAAAAGGTACCTAATCATCAAAGAATGTTAGCTGCAACAGACTAGAATTATATGACAATCGGTAGAGCACTGGACAACATGCTCTGCAGCATAGAGTTATGGGCCTTTACGTTCTGAGTTCAAATCCCGCTGAGGTTAGCTTTGCCTTTTATCCTTACAAGGTTGATAAAATAAAGCACCAGTAATGCACTGGGGTTGATTTAATAGACTTTCTCCTCCCTCAAAATGGTTGGCCTTGTGCCTATAGTAGAAATCATTATACATAGGAGGAATTTTATGTCTCCCATTAACTACAAAATTTAACCTATTTGATACCAACCTCTCTGAAACAGCTCCTGTCCTTTTTTTTTTCTTTTTGGATACAAGGCTGCTTGTTTTAAAGTGTTCATTTATAACATCCATCATAATTTCATGTAAGAAATTTTTTAGTAATGTTCCAAATGCCAACTTAATAATGAATAAGTTAAACAATATTACTAAATTCCTCCAAAGCCTTCATTATTTTCGAAATATATTGAAACATGTGAGCAAAGGTTAACAATAACTTAACAATGTATAGTTAAATGCATGAGAACTGACATTTTACTGGCAAAAGATTTTACTAACCTAAATGTTTCTTTCGGTGCTTGTACCAGTTTACCTTCTTCACTGTACAATAATCACATTCTGTACATTTATAACAGCCATTCACATCAACTCTAACACCAACCAAACTCTGAAAAATATAATTATTAACATTGATTACAAATTTCTAACTGAAATCAAATAAATTATATCAAAAACAGTTCAAGGAATAAATATATTAAATAAAATGCATATATTTCATGAGATCATGCCAATAAAAGCACTGAATAAACTAAAATTTAGAACTTTATATTATGTAAACAAACTGAATCAAATGCATAATCATATTAAAATAGATTCTCAAAATACAAATTTTCGATCTGTATTTCTGTGTGTATCTGGAGTTAAACAAAGACAGTCGATTGTAGTGCTAAAAAGTTACTACTAATGTATTTTTAAACAAAAGCTCTTTTGCTTAAAATTACTTCCAATACATTTCAAGGTGCAGCAAACCTCAGAATCCAAATATTTCGTCACTTATATTATCAACACAGAAAAATAATTTCCATCCATTCATGGAAGAGAGACAATAGAAATGAATGCATGTGCACAACAAAGATACGCGTATAATAGTGAATGCACAAGTACAAACACAGACAAATATAAAAACAGATACACATACAAGCATACAAACACAAGACTTCATCATCATCATCATTCTCATCATCGCTTAATTTTATTTTCCATGCTTTCTTGTACTGAGGCTTGACTCAGTACAAGAAAGCATGGAAAATAAAATTAAGCGATGATGAGAATGATGATGATGAAGTCTTGTGTTTGTATGCTTGTATGTATATCTGTTTTTATATTTGTCTGTGTTTGTACTTATATAACATTATATATATATATAACATCATATATACATAATTATTTCCATTCATTATTGGAAGAAAGGCAGATAAAAATTATATGTGCATGCACAAACACAAACATACATATGAAAACAGACATACATACACTACACATAAAGACAAACACATAAAAACAATACACAGGCACATTCACATGACCTATACTTAATATGAAATACATCTCAACACTTGTCACGTTCTTTTGTCATTTTATTTATGAGCTTAAAAAAAGATAAGTATTTTAGTTGTTCGATCAATAAAATAGCTTGCTCATGAAAATTAATGTACAAGTGGCTGAGCATTACACAGACTGTAATTTTCTAGATTTCAATATGACACAGTATGTGGGAAGACTGGGCTATTGAATTATATATACACTTCAACTAATGGGTTTCCAAACAGATTCTGTCTACCCAATTTCACTCACAAGATTTCGGTTGAACAAAGATTATGGTAAATGACACTTGCCCAAGATGACATGGTGGAATCAAACCGAGGAAACTACAGAAGCCTATCACACACACACATACAGAAGACCCAACTTCCCATGAACACAGGTCGAAGCTGAAGCATATATATAGTATGCACCACCCCATCCCACCCACTCCCATGAGGACAGGCTGAAGTATACATCCAGTGAAGCCTCCAGCCCACACTGTAAAGTGGTCGTATAGGTGTCACGACAAAAAGCACCCAGTCCACACTGTAAAGTGGTCGTGTAGTTGTCACAACACAAAAAGCACGCAGCCCACACTGTAAATAATAATGAAATTATTGTGAACAGTACTCAGGTGCACTACAACTCGTCAAAGGTGTATGTATAGTACATAGAATAATGTACAAATGGCAGGAAAGTGGACAGTGTATGAGTCATGATATACATGTGTGCATGTAGAAACCAAGTCAGAACCAGTTCTGTATGAGTAAGACATGGTCACCTTACCTGGCATTGCTCACAACAGGACAACTCATCTAACCCATGCTCGCGTGGAAAAATGGATGTTAAACGGTGATAATGTGTGTGTGTATGTATGTATATATGTGTATGTCACCATGTCTTTGTTTATTGTCCAGTAATTTAGCAGTTCAACAAAAAAAGATCAATAAGAACCAAACTTTAAAAAACAAGTCCTGAGGTAGATATGATCAATTAAAAACTTTCAATGTGGTGTCCTGACATGCTTGCAACCAAATGGCTGAAACCAGTAAAAGAATAAAAGAATGATAGAAAACATAAATACCTCTTCTTTACTTCTATGGTCCACACGCTGTCTCTTAATCTGTGTGCCTTCAGGTAAATGAACTATAATGAACTCCTGAGTCAGTTTCTGACTGGAAACTTCCTGATCATCAATACCCTCTTCCTCTTCATCATCATCCTCTTCCTCTTCATCCTCCTCTTCATCATCATCATCATCATCATCATCATCATCATTACAATCATCTTCAACATCTAATTTATCACCCAGTTTAACATGACCTGATGCATTCAGAGGTAAAGACTTAATAATGGAACCAACTTTAGCTGAATTTCCGCCCTTCCTGGGTAATTGTAAAGGAGTCTGGGTAGATGCAACAGCAGTGGGTGGCACTCCATTTGAACTACTACTAGTAATAGGGCTAGTAGTATCTGAGATTTGCTGTACTGCACAATGGGTGAGTGAACTTATAGGTAACGTAACTTCTTCTTGTAGATCAACGATAGTCTGTGATTCAGCTACCATCTTGGCAGCTTCAGCTAATGACAGAGATGACTTTGGGATGGTATCTTTTTCAGATGTAACAACAATGTCATTACCATTGAATGATTGTGTAAATGAAGCAGTTATTTCTTGAATTGCTGCCTCTGTTTCCAACCTCTCAGCATCATCATGTGTAGCAACATCAAGGGTCATGCTCCCAGAGACAAGCTCTGCTCCACTTGAAGACAAACACATCATTACGTTTGGTGTTTCTAGCACTTTCTCAGAAATGCTTGTTTCATTCATCAGAGATTCAACTGCTTCTTTATCTTTATTGCTATTGTTTAAAAGTGAAACTGTGTATGGTGAGGTATGGGGTAGTTGTTCAGCGAATGTTATGATAGGTTTTGCAGAAGGCAGAGATACCTCAACATCGTAAGAAGGTTCTACTACAGATGAAGGAATGGAATTTTGTAAAGCAACTGTTGGAATTGAACTAAATTGTCCAACAGAATTAAACTCATTATTTACAGTAGTTTCACAGAGATCTTTCTGAATCAACTCTTTGTCTCCTATAAGAAATTCAGAACTTTGATCAAGTTGCTGCTCTTGATGGACAATAATAACATGTTCTGTTTTAGAATCAGACTTCTCTAGTGATTTAGAAACAGATTTTTGATTTTGTATTTCTTCGTGAATCTGGGGTGGAGGAAGTGTCACTTGAATTTGGTCTTCCTTCAGTTTTGCATCTTTTTGAATATTTTGAAAAATTTGAATATTTTCAGAAATTTCTTTGCTTAAAAGAGCCACAGAGTTGTCTGTAGGAACATGAAAACTCGCTAAAGTGTTAGTAGTAATAATTGCACAAGGAGCTTCTGCTTCTGTTGTAATTGTAGACTGAACCTCTGGAAGAGATTGTTCAGCTGTAGCAGATGTGGTCATGATGAGATCAGATACTTTCTCCATTTGACAAGGTGAGAATGACTGAACTATGTCTTCAACCATAGCATTTGACACCTTTTCATCAGCATCTTTTAACACAGTTATGACAGAAGTATTGTCTAAATTGATCTGTGGGGTTGAATCAAGTGTGGGAACAGAAGAAGGAGGAGTCTTCATAGAGTTATCCAGCAAACTGACAATATTTTGTTGTGGTTCAGGCTTTTTAGAAAGTGTTGCTGAAATTGGAGGTGGTGATAGTGGAGATTTGGAGGTTTTACAAGGTTTTTTTACAAGCAATTTGTCAACAGATTCATCTTTTTGTAATTTGATTTTTTTATCAGTTATCTTTTCTGGGGTTATGTCTAGTTTCCTTTTCATATGTGAGGCACTAAAATATTAAAAAAAAATATAAGCACATGTAAATTAGAATATGGTGGTGATTGAAAATTTTGTAAATTGAATTAGAAGTTTTCACTGTATATTGACTACAGACCTGCCAACCTCTAAAAACCCAAATGGGGAGTACCATGAAAAAAAGTACCCCAAAATGGGGAGATTTTACATAATGAAAGCTATATCCATTTTCACAAGAGAAAACATCTCGCACCCAGATATCGGAGGGGAAGAATTGACAGGTCTGTGACTACAGAAAATAGTCTAATATTAGGTTCATGTGCCCTAATATTAGACTAGAGTCAATATATGGTGAAAGCTTCTAATTCTATTTACAACATTTAAAACAAAATGTTTTTAATGTAAAAATATAAATCCCAAAGAAAGGATACTGACAGAATAACCTAGATCTAAAATAACTGAATAAGGAATTCAGTGTTGGTGTAAGAAAAGATAACAATAATTAGTTCATTAACAGACAACTGAAATATGAATGGAAAATATCTTACCCAGAATTTTGAGCAGCTTTTGATGTTTTCGTAGTCTGTGGAGATTTGGGGGTCTTTTTTTCTGTAACAGTAATATATAAATCAAACGCTTAAGTACGATTTTTAAAAATAATGTAAAAGGATGAAGATTTATAAAAAGTATGCCAGTTCATTTCAATTCTAGTTTAACTGACCAAATCCAGCCAGAATTCTCTCACCTCTTTCTGTTCCAACTGGCTGCTCATACTTGTTATGGTATTGTTCTCAAAATAAATAATATCAAAATCTCGTAGATTCAATATTATGTGAGATAAAATGTTTACCATGAAAATACAATAGTAAATATAGAGTAATGTAAATGCTAAAGGGTTAAACTTTCTAGATAAATAAAAAAGTATCTTCAGATCAATTTATAGAATAAGATTTTTAAGTAATTTCAATTATTTTGCCTATTTGTTCATTTAGCAGAAATATGCCAAATATATTATATACTCATGTAAAAACCAAATTTTACATATTCATGTAAAATATTATATATTCCTGTAAAAGCCAAATATATTATATACTCATGTAAAAGCCAAGGTTTTTTAAATATATATTTTTAGGCCAAATTTCGACTTTCAAAGGGCTGAAATTCACATTAGACTCCAAAATACTTTATCAGCAAGAATAAAGCAAAGACAATAAATTAGAATACTATTGTTTCTATATATCAAAACATACTTGCTACTAACAAATCACATAAATAAGGCCATATAGCTCTTATAAACATTTACATTTGGTCTCTTAGTTAATTACAATCAGCAAACTATCCAAATAACACATTTCCTATAAAAATACACATTACCACTGGATTCAGGAGCAACGGTTTATCGGGACACTGCATCCTTCAAAATTTGCCAACACTACACCTGATTTCCCCCTCTATACACGCGCATGTATCTGTGTGCATAAATTGTTACTTTCCTAACATTTGCACATTATTCACTTTCCTGCCATTTGTACATTATTCTATGTACTATACATGCACCTTTGATGAGTTGTAGTGCACCTGAGCACTGTACACAATTTTCATTATATTATAATTGTTTCTACTTTTGGCACAAGGCCAGCAATTACCCAGTGCATTACTGGTACTTTATTTTATCGACCCCGTAAGGATGAAAGACAAAGTTAACCTCGGCGGGATTTGAACTCTTTGCTGCAAAGCATGGAGTCAGATCCTCTACTGATACTGCCAACCCAACATATTATAATGAAGGGCAATATTAAGTGTAACTAACTACCAGTATTCACAATAGCGATGTGGTGTTATTTATGATTTCTCATTGAGGTATTTAGTTAGTCTTTGGGAGATTCTAACTGTAACACTGGTAAATGAGATACAAAGATATAACATTGTAACAGGACATCTGCTTTTTCTATGCTAATAGAAGTTGACAAGACTTTTGAGGTAGGATGCCCTCTTAATATATTTTCAAGTATTGTAGATGCTGTTAAGGACAGTAAATTAAAAGAATCATTAGAATGTCAGAGAGAAAGCTTTGCAGTATTTGTACCAGGCTCTAAATTCAAATCCCATTGAAGTCAACTTTGCCTAAGGCCGATGGAAAAATACCATTCAAATACTAGGGTCAATTCTTCTTCTATATCTTTTTCTTGCTTCAGCTCTTTCCTTCTCTGGAAAAAATTGGTTGAGTTCAGACCTGGTTGAAAATGCCCAAAACATCATATGTCACTACAGTGCCTCCATGAGCCCATCAAAAGTTAAGGGTCCATTTATACATATGCTGCTAACATCTGTCAAACCACTACACTGCAGAACATACCATTTATGGAAGACATAAGCAATGTCATCGCTGATGTAACAAATGGTGTCAATATGACATTTTGCAGTGACAGTTATATATACACACCCATATATGATGGCCTACTTTAGTTTCTATCTACTAAATTCACTCACATGGCATTGACTGCCTCAGTGCTATAGGAGAAGACTTGTCTAAAGTGCAACATGATGGGAGTGAACCTGAAGCTATGTGGTTTTGAAGTAAACTTCTTAACCACACAGTCATGTCTGTGAAATCTGACAGCCTAATGAGGCAGAAACTTATTGTATAAAAAACAAATTTTTAAAACTAGTTAAATGAACTAGACTTCAGAGAAGTCAGTTAAACACTAATAATTTAGCTTTATTTCTCCAGTAAAAACTGAGTCATCATCATCATCATCATCATCACCGTTTTACGTCCGTTCTTCCACGCTAGCATGGGTTAGACGGGTTGTCCTGTTGTGGGCAGTGTCTGGTCGGCTGACCATGCCTTGCTCATACAGGAACTGATCTGGCTTGATTTCTACAGCTGGATGCCCTTCCTAACACCAACCTCATTTACAGTGAGTGCTGGGTGCTTTTTCGTGGCGCCTACACGTCCACTTTACAGTGTGGGCTAGGTGCTTTTTTGCCGTGGCACCTCCACGACCACCTTGCGGTGGGGGGTGGGGGGCATATTGTTTATATGCTTCAGCATGTACCCATGGGAGGTCGGGTACCCTGTATTACTGCGTGACGCCAGAAGTCACGGTCGTGTGTCATTGACTTTGAGAGGTGTAGTTGGGTAAGGTCGGCTTTTATCACCTCATCCCAAGTCATCTTGGGTCTCCCCACTCCGCGGTTTCCATCAACTTCTAGTGCTCTGCACCTTTTTATGCAGCTGTCATCCTTCATACGCATCACATGTCCATACCAGCGTAACCGCCTCTCCTGCACGCAGCATTTGATTCCTCTTATGCTCAGTCTCTCTCTCAATTCATTTATGCTTTGTCGTTCACGTATATTACTGTTACACATCCATCGGAGCATGCAGGCTTCGTTTCTCTCTAATCTACGTAAGTCTTCCACCTTCAGCGCCCAGGTCTCTGAGTATACAATGTAATAATCCCTGAGTATACAATGTAATAACAGTCTACTCAGTTTTTGTTTTGTTCAGCCAATATTTTGTGTATAATAGACCAAGTCATATATGTAAAAATTGAAGTTCAGCTCCTTAACAACTCAAACATTCTGTTCATCCATCAAATTTCTTTGTCTCTCATCATAAATAAGTCAATGACAACTAACCTGGTACTTCACTGTTATTTAAACTCCAAATGTAAGAGGGCATAACTATATACTACAAAGCATTTTGGCCAGCAATCTACTATTTATACCATCAGCGGCCCTTCTAATTCATCAACATCATCACCATTTAACATCTATCGTCCATGGTTTCATGGGTTAAAAAGACTGTCATGTTCTGAAGCTAGATTGGTCAGGTATCTATGTCTTGCTTTTATGCTGTTTTTTGGCTTGGAGTGTACTGGGTGCATTTTATCATGACTCTAATAGTACCCCCTTACAGGGTGAATTGGGTACTTTACACCATTTATAAAAGCACTACCACCTTACAG
Source organism: Eledone cirrhosa (assembly GCA_964016885.1). Classification (NCBI taxonomy): domain Eukaryota; kingdom Metazoa; phylum Mollusca; class Cephalopoda; order Octopoda; family Eledonidae; genus Eledone; species Eledone cirrhosa. The sequence continues at coordinate 26,548,642 of OZ024743.1, read as the reverse complement.
GATGGACTGTAAGGTGGTTGTGCTTTTATAAATATTAATGCTGTATAAGTTTCTACTGCATTCAAATAATGTCTTCATTTGCTGATGATTTTATTCTTTGATTCTTTTACTGGTTTCAATCATTAAACAGCAGCCATGCTGGAGTACCACCTCGAAGGGGTTTTGTTGATAATATCAACCACGCTACTTAATTTTTCAAGTCTGATACTTATTTGATTGGATGCACACACAACAAACTTCCTCAGTTTCTGTCAACCAAATTTCACTCACAAGGTGTTGTGAATGAAATAAAGCTATAGTAGAAGACACTTGCCCAAGGTGTCATGCATTGAAACTGAACCCTAAACCACAGTTTTTCCTGCAACAAATTCAACTACATTTATTGTCATTTAACCCTTTCATTTACATATTTATAATGAAATACTGTATTTGAATTAATTTATGAAGAATTTTGAAAAATTTACTAAATTAATTTAACAAAAGCTTCTTATGTCAAATTATGTTGAAGAATTTAATTAGGAACCTTTTAAAATGTTTTGACTTTTTTTTTTATTTCATAGAACCAGAAGCAGTCTTGGGCAGGTTTGTATCAAAAGGGTTAATAGAAACCAGAGGAATGAAAGCAACAGTTGACTTTGGCATCAGACTAAATACTATATCTTTTGTCTGGCTATATATACTCTTCACCATCACAACCACTCCAGTAATACAAAACATCCTTACCTGCAGGTGTAGTAGATTTGGATTTCTTCAAACTAAAGTCTGTTTCCATATCCAAATATTTACGATTTGGAATACTCCGACGGCCACTCTTTCGAACTGAAATCCCTTCAGGAGATTCTTGAACTAGTTCCATCTTGTTAGTAGACTTATTCGATTTAGTAGTAGTAGTGGGGTTATCACACACTTCCTTAGTTTGTTCTTTATTTATATTACTAACCTCATTAACTTTGCTTTGGTTAAAGTCAGCTACCTCATTCTGACATTCACTAACAGAATCAAAAATCTGTTCATTATTAATACAGTTTGCAGGATTTTCAAGCTGCTCACCTTCACAAATCTCATTAGATAATGCACAAAGTGGAGAGGAAGTTCCAGAAACTTCCTCAATTGATTTATCAGGTGATTGTAGTGAGGTGTTCACTTTAGTATCAAGATTCCCTGATGTATTATGATTTTCAGAGGAGCAAATTAAATGAGTTGTCTTCTCCTCAAAAACAGTTCCATTAACACAACTGATTTCTTTGGAAGGTGACACTTTAGAGTCCAGCAATGAAGACAGCGGAATGTCTGAAGAGTCACTATTGTCTTTTGTGATTGTTTTTTGTGACTGACCAAGGGGATCTGGAGATGTTTTATTTAGAGGAGGATCAGTCGTTGTGGTTTGTTGTTTTTCACCTGAATGAGCTTCAGAATTTAGTAAAAGCAATGACTGGTCCCAAGCAGGCACTTCAGAGTTTACATCTTCCACTACAGGTGTGATACTGACTTTAAATTTTGATTTCTCGCTGTTGCTGTCACAATTGGTTTTAGTGGGGGTAGCTTTCTTTGGAGTTAATCCCTTTGACATAGTTTTAGCAAGTTCACTCCTGTTGTCTTTTGAAATAGTTTTTGCAGATTTTGTAGATGTGGGGAGAGAACTTTTACCTCCATGCCATGGTGAGGACTTACTCCCTCCTTTTGATCTAGTATTAGGCTTTTTGTCATCTTCAGATGAGCTTGTACTCCTGGTAGATGGCATAGCACTAGCGTCAGGCACATGGAACTAGGAATACTGTAAGAAATGAGAAAAGAAGTAATTTAATCATTATAATCATCAAAAGGCAAAACATGGATTAGCTAGAAACACTATTATCTTTATTGTTACTAGTGCATAACATGTTTAGGGACAAAATAAGTAATATTCAGTTTCTTCACAAAACTTTTTAAATATATTTGTTGATTATATATACATATGCATGGAAGAAATGACATTTCAGTCTTGCCAAGTACATGACAACCTCCCTAGTACTGATGCCACAATAAAATGCACCCAGTATACTTGGTAAAGTAGTAGGGCTGGTGTCACTGTAAAATGCACCCATTATTCTCTGTAAAGTCTTTGGCATTAAGGACATCCAGCTGTAGAAACCATGCCAAAATATAGAAAATATGAGCAAAATATGGTTCTCCAACCCTTCTAGTTTTGATTGTGACAATCCATCCAACCCATGCTAGCATGGAAAGCAGACGTAAAATGATGATAGTATATATCATCATCGCCATCACCATTAAATGTCCATCTTTTCATGTTAGCATGAGTTAGATGAGTTGTTCAGTTGTGAGCCAATGTGAATTGGGTGCTTTTTGTCCTGGCATCTGAAACGACCACTTTATAGTGTGGACGGGTAGGAAGATGCATGGAGATTGGAGAGGTAGATCTATGGTGTGGCACTTATTGGGTGAGGGATGTTAGGGCGTTGGAGGTAAAGGACAGTAGTGCATACTAGATGTATGCTTCAACCTGCACACATGGGAAGGTAGGTATTCTGTATTACTGCATAACACCAGAGATCTCGATCTTGTGTCATCGCCTTTGAGAGGTGTAATTGTGCAAGGTCAACTTTTATCACCTCATCCCAAATTTTCCTACTCTATTTTTATACACCTGTCATCTGCAACTCATGTCCATACCAATGCAATCTCCTCTCCTGCACACTGCATCTGATCCATCTTATGCTCAGTTTCTCTCTCAGTTCATTTATATTACTATTACATATTCATCGAAGCAAGCCAGCTTCATTTCTTTCCAATCTTTGCAAGTCCTCTGCACAGTGCCCAGGTCTCACTACCATGTAACATTGCTGTTTGTATACATGCATCATACAATTTACCCATTATTTTAAGGGAGATCCTTTTGAAGCTAGCAGCAGTAGCAGCTCCCTGAACTTTTTCCATCCTGTTCTCATTCTGGCTACTGTACTTTCGGCACGCTCACCTCCATGGATAATTTGATAATCTAGGTTGAAGTTGTCAACTGCTTTTTCAGAACCTTCCAAGAATTTTATAGCACTTGTTTCTTGTGAGTGTTTGTTACATACTGCTTGTGTGCAACAGCCACAAGTAAAACCTATATTCTTAGCTCACCTACCTGAGATACCACTACATCTCTTGTGTACCCATAGCTTGTATTTGGGTCAGCGGATGGAATTTCTACCCACCCCTTTCCTACACACTGAGTAAGACCATTTCCCAGAAGGGATCAAGGCCTTGTTTTATTTACTACTTACTAGAACTTTAGTCTTTGCCAAGTTGACTTTAAAACCTTCTGATTCCAGGTCAGGAATTTTTTCTCTAATTCTGTCATAGATTTAGCTATGAGAGTTAGATACAGGAGTTCCCAAGGGCATCCTATTTTAAATTCTTGTTATAGCCTGGAAAATAATAATAAACAGGAAAGGGATGGAACCTTGGTGAACCCTATCTTGTACACTAAACTCCTCACTAAAGTCATTAACTTTAACTTTTACTGACAGCCCCTCTGTAAATGGCTTGTACAGCCCTCACTAGCCACTCTTCTACTCTTAGTTTCCTAGGTGCCCACTATATATATATATATAGTGGAGGCACATGGCTTAGTGGTTAGAGCATTGGCCTTGCAATCGAAAGGTTGTGAGTTCAATTCTCAGACCGAGTGATCTGTTGTTTCCTTGAGCAAGACACTTTATTTCACATTGCTCCAGTTTACTCAGCTGTAGAAATGAGATGATAGGGACTGGGGTCCATATCATTCCACTGCAAAGTGGTCGTGGAGGTGCCACGGCAAAAAAGCACCCAGCACTCACTGTAAATGAGGTTGGTGTTAGGAAGGGCATCCAGCTGTAGAAATCAAGCCAGCATCAGTTCCCGTCCCACCCTTGCAAGCAGGGAAAAAGCGGACGTAAAATGAAATGATGATGATGAAATGATGATATACAGAGAGAGAGAAAGCTAGACATATAAATAGAGAATGAGAGACAACACCATTGTCAGATAATATTCATTTGTGGAGGAACGAAAACATTTTGGTACATTTAGAACATCCACCCTCTTTTTTTGTCTTACATTTGTCTTTTGTGAATTCTACATATAATTTTAGAATGTTTCCGACAGTGTTTCATAGTGATTGTGTGAAAGCCAGACAAAATATGCTGTACATTTGGATCAGGTCTCTATTTTGAAGATGCCATTCCATGCAATAATTTTTGACACTCTCAAATAATAGGTAATGTCATCTTCACCTTCCTCTTTTCTAATATCAGGCCAGTCTATTTAATTGTACTAACCAGCTGCTCTATCTCCCAGATCTTAATACCTTGCAGAATGTGTTCAAGCTCACAATACTACATGTGTTGAGAATAGATGATGCAACCTCAAAAAATAAAAAGAAAAATTAAATGCCTTCATAAATAGCAGATGGCAAAAAATAAAAAATAAAAATGCCCTTTAAAATACTAATATAACTAACTGCATCATCTTCATTAAGTTAATGAATTCTTAGAATTTAATCAACATAACATGCGTGTGTATTTCTGTGCTGTTTGTTAATATCTATGAGTTAATGTTTCAACAAATAGAGATCAATAAAATAAGTACTGGGGTTGATATGATTGACCAAAAACTCTTCAAGGCAGTGCTTCAATAAAAGAATATATACCATTGTCTAATGTCCATTTTTCCACGTTTGCATGGGTTAGACAAGTTGTCACAAGTCAAGTTAGGTGACCACGTCTTGTTCATACAGATCTGTATTTTGGTCTGGTTTCCATAGTTGGATGCCTTTCCTAATGCTAACCAAGTTACAGATGGGACTGGGTGGTGTTATCATGTCACCAGCCTGATCACATTACAGGGTGGACTGAGTGCTTTTTCTCATACCATCAGCACAACCACCTTATAGGGTAGATTGGGTGTTTGTTTTCCTCGCGTCAACGGTACATCAATCGAGACATAAAATGTTAAAGATATATATATATATTCCACATTCCAGCAGTCGTGCTCCTATCATAGCATTCCTTTGTGAGATTGAGCATTTTGAGATTGGCTTTAACCAGCCTTGCCCAGTCTTCCTTTCTCTCTATATATATATATATGTGTGTGTGTGTATACACACCCACCCACACACATATATCACCCACTGTTTGTGTTTTATTATTCATAAAGACCCTAAAGATGTTTTCATATGTCAAGCACTACGTTGTTATTCACAAGTACCGATAATTGTATATTAGCCTGTAAGTGTACCATTAAAGTAATTCTCAGGAAGATTCAGAGAGACAGTTTGTGACAAAGCTGCCCCTTTGAATTACAGGTACAATCCATGAGCACATTTCTATGTTGTTCGAGCAGAAAAAACTCGTTTGTATTTACCTGTACTGTATCTGGCACCTAAAAACATGTTTTAAGGAGCTGTACGACCTGGCTATACAAGCGAGCGTGTTGGCTTGTCTCAAAGGTATTAAAGAAAGACTAATTGACACGCATTATTTAGTGTCACCAGTAATGTACTGGGTAATTTCTGGCCTTGTGCCAATAGTAGAAACAATTTAGTGTCGAATTAATATTTCCTTTCGTTTTGATTTTATATTTTTATGTGAAATATTTATGTAATTAGGTCTTGTATATATTATTTTTGTGTATGTTTTCATTCTGTAAGAATTATAAAATCTGTAATGTTATTTATACAATTGCGAATAATGCAATACCACCCTAACGTACGAAATTCTATTTCTAGGGATACCTAAATGAAATAGATGCTTGTATTTGTTTGTCGTTTGTGTCCGTTTTTCCATGTGCTGTACATCAAAAGGTAAGCTACAGTCGAGTCAGTAAGTTAGATTTGATTCGCAATGGGAGTCAATTCCTTTTACTTATGTCTTTCAGAAAGTCCTGAACCACGTACTATCTCACTCTTTTCCTAAAAAATCGATGACCTTGTGCCCATTCAAACGAAAACAATATTACTATTTATGTTGCTGTAATCCGATGGCAAATCGAACTCGAAATCTAAGGATAATTTACGGTTTATACATTTCATGTCACACAATTCTTTAGAAATCAAAATTGCAAATCCCCATTTCACTTTTTATATAAGTGCTACGCAGGTACGTATGTACGTCAATCTCCAGCTGTTTACCATTTTGATATTATTTGCTAAACCCTAAAATTAAAAAAAAAATGTATATAAACAATCTGACATCTCAAACAAAGGATGTGATTTGAAGTATCATTATTATTCCAAATTACTAGTATAGTACAATATTAAATACTAATCTAATATTTTATAGGAGGAAAATAGTTCCCTCCGAGTGATTAACGTTAGTAAACGGTGTCGAACTAAAATGTCCTCTCCGAATAGACGGATCATAACAATGCCAGAATTTCATCAGTTTTTGACTGTCAAATAAAAGTACGAATTATTAAGAACAAAAAAACTATAGTTTTGCTTAATGGGACGAAATATTAAGATAACAGAATGCAGATAACCGTAATAGATTAAATAAGTGTGGTGACCAGGATATCACATGTGTTGATCAAAATAGCAAAACCAAGATATTAATAATGGTTTATGAGGCAGCAGTGTAGAGGTATAATAGTTTGATTCACTTCTAATATACTGAATAATTAATATTTATCAAACGCAGGAGTATGATGACAAGTAAAATCGCACTCAGCAGGATTTAGGTTCATAACAAAATAGAATATTGTAAAGTTCGAAGCTAGGATCCACTAACGAAGGAAGATGATATAATATCAAAATAAAATCTGACTAGTTTGTGAGACAGAGTATAATTATCAAAAAAATTGAAATAACCAAAACTATATGTAACTCATACTAAGGATTATACACTAGATAATTCGTTAAATAATAAATTCGACATGAGATTTCTTATTTCAAAGCTGCAATTTCCCTGTTTAGTGAAGGATGTGCGGAGAACAGATGCCAATTGTTATATACGTGTCGATTATAATGGGGGTGTACAATAAACAATATTGACTGTATGATTAGTCTGTTACTGAGAGAAATATCAAAGTAAAATTGTTTCAGGAGCTTGACAAGGAAAAAAAACTAGTGAAGAGCGGTCTTATTGTTTAAGTCAATCTTCTACGGAGGAGGCAAAGGTAAAAATAGTGAAGAGTGGTCTCGTTGTTTGAGTCAATCTTCCCTGGAAGGAGGCAAAAAAGCAAGATGGACGACCACTTGTAATCTCCGTGCCAAGAGAATACCCAACTCCACTATATCAACAAAAGAAATATGAACACATATTCAATCTGACTAATGCGCGTTAAACAGTTTGCATGGATTGTATTTTTATATTCAGAAGTATTTTTAACAACCAAAAAAGTATTTTACCTGGAAATAAGCATGAAAAGAATTCGTCATCAATCCCGCTTCGACGGTAATAGTATATCGGACATAATTATATGGAGCTCTCTGATTGGATGATTATTTAACTTTCATAATACCTTTTTATTGTAATGTCTCTTCTAGCTATATTGTTATGAATATAACGATTCAGTTCGTTTTGCTATAGAATATATATATTCTAAAGTTAAATGAAATTTATAATCGATGACATTATCATTTACTATTCTATACTGTAAACTATTAATAAATATTTATATATACACTTAATGTATATAAATGTGTATATATGTAATATATATAGGGATATCATGCTAGTGAGTGTTCTGTATTATTTATAAAACCTGTTTAATTTGTTGAGTTTTCATCATCATTTTAAATTTAATTACAGTTATCATATTTATTGGGTTTTTTTAAAATTATTTTTTGCTCTTATAAAATATTTTATATTCTTTAATAACTAACTAATTATGTGTGGGAAAATTATGAGTGCGGAACAGCCATTCAAAGCCGTCGTCTTGCTGCTGTTGAATTATTGTTAGACTACTACTCGTCTTATGCTCACCACTCCAACATTCATTGTCACCACTAACAGACTGTCTTAATAGAGCCCAGACTTAATGAACTTCACTGATAAACGAAGCTAATAAGGAGAATCGCAGTTTGACGTACCATATTTCTGTAACCATTCATCATTGCTACACGATTCGTTTTAACTTTTTCTAGTCCGATGTGCTGCTGCCCACTTGAACCGCAAAACTTACACCGACCACTTCAATAACTACTAATACCTACTTTATCTCACTTTTTTTCACAGCGCACCTGGCAAAATCCCCACAAAAAAAATCGCAAACAGAAAATTAATCGTTTTTTTTTTAAATTTCCGTCATATTATTACAATTTGTATCGTTTTCAACTGAAAAAAAATCCTCATATTAATTAAATGTAAAATTCAAAGCATCAAATAATTTAATTTTCTAGAATAAAATTTTGATTTTCTTATTGATAAACTAAAAGAAAATATAAACCTGAGAATGGCTAATTTTCTGATTTGGTATATATTTGCTGCTCCTGCTATGGTGATTGTCTGGCAAATGGATTTAGTTGACGCCACTGTAAAATCTAACTTGGAGGTGACAACTATGGAACGTGCTGTAAATAACAGTAAAACTACTAATCAATGTCCAGCTGAATTATCCAACTGCCAGTGTAATGTAACCAGTGTGGAATGTATAGATACTGGCTTTACCAATGCTAGTTTCTTCTTATTTGTACCACATACTGTAGAGAGTCTGGTAGTGAGTGGCAACAATCTAACTGACCTCCCTACTAACCTCTTCGGAGCATGTGCTCATAACACATCTGGACACAAGTATTCTGCTTTAAAATACTTAGATCTGTCCAACAATAACATCAGAAAAATCCACGGCAAAACATTTCATTGTCTACCGCACCTAGAAACATTAATACTACATAATAATAATTGGAAACTTTTAGATATTAGCCACACTGGAGTATTTGAGGGGCTGACAAAACTTCGTGTCCTCGACCTGGACAATGCATTAGCTAGCTGGAGTGGTCTTGAGAGTTCCGAATACCTTATCCGTTTACCATACATTTTAAACAAGACCAGCACAACATTGGAAGATCTTAACCTGTCTAATAATTATATTTTAGTATTGACCAACGATACTATGGATATGTTGTGTAATATGGAATCTCTGAAGAAACTAAATCTCTCTCATAACTATTTGATAAATATTCACCTGGAATTATGTACATATAGCATTGAACAGTTAGATCTCTCTTATAACGGCATACTAGGTGGCTCCTTTCTCAGCCAATTCAACCAGTCCATGCCCTATATTACAGATGTAAGGCTCGGCCACAACAGCTACAGCTGCAGTTGTTATTTGAAAGACTTCTATGAATGGTTAACAAAGAACCAAGATAAAGTTGGGGATATAGCTAATGTCACATGTTTTTATAGTTACAAAGACTTGTACCAGGGCAGGCAGGTACTCAGCCTGCAAGAATCGGACTTGAAATGTCAGAAGCGCAACGGTGTTCACCTGGAAACTTCATATATTATTTTTGCTTTCATCGCTTGTACTGCTCTCATTGTTCTGTATCTCAACAGAGGCGGCATCAAGCGGGTCTTTAAGCGATGTATCGCTCCTTACATCACTTCTAGAACACATTACAGCTATGCATCGGTAGAAATATGATTTATAGTATTCTGTAAGTATATATATTACTATTTTTTCAAACTAGTACTCAGTTGTGAAAAAATACGATGTTTTAGTTAAGAAACCATCACATACGCACAGAAAACAAACCCCTTACAGATAAAATAAGTTAAAGTATTAAAGGGACAACCCTTATAAGGTTGTGGATTCATTTATTTTATCTTTACACGCTGGCTATTTCAATTTTGTTCCCACCTGAAAGTATTTTGACAACAGTGTAAACATTTTATCTACTTATTTACATGTGAATCCTAGACAAGTTAGGAGTATTTATTTATTCCTGCACATCTTTTTTTGCTTTAACTCAACACGCTTTAAATAAGAGGTCGGAGGAAAGCAACAAAAGCTAACATTCAAATAGTTCCATAATATTAACATTGTAGTTTAGTGATTGTGTCTATGAGTAGCACCCATACCCCACCCACATACTTTCTCAAATATAGATTCATCAAAACTTGACCTTGCACTTTATTGATTTGACTGAAATGCAACTAAAATCACAACAATATTTGAGCGAGAGGAAAGAAATTGTTAATCTTTCGTTTTAAGTATCATGTAAGTGATAGAACAAAATGAAATTGAATGGTACCTGATTCATTTGTAAAGTCCGAATGATTTATTAGTAAAATATGTAAGAAATTGATTATAATTGAAATTAAATTACGTCAGATAATAATATTTAATGAATTTCATAACATACATAAATATATTCTACGATGCCAGCTAAATTCCTGCAGGTTCGTTGAAAATAGATTATCCAATGTACTATACATGGCGCGATATTTTTCTTTACTTTTGCTCCACGGCCCTTCTATCATATTCGTGTATATAGTTGCATCGTTGAAATGAATGAAGTGTAAACTATGGTTTACCACTGAGTGGGTTGGCAATTTACTGGTGGGCACACCAACAGTCAGTTGTAATGCGGGTGTTTGGCAATACATGCTGAATTATGATTGGCAATAAAGTGGTAGCATTTCAATCCGAGACAAACGCATGTACACATCTAAGGCTGTGGTTCTCTCGTTAAACTTTTACTTTATTGCCGATTGTGTATAGATATAGCTGACTTTCTTACACTTTCATAATAATTAAAACGAAAGATTATTAAGAAATAGCTGCTAGTATAATTCTTAATAACCAATTAGTTTAGCTGATATACAAGAACAGGTAATGTTAATATCAAATAGGATGAGGATATTTTTGTAGAGGTTGTGACATGGCGTCAGGATATCTTTTGTGGAATGTTGAATTAAAATTAAACCAGATTTTGAGGAAAGAAAGATAAAAATAATTATGTAGAACATTCTTTTCATTTATTTTCATAAGTCAAAAGATGAATATCAGGAGTGTTTACAAAAATGTTATCTTTAACAGCTGTCCATATGTTCTGTATCTTAATCTAACCGTACCCTTTATTCAGTTAATTTTTAATTATACTAACCAGTAATAATACCAAACTCTTTGGCTAAAGAATATGGATAAATAGACGATGTTTAGGTTATCGTTTAGCTCTAAGTCAGCACTGTCAGAACAGACCTATGGTCATATGCATTTCAGTTGCGACCATTCCGTCCTGTATATTCGATATATTTCCTATATATCGACAACTACATTGTCCGGTAATGTTTCGTTTTAAGTATCACGAAAGTGAAAGAATTGAATTAAATGGTATTTGATTTATCTGCATATTAAAGTCCGAACAATTAATAGAATATGAAAGAAAATTATTATAATCTATATTAATGACTGTAAAATTAAATTATATCGGATAATAAATAATATCTAACACATTTCATAAAACACGTTCTGTTGATGACAACGACGTGTTCATACGTTTTGTTGCATGGCTGTGAGCAAGCTGTGATTTGGCAGTTAGGCATGCCAACAATTAGTTATAATGCAGTTGTCTAGCAATAATTGCTGAAGGACAATAAAAGAAAAGTACTTCAATCTGAGACAAGCACAAGAACACATCTAAACTTTTGTCATTCCACCATCTGTAGAACCAGGTGGCCCTCTCGAAAAACCTTCAGTTTCAAAGCAAACACCTATTAGTTTTATTGTATTACCGACTATGTAGGGAGATTGCTGAATTTTGCTTTCATGATACTTAAAACAAAAAATTACCCATTGTCAAATGTTTTTCTTGTTTAAGGGCGGAAGAGTGTAATTTGAAAGAGATTTAGCTGCTGTTTCGCGCAGATCAATCAACCACAGATTCTTTTCTCGTGGTTCGGGGTAGAATGTATAAGCATGCAGTTCTGAAAAGGCAGTCATGATATTTTAGTTTTAAAAAACTTGCCATTTTTACTTTTCTCGTGTAAATATACAATTTCAGAACTAATATTTGTAAACGTGATCAATACATCAAAGTACAACAGTATCTTAATGAACCCCATAACTGAATAAATTCATGATCGACAGCTCACAGAACTGTCAAATGTATTTTCTTCTGTTCTCAAGTCTGCTCTGATTATATCTTTCTGGATCTTCATTGTCTGTTTCTTTTATGACTACTATACTTGTTCTCTTCATATATTGCAATACATATTAAGTGTAGTTTTAACGATTGTTTTAAAACAGCTTTACAAAGGTGCAACATAACAACACACACACTATTCAACAAGAGTAATTTTCGGTTGGAAAAACTGATTTTTGACACATTTAGTCACTTTATACATTTTTTAAGAAGGTATGAATAGCTCAATACCATATTACCTTCTACTCATAACTTTGATACAGTGGTTCCTAACCTTTTTTGCTCCATGCTCCACCTCAACATCTAAAATGTTAATGTCCCTTTTTGATATAAAAACAAACTGAGTTTTGTAAATGTAAAGTAGAAATCCTTTAATTAAACAAACCTAAAACTTAGGCAATCAAGAAGTTTGGTTGTATTATATCACTTACAAATTGCTCCCAGCGGGGTGTGCGCCCCACGTTGGGAATCACTGCTCTAGTACGTAAAAGATCAGTTCTATTTAGTGATCTTAAAATATGTGAAATCATGCCTGACTCGATAGAATGTTAAGGTTTGTAAGTGTTTGTGTATCGCTGCACCAGACATTTTAGTCTTCATTCTCAGTTCCAACTATTAATAATAGTTGCCAAATCCTCTGTGAAAGACGTGTGTTCTTGGATGTCACTTAATTTGTCTATGTACCCCAAGCAGCTAAATGTTGTTCAACAACAACAATATATATATATATATGTGTGTGTGTGTGGATGATGCACAGGGGTAACTGAGAGGAAGAAAACCAGTGACATAAACCTATTCCAATCACAGGAAGGACCCATAGAAGTGGTTGGTAGCTTCTGCTATCTAGGTGATGTAATTAGCAATGGAGGAAGGTGCTCTGAGAGCATAATAGCTAGAATAAGGATGGAAAAAGTTGAGAGAGCTACGCCCACTGTTGACCACAAATGGTTTCTCCCTACTTACAAAAGGATGACTGTATTGCACCTATGTGCGAAGTGTGATGCTGCATGGTAGTGAAACATGGGCTGTAACTGAAACACATGCATAGACAAGAGAAATAAAGCAACCATGCTCCATTGAATGTGTAATGTAAGTGTGAGAGAAAAGCAGAGTTTGGGTGAGTTGAGAGAAAAGCTGGGTTTAAGGAGAATCCGAGGTGGTGTGCAGGAGAGAAGACTGCGTTGGTATGGACAGTGATTGCTGGGTGAAGAAGTGGAAGGAAGCTACAGTAGAAGTAGACCAAAAAAAACCTGAGCAGAAGTTGTGAGAGCTGACCTCAAATCACTGGGAGTCCCAGAGGAGATGATGAAGGAACGTACAGAGAAAGGCCCGTCCAACCCCTACAAGCAGGGAAAAACAGGTACAAGATGGTGTAGGACAACAAAAGAGAGAGACAAAATAAATTAGTCACTGAGGAGGTCACAGAATGTGTGACTAAAGAGCTTTGACAACAAATAAATAACCATATATATATATATATGTAGAAACATGTATATATATAGAGAGAAAGATATATAGAGAAGGCCTATGATCAAAACCATTCTTGCTATGACCACCTTGTTTTTCCAGACAGCATATTAAAGACTAAAAAATGTCTTCTTTTTTTTTTCTTTAAAAAAACCCAATAGTATGTGATGGAGATGTGGTTGCAATGTTTAGCAGGTCAAATGACCACATAATTATGAACCTTGTTCATGATTGTTTACCTCATTCTCACATATTGTTCACTTATTAACAGCAAGGTCACACCAATATGCAATACTTCCAACAATATGCATTTTTATCACTACTATCCCACCCATGCTAACTTGAGAAAATAACAAAATCTATAAAAACCTAGTGTCTATAAGGAAAGTAAGGCAAGTAAAATAAATTGAATACAGTTTTTACCTCGAAGAATTAAATGGTTTCGTATAAAGAAGATAAGAATAAAAAATAATTTATTAGTAGTAATAATTAGTTATAAACTGAGAATAACTTTTGTATATATTCAAACATCTAATTTCACATGTGGGTGTGTGGGTGTATATATACACACACATATATACATAGTCTTCAACCTTTTTGTATTTATCATGGTTGTGGTATATGTATGGCCGCTGCCTTCAGTCATTTTTCTTGGTGTCACACTTTATAACTTGTTTTATTCTGGGCTATAATGTTTAACTTCTCGCTCTATTGAGTGCTTTGTGATTGTCTCAAACAACTCGATTAGTACCTGCTATATGGCAGCTACAACTTCTATTTATATCCAATATTATTATATATACATATAATAATTGTTTCTACTTTAGGCACAAGGACAGCAATTACCCAGTGCATAAAGTACCAGTAATGCACTGGGTAATTGCTGGCCTTGTGCCTAAAGTAGAAACAATTATTATATATACATATACATATATACACTCCCACTAACTGGCAGAATAATACATCTGCCTATATACATACATTTTAAACATGTTTTAATACTGTGACAGAATTTCATTAAAGTTATTTTTCATCTGTCTGAGAATAATTTTGTGTTTTACTGCAGGTTGTGGAGGGAGGAAGGGGAAGGCTGTGCCAATAACCTTCGCAGGCCATCCAAGATCAGTCAGATCAATGTGGTTAATATTCCTAATAATTATTAGTAGTACAATAGAGTTATTTAACTATAAGCCTATGTTAGCCTTGATTGTGACCAATGTGACTTTTTTTCTAGGCATAGTGCAACCTCGTTTACATTAATATAAACTTTTGTTAACTAAGTAGAGTGTGAGTTGAGGAAGATTTGGCTGTTATTTCTAGCACAAATTAGCTTAACCCTTTCATAATCATATTTGTTATGAAATTACTGTCTATGGTTTTCAAATCATTTTGAAAATAATCAGAAATTTGGAGGGATTTAGTAATATAACTCTCTTGCTCTTATTATTAAGTTGGTATTTGGAACAAAATTATGATGGAAGATTCCCAGATAAATATAAACTCTTTAAAATAAACAGCTTTGTATCATATAACTAGGGGTGGTTGGTATGAAAAGAGTTAAAAAGTGAAGATTTAACATACACACACACAAACAAGTTCCTAACAAATCATTTACAATATTTCGTTTCTGAATTTGTTTAGCAAGATTCTTTATCTGAAATCGTGTGTTGAAACCGATATTGTTATACTTTGGGAGAGTCATGTTGCCAATAAGAAACACACGCACCAGTTGCTTTCACTTCAATTTATTATATATTTACAAATCTACAAATCTATAAATTTCTGGTTGGTTCCACAACCAGATAGTTGTTTATATATAGTCATAGTCCTTTCGTCACACACTCTGTGACCTCTTCAGTGACTGGGGATTCCTTTCTTTGTTTCTGTGCCTTTCCTTTCTTCTGTCCTACGCCATTTTGTTTCTGTGTGTGTGTTGTGTGCTCAGTTTGCGCATGCGCCACATCCGGGTGTCTGTGTGTGTTTGTGTTCATTTATCTATTTGTTTATTTATTTATTTATTTACATGTTATTGGTTGGTTGTTTGTTCTATGTGTGTGTGTGTGTGTTTTCATTTTGTCCTTAATTGTAAGTTGTGATGTTGCTGTTCCACTCATATTTTCTATTTAATTTTGGTTGTAATTCTTTTATGTTTATTGCCTCTGTAATTTGTCTAAACATTGCATCTTTTCTGTGTGTAGATTCTATTTTTATTTCTATGTTCTCTAATTTACCCTTGTGTTCTATCTTAGCATGTTGGTAGAGTACAGATGATTCTTTATTATCTTGAAGGTCTCGCCTTCTATGTTCTCTAATTTACCCTTGTGTTCTATCTTAGCATGTTGGTAGAGTACAGATGATTCTTTATTATCTTGAAGGTCTCGCCAGTGTTCATTTATCTGTTCCCCTATACTACGAGCTGTCTCACCTATGTACACTATATTTTTGTTTCTACATTGTCCTTCAGTACATCTTATGCTATACACTACATTTCTAGTTTTACAGTTAATATGGGGGCTTATTTTACAGGTTATACATTTCTTATCTATACATGAGGGTCTTTGAAACGGGTATGTCTTGCTAATAAGTGTTTTTACGGAGGTACCTCCGTAAAAACACTTATTAACACTTATTAGCAAGACATACCCGTTTCAAAGACCCTCATGTATAGATAAGAAATGTATAACCTGTAAAATAAGCCCCCATATTAACTGTAAAACTAGAAATGTAGTGTATAGCATAAGATGTACTGAAGGACAATGTAGAAACAAAAATATAGTGTACATAGGTGAGACAGCTCGTAGTATAGGGGAACGGATAAATGAACACTGGCGAGACCTTCAAGATAAAGAATCATCTGTACTCTACCAACATGCTAAGATAGAACACAAGGGTAAATTAGAGAACATAGAAATAAAAATAGAATCTACACACAGAAAAGATGCAATGTTGAGGCAATAAACATAAAAGAATTACAACCAAAATTAAATAGAAAATATGAGTGGAACAGCAACATCACAACTTACAATTAAGGACAAAATGAAAACACACACACACATAGAACAAACAACCAACCAATAACATGTAAATAAATAAACAAATAGATAAATGAACACAAACACACACAGACACCCGGATGTGGCGCATGCGCAAACTGAGCACACAACACACACACAGAAACAAAATGGCGTAGGATAGAAGAAAGGAAAGGCACAGAAACGAAAAAAGGAATCCCCAGTCACTGAAGAGGTCACAGAGTGTGTGACGAAAGGACTATGACTATATATAAACAACTATCTGGGTGTGGAACCAACCAGAAATTTATAGATTTGTAAATTTATAAATTTATAAATATATAATAAATTGAAGTGAAAGCAACTGGTGCGTGTGTTTCTTATTGGCAACATTTACAATATTTTTTCTCAAATTCGGATCCTACTATGACTTGAATTTTTTTCTTTGGATCTTAGCATGCTTGATAAATTATGAATCAGTCATATATTGCAATTGATTCAAGTGCTGTAGTCTGATTCTCTGCCCCCCCCCCCCCCCCCCCCCCCCACCTCTCTCTCTCTCTTATATAGTTTTACCATTAATGAAAAATAGATATATGTATTGAATGTGTGTTAACATTTCCTTGAAATATATGTCCTCGCAGACACACTGAAAGAAACAGACATGTAATCATCATCTTCATTTTTATGGCTGCTTTTCCACGCTTGCATGAGGTTGGACAGGTCCTTTTCAGCACAGCATCTCACCAATCGTCGTACTCTTTCATCGTGTATGTGAACATTTGTATAATCATTTTATGTCTATCTAATAGTATGGATCAGATGATTTTGAAAGTGTAAACATTTGGATGTCTGCTGTGAGAAAAGTAAATAGAAACTATTCTAATGAGCTGTTAACCCTTTGTTACCATATTTCTAATGAAAAATACTGCCTTTGATTTTCAAATAATTTTTAAAATAACACTTTCTCATTATCAAGTTAGTGTCTGAAGCATAATACAACAAAGGTTGTTACATAAAATTATGATGGAAGGTCTTTAGATAAATATAACACTTTAAAACAAATATTTTGTATAATAGAACCAGGCTAGTTTCAGTTGGTTTGATATCAAAAGGGTTAAAGCTTCACTGAAAGGAAATATTTGTTAGTTCTAAAGTATTTCCACCCAGTCGGTACAGCACTGAACTGTACAACTTCGCAGTCATACCTATTTACAAGTAACTTTGTCAAGGACTAGTGTAATAGGATATGAACCTTCATACTTTTGATTGCAGAAAATCTTAAACCTGTTCTGACCATATTTTAAACTAAAATATAATATGCTGTTATGTTTTAATTATCAAAATAACCAATAATTATGAGAGAGTAAGTGAAATAACTAACTCAGTAATAAAAGGAAAATATTTAACTGCTAAAATCTAATAAACAGATTTCAGTCCAAGATTTGAATACTAATAGAAACAGTGTGGAGCAAAGTGTTGTTTAAAAGTGTTAATAGTCTAGCTAACTGTGATTCTATTCTATGTGAAAGGTAGATGATGCCCATATATTGTTATTTAAACTGGCCATATCCAGCCAGAATTCTCGCACCTCTTTCTGTTCAAATCAGTTGTAACCGGCCACTCATACCAATGTTAAGGTGTTGTTCTCAAAATAAATATCAAAATCTCAGATTCGATATTATGTGAGGTAAAACCTTGACTGTGAAAATAAAAATATAATAGTAGATATATAGAGTAATCATCATCATCATCATCATCATTTTACGTCCGCTTTTCCCTGCATTATAATCCAGTAGTTTGTGGACCACTGGATTTCTCTGCTTCCTTATCATCCCCTAATAAACAAACTGCTACACATAAAATACTTTGTTGAATGGGTTTCTGAGTCCCACCTTCCTCAGATATCATGAAGTTTGATATGTTGATTTATTATTTAGATAAGTAAGACAGTTGTTCAAAACAAGCTCATATGGCTTAGTGGTTAAGGTATTAGACTCATATTTCATAAGGTCACTGGTTCGATTCCTGAACAGGACACTTTGTTGTGTTCTTGTGCAGGATACTTCACTTCAGGTTGGTTTTCCTGATAGAATTGTGGTCCCTTCCATTAAAACACCCAAAAAACCTATGAAATGTGACCTTGTAGGAGGAGACCAGCTAAGCCTGCATCAGTGTGAGATGAACCAGGCATTGCATTGTGTTCTTGAGCAAGACACTTCATTTCACATTGTTCCAGTCCACTCAGTTAAAAATGAGTACTAACAACAGCTGGAGATTAAGTCAGCAATATACTGGCATCCTGGCCTGATAGGCCGCTAGTCTTGACTGATTTTAACTTGCTTGGGAATTCATTTTTGCTGTTATTCAATACCTTTGATTCTGTAGGTCAGTGACATAATGTGATTGTTGTTGTTTAACTCTTGGTCAACCCTGATTCAGCAGACTCATGGTCAAAAGCATTCCAGCCAGGACTATGTTTTTTTTTATTTTGGTGGGCGTGGGGTCCAGGCTTAGTAATCTGTGATACTTTCCCTTTTAAAAAAATGTTATGGTTTGATATGAGAAAGACTTAACTGCTATTTCTAGCAAGTCAAGCAATCACATGGAGGCTTCCGCATTAGCTCATGGCATGGAGGTAATACATATTATTGACCCATATATATGGCATTGCAGTCTACCTCAAAACCTCACTGTAACCCATTATACTACATTTTTATTGAATACAGCATAGTTTGATTTTTCATAATTATGTTGCATCCAGTATAATATTGATCTGATTTTTGTGTTTAGTGGTGTCAGCAACAGACCTATCTGAGGCACATGGGGACCTAGATACACAATTGATGTTGTGTTTGTTCTTTTCTGTTTGTCTCTCTCTCTATATATATATATACACACACACACACAGAGTTGTCTCCTGGTATTCATGCGGGTTACGTTCCTAGAACACCCACGAAGAGTGGAAAACCACGAATATTGGACGTGGTCCCTAAAAATGCCTATAAACATAAAAAAATAGCGTAAAATATAGACAGGCAAATATGGTATATTGTTGTTAATAATTTAGCATTAAATAGCGTGAAAAAATATATATTTCCATGAAAAAAAACCATAAAAATTGCGGAAGATATTTACGATTCTGCGAATATGCGGTGATTTCTATTAGTTAGGTTCTGAGGAAAATTCCATGAATAACCGGGGGTACATTATATATATATATATATGCGCACACACACACAAACAGATATATACATACAAGTTGTCTGTGTGATTATGAAGTTTACTAAGCAATGCCTTGTGAGTGAAATTTGTTGATGGGGGCTGTGTGAAAGCCTGCTGTGTATATATATATGTATGTATACAAACCTTATGAATCATCAAAGTACTGGGAGTGTTTGAAATTTGAAAATGTGAGTCACATATACAGAGAAATTAGGGAAATTACCTTTAGAGACAGAAAAATAAACAGAGGCTCCTATGTCCACTTGTTTCTCTCTCCAATGGTAATTGACTTTATTTTCTCAACTATTATCTATAGTGATCAATTGTTTGGGACTTGTGTGTGCTTGTTTATGTTTGCATTGGCACTGCTTGTTTATGTCCCCTGTAAACAATGCAATTTCCTGCAGTGCTTTGATGTCTGAAGTACAGTGGAACAAGTACATTACTTTAAAAAATAGGCTTGGCACCAAGAAGGGCATCTGACCATAGAAAGCTGTCTCAAAATAAATGTCTTATCCAACACATGCCAGTATTGAAAAGCATGTATAAAATATTGATACCACACAAATGTATAGAATGTCTTACAGTTACTGAACAATTTAATCTCAATACTTATACACTGAGTTCTCTTACTCAGAAAGGTAGCCATTACCAGCAATATACACACACATACTCTCATTTCTCTATTTTAAGCTTGTGATGACTGAAATTATTTCCAGTGATATATATTTAATACATGTGTTAGAGAGTTTATCACACATACTGACATGACTATCTTAAATGCCACATGTGAACTATGTCAAACTGACATATCTAATCTCACTGCATGGAATTATGATCATAAGCTCATAGGCTCAGTTCCTGAACCAGGTGATATGGTGTATTCTTGAGCAAGAAATTTAATTTTCCATTTATTTTTATGATGGGCCAGTTAAACCTACATAGGTGTGTGATGTAAATTTGTTTTCAACATATTTTAACACTATTAAAATGAAACACTCCAAAAGTTAATTTCCACTGTTATTCATCATTGCTAATGTTTTGAATGTTGTTCGAAACATTTACAATATACATCTGTTTGTATATATATTTTCAATTAAAATACAAAATATTCTTCCTGTGTCAACTCTCACCACAAATCTTCCTCGCAACATATTGTGGTATTATCATAGCTTCTATTTTTTCTCTCTTATTTATAGCAAATTATTATTATTGTGGATTGGCAGCATCGGTAGAGCGTTGGACACCATGCTTTACAGCATGGAGTTACGGCTCTTTATATTCTGAGTTAATATCCCGTTGAGGTTAGCTTTGCCTTTCATCCTTACAGGGGTCGATAAAATAAAGCACCAGTAACACACTGGGGTGGATTTAATCGACTTTCCCCGTGTGCCTATAGTAGAAATCATTATTACATTGGCAGTATCAGTAGTGGGTCGGACGCCATGCTTTCCAGCATAGAGTTACGCCTCTTTACAGTCTGAGTTCAAATCCCGCCGAGGTTAACTTTGCCTTTCATCCTTATGGGGGGTCGATAAAATAAAGCACCAGTAATGCACTGGAATAATTGCTGGCCTTGTGCCAAACATAGAAATAATAATAATTATTATTATTTGGTAATGAATGAGAAATCTATGTGAAATAAAATTCTGCATGTCTAAAAAAAAATAGGAATTTAAAAAACAAAGAACCATCTTTATTTCATTGCTATTAACTGTTCTGGAACCCTGTTCTTATTTAAACCACTTCCTCCCTATTTCATTTTGTAGCTTCTGTTTCTATTCTTATTCAATTATAATAATGGTGAATCAAAATATAGAACACTCTTAAACATTCTGATTTATATTTATCTGCAGCTCCCCTGCCATCACCACCACTGCTCCTCTCCTTATCCTCTAACCTGTTCTGAAAATGAATGGACCACTAGACATAGCTATTCTATTTCAATGTTTGTCATAATTGTACATAATTGTTATGGAACTAAATATAGCTGAGTAAACTGAGTTAATAATCCATGACTGAATGGAAGAAAAAAAAAAAAAGAAAGCTTAATGCAAATAGAAATTATGTTGCTTTTTTTGTTGGTTTTGTATACATGTTCTTTGGTGGATATTCGTCAGTCTATTTAAAATATATTCATCTTCACCTTATATATTTAAAATATGCATATAATAATAGTTTGACATCCATATTAAACTCTGGGCTTTCCCATTCTTCTATGGTGCAACAACAAAAAGAAAAAAAAACATGTAAAATATTCTGCTTTTTAAAAAAATCTAAAATTTCCAATTTTTTAAATTTAACTGGTGCACTATTACCAATTTATGGCTTTATTGGGGAATTTTGCAACTTTTTCATAAGTCTAGTCACTCTATTTGTTTTTGCTGCTTAGATTGTATATATAAACAAATAAAGGCTTGAATTGAAGCCTTTAGCTACATGTTTTGTTTAGCAAGAAAGTAAAAACCAGAAAAAGAACTTGATGCCAACATTTCTATTCTGTGATTCTCATCTCAGTTTTCATGAAGCTTAAAATTAGATATAACAGTTTTATGTCTTCCATGTCCAAATGGAAGTTACTGAATAAATTCTATTTTTTCTGAATCATTGCTGTTAGAAATCATTTTTGACTCATTACATTGCGCTAAACTGTTCTCATTTCAACCATATCATTGTCTTCTACAAAAGAACATCTTCAAATGGTATCAAGGCATTATTAATTTATTTTTTGCTTTCTCTGCACTCTCTTCTTCTCAGCCATTCTTATCCAGCTTTGCCATGCTACTATTATTAAACCAAAATCTTTGCTTGCATAAAGCTAGTATTTTTGAACAAAAGTAATTGTCCATGTTTTTTTTTTCTCTCTGGTGTCTCTTCACTGAATTATTTCTGCACAAAACAATGAAACTCCAACAATAGCATGCAGATTATTGATTGCATACCTAAACTTTGTAAATACGAAAAACAAAACAAACACTTCTAGTTTTTATCGTCTACTTTTTCACAACTTGCTTTCACAAACTGCATTTTTTTCCATTTTTTCTTTTCGTTTATTATTATTATTTTTTTTTTTCATTTTTCATCTCCAATGTTTTTGTTAAGTCTAGTTTACTCATTGGTAACTATTGTGTTACCTGAGATAAAAGTCTTTACTAAGGTACCAAAAACTTTAATCATATTCAATGGAGAAAATCATCATCATCATTGAGATATAGAGTTTTAATGTGCATATGTGGATAACAAACTGGATTAACAGTTGATGAGTCATTAGATCATATTCACTACACATATGAGATTGATATCTTATCCAGGAAAAAGTCATCTTTTAGCCTCATAAATCTTCTCAATTCATTAATAAGTTCAAATTTTATGAGCCTCTGAGGTTTATGGAAACCTTGTTGTCATTATTATTATTATTATGTTCACCATGTACATATGTGTCACAAAACTAGACAATTTTGAATTTTTTACCAAGTACACCCGAAGAAAACATTTCTTTTTTGATAATTTTCAACAAAGAACATCCTAGAATATCTACCGCCATACTGAGGAAGGCATAAGTCTGTCATTTTTGGAAATACTTTTATTTTTGTGTTTTTGTTTACATCTAATTCATGGCGGCTTCCTGGCAGAGAAACACTCCTTTAAAACTGAAAATTAACATAACTACATGGAGAACAAACAAAATAAGGGTAAAAGGAGACCAAACTCAATATCACAGCAAGACTCATGCATTGTACACAAAAAAATATTTTAATATTTAACATCAATTTGAACAATATTGTTAAAAGCAATCAAAATTTAATGGGCAAGTGTGTTGTTTTGAATAATACAGACAGGAAGAGTCATTCTTTTAGTAGTGTTACTAGCAATAAAGAGGAGATCAATATGTGTGACCAAGTAGAGAAAATGTTATGGCAAAGATATGTGGCCAACGAAAACACTACCTGAGATTAATTCAAGAATGGGCAAGGAAGAAAGTCATATATCTCTGCATCTTAAAAATCACAGGTACCTTATACCCTCCAAGCATCAACTGGGGGTGGCACTAGTTGATATGTGGAGCAATATTTCTTTCATTGATCAGAGTAGGACTTATGGGATCTTATGCTTGTCTTTCGAAATTGAGTGCTGGCAGAGTTAGTGCATCATACACCTGTCTTTAGGTTTGAGTCACAATACATGGACAATGCAACACAGTGAAGGATATTAGTGATGACATTAACCCTTTGTGGAATAGTACAAGCAGAAGATGAGTGTTGAAGGGATTAAAACAATGTTGGGAAGAATGTGTATGGACATCCAAGACCTGATGATTCCTGAAGATCACGGTCATTCCAGAGCTGTGTCCTATTGTGGATCCAGAAAGCAAAGCAACAAAGCTGGTGATGCAGGATAGAAAGCCCAGCTACTGCACATGTAGTAAGAGTCATTTGAAGAGTTTCAGCCTGGAATAACTCAAGAAGTAGGAATGAATAGCAGAGACAGCAAACCACAGAAATTTCAGTTCTCAAAGCACCACCGGTCAAGACTCCAGAAGTAGTGGAAGAAATTGTCTTATCTTCAGTTCCAAAAGCCAGCAATAAGGAACTCCTTTTCTCCACTAGAACCAGGAGCACCATCCCATTGTCTTGCAACATTGAGGAGAGGGACAATAAACAGGGGTGGCAGATTGTCAAGTGTTGTGGAAAGAGTAAAATAAAAAAAATAAGAAACCTCCCTCTAAAATGAAAAATGTATCCCAAGTAAGGTGAGTAGAATGTGTGTAGGGGAGGCCATCTCCTGGAAACGTTTGATGTTTGCAGTGCATCATAATACAAATGACCAACTGATGGATTTCCTTTTAAACAACATACAGGAAGATCTAAGAAAAGATCAAGTGTAGACTTTATGATGAGATGGGCTTCAATTGTGTGGAGCATACAAGAGATAGCCTGTGAAGAACAATATTAAGCCTATGAACAGTTATACTTTAGCTACTAAGATGACACGGGATCTTTCTTACCTACTCCGACATCTAAATTGTCACAGGCGCTTATGGGACTCAACATTTTGAGCAGCAGATAGTGTTCAGCATCATGAGCGTACTGATCAAACCCAGGTGGCAGCTTCTCACTTCTGTGGATGTGGGTTACCTCTATTTGTTTTATTTATATTTATATACATTGTTTAATTTATCTGTGTTTATGTTATCAATGTTTTATGTCTTGTCCCACCCACTGTGATGGTAAAATTATCTTAGTACATCCCTATATGTTTCTGTAAATATGAATGGGCCCTGTTGGAAAAATGAATGAAATAATAATTATTATTATTATTGTTAAGTTCAAATCCTGTTGAGGTCAACTGCTTTTCTTCCTTCTGGGGTCAATAAAATAAAGTAACTGTCAAGTACTGGAGGTCAATTTCATTGAATCATCTTTCCTCAAAATGCTGGCCTTGCACCTAAATTAGAAACCATTGTTATTGTTATTGTTATTGTGGATTGGCAGTATCAGTAGAGTGTTGGACAACATGCTTTGCTGCATAAAGTTACGGCCCTTTACATTCTGAGTTCAAATCCTGCTGAGGTTAGCTTTGCCTTTCATCTTTACAGGGTCAATAAAATAAAGTTCCAGTAATGCATTGGGGTCAATTTAATCGACTTTCTCTTTCCCTTCAAATTGCTGGCCTTGTGCCAAAAGTAGAAACAATTATTATTATTATTGAGTTGGCTCAAATACTAGGACATCAAGTTAAATTCCAATAATTAATTTTTGCTGCTGTGATTGGGTTTTACTTTTCCTATAAAGAGTGGTGTTGTGTCTAGAAAAGACATTAACATCACAACCTCACATTACTATAAATATGTGGTCTTGAACCAAATTTTGAAATTATAATAATAATGACAGAATTGGTAAAGCATCTGATAAATAAAAATGTTTTGCAACATTTAGTTACATCCATTTATATTCTGAGCTAAAATCCTGCAGAGTCAACTTTGTCTTGCACTTCCAAGATTGATAAAATACCAATCAAGTAATGGAGTTGACTTAATCAACTGTATCCCCACTCCAAATTTGTTGCATTGTTCCAATCTTAAAAGCGAATAAGACCACAGTTCAGTTGACTCAATTCACTTAACCTTTTTGATACCAAACTACCTGAAAGTGCCCCTGTTTCCATGATACAAAACTGCTTGTTTTTAAAGTGTTTATATTTATATTAACATCTTCTATCATAATTTTCTGCAAGGACTTTTTGTTAAGTTATGCTTCAAACATCAACTTAACCTTCTGGAGGCTGAATGTTTTATGAATTACCTCCCTTGATACTGTATTGTGTATTAAGTGGAAATTACTCTATTGGTAATTTCAGTTGCCCACAGCGCCAAGAGGATTAATAATGAAAAAGTTGGTTATTTTATTAAATTCCTTTTAATTTTTGGTTATCTTCAAAATCAATTGTAACAGATTGGCAGTGTATTTTATTAGAAATATTATATTTAAAGAGTTAAGTTCTTAATGCCTCTTTAGAGGCATTAATATCTTTCCTTTCCTCCATAAATTTCAAACGTCATACTTGTATATGAAATTTGATATCCTCCCCTTCACTATACCAAAGTTTAAACATCTTTTTGGGAGATTTGTTTTTCTTCTTTTTGTGATCTCCAATTTTATTTGCATTCAAACATAGCCATTTATACACATGTATACATTAATCATTCTTTCAGTCACACTAGCATTCCTACAGAAACAGAAACATATAAATATAGATATATACATTCATAGGTTTATATACACATATCTATTATTAGCCTGCTGGAAAAGTGATTTATAAACTGTGTATTGTTGCACTCTCTACGGCCTAATTTCTAGTGTCTTTGGGGTGTTGGCATGCCTGGGCATCTTACCACTTTTTAGACCCTTGTTATTATGCGTACTATTCTTCATTTCATACCTCATTATTATTATTGCCAAGAGCAGTAAACAGTAGAAACAGAATGCCTGATAAAATGCTTGTGTTGCATATAGTTAAGTCCCTTTTGTTTTAAGTCTAAATCCTGCCAAGATCAACTTTGACATGCACAAAGCAATTGCTGATATTAATTATAGATCCCTCGCCCAAAATGTTTGGTCTTGAACCTATGTTAGAAATCATAGGAGTTGATAAAATAAAGCACCAGTAACGCACTGGGGTTAATTTAATCGACTTTCCCCCTACCCCCCAAAAAATTGCTGGCCTTGTGCCTAAATCAGAAACCATTATTGTTGTTGTTCTGAAAAGGCAGTAGATTGGCAGAATCATGAGGATATCAAACAAAATTCTTTATAGTATTTCATTTGGCTTTGTACATTCTGAGTTCAAATCCTGTTGAGGTCAATGTGACCTTTCACCCTTCCAGAGTCAATAAAATAAAGTACCAGTCAAGTAAGTACTGAGGTTGATGTAATCAACTTCTCCTCTCTCAAAATTGCAGGCCATATGCCAAAATTATAAACCATTATTATTATTCTGAAAGTTATTGTGTTTTTATCCTCATCATAATTATATGGTTGTATTAAGACAGTGTTTATCAAAAGAATCTTGTTGCCAATGAAACAGACACAAATACCTTGGTTTACATCTTACCTTAACTTTACTGCTTATAATCTCACTCACCAAATTGATATTGCGAAGAAGTGACTCACTTGTGCAGTTTCTATGACATTTTTTTCATGTTGTCTTTAGACTTGCACTAAACAGTTTTGTAGTTTTTAATTCAAGTGTCTTTGAATGTGTTGTGATAATAATGTTGATAACCTATTATTTCACTATTAAACACACTGACAACTGCTGCAGTGTTATGTTAACTATTCTATTGTCTTTGTTAATGTTGAATATACAAGTAAAATTTTGTTTAGGGTTAATTGATATCTTGGTTACAAATGAAACCTAATACAGATAACACAATGTGAGATATGTAACATGATATCCAATTTGACAATATACTATGTGATATATGATAAAATATGTGATGTGTGTCATAACATGTAATATAATGTGATTGATAATATGCTAAATGATGTGTAATATTTAATGCATTATATATATTTATATATGCTTAACCAGAGGAGAAAAGAAAGCATCCATGACCCTATTCAGGGCCTTCCAGACTGGTGGGTGCAAGTTTTCCTCAAACCAGAGAACTGGCCCAAATGCTCACAACAGAAGAGAGTCTGTTAAAGGCAGCAAGTGAGGCAGGTACTGGTGGTGTTAAATTGTGCAAAAGATTAAGTCTACCAAATATGCAATATGAAATATCTGACCCTTCACTCTGTGAGGTATGCACCTAACTGCCTTTGACTTTTTTAAACTGGGTGATATGTAAAATATAACACATTATGTGATATATACTATATAATGTTTAGCATACTGTTGCATATAACACACCTTGGGATATATAAAACACACCACAACACAAAATACACTGTGTGATAAATAATACATTATAATACATGATATAAACACATTGTAACCTATCACTTGCTCTGTGATATATAAATTATTTTTATCTTAATTTATTTTTATTTGTCATCCATTTGGGCTTGTCTCTCCATTTGGGACATATCAACTTCAAACAAATGAGAATATTTTAGCTCCCTTATGTTTCTTTGTTTTTAACCATATGAAACAGATGGCTCATGTATTTAGCTCGTCTATGCCGTGCCAATAACCATCTCTTTCTCTTTGTCACACACACACAATTATAATGAAGCAAGCAACCCACTCGTGTTTATAATATCCCACTGTAGACTATTTTGTTGTTGCTAAGACAGTTCACTTAATTCTACATCTCAGTTTACAGAGCTCTCTGTTAAGTATGAGTTATCTATAATAGACTAGGGCCATATCAAGGAGTATATCACTACAGAAATCAACATTGAGCATTGACTCTTTGTAGATTTATTGTCCATGGAAGGATTAACTTATTTTAATTCTTTAGCTTGCTGACTCTTGCAGCAATCACATGAAGAAAGATTCATGTCCAATTTTACTTCTGATTAAACAATAGCATTATATACATGTGTGTGTGTGTATACACTTTTAGAAAACTAAAATTATATGCAGGTGTATATATTTCAAAAACAAAATTTCAGTTGTATATTCAAAATGATGTATTTCTCTATGATTTTATAAGAATATTTTTGTAGTTGGACCAATTTTCTAATGTCCATAGTTGATATATTACACAATTTTATAAACAAATCATATATCTTTTGTGTAAAAACAAAAAAAGTATGTTTTTTTTTTTCAAAATTATCTGTAGATATTTTTGATGTTAGTTTAGAAGTTTTCATATTTTTATCTTTTATTCTCATCGATGTATTTTTTGACTATTTGTATTTACTCTAATCAGCCATTTTATTCCATGCTTGCCTTTTTACAGTTGTAAGTAATTCAAGTCCTTTTTTTCTGTTATAAATATTTTAATATTGCTGCTGCTGCTACCATCACCATGAGAAATGATAAATAAAAATATTTATTAACACACCAGTTTTGTTTCCAGTCTTTTATTATTTTTAAAACTTTCATTTTTTTTTTTTTTGTTGATTCTATTACTGGCTACTACTACAATTTTCCATATTATACATTCCATTGTTTAATGATATTTGAATACTGCAATAATTGATCATTTTTTTTTTAACCTAGTATTAAATACAATACACTTCTATCACCCAATAACTCTTAACAACCTATATCACATGGAACCACAGTATAAAACAGCATTATGACTACATCACATTAAAAGTTAAAGTTTTTACTCTTCTTTACCCACTTATCTCATATAAGCCACAAAATATATGACAAAAAAAAAATCAATGGTAAAATGGAGTGGCTTATATTCAAGGTCAATATTTTGCCGATTTTCACCAACTTAGAAAATATTTTCACTTTGGGGGTGAATATTACACTGGTTTCACTTTGGGAGTGAATATTGCACTGGTTCATATTTCCTATTGTTTTTTTTAAATATATTTTGAATGAATATGGCCTTCAAAACGATCAGAAATTGGTAAAATTTTATTACATAATGGAATTGTGAAATAAAAAGTTCATGAGAATTTCAAAACTGCACCACCTAAAAATAATGTGTTGACTACTTGCTACGGCTTATAAAAGTGGATTGAATTTTTGCCTATTTCTCAGATATAAAATTGTTGGGGTCAACTTATATTTGAGTATATACAGTAGTTTTGAGAGGTTTGTAGAAGTAGAGTCCTCTAGGTCTCCTGTTGGCTTTGCTTTTAAAATTTGTCCAGTGATTCTTTCCTTAGACATTCTAACCACATGTCTGTAGTATCTGATCTGTGATCTCTCAATGTGGAGAAGTAGCTGGAGTGATTCCCAGATCTCCAAGCTATGCACCTATCATGTAACATTACTTATTCCAAATACCCTTCAGAGAAATCCCATTTTATTCATGATTGTATTCATTTGGTCATTATCCAAGATTCATGACCATAGGTAAGGGTAGATACAAATACTGAATTGTAGATAGCAAGTTTGGCTTTTACATCTACCTCCTTTCTCATAACTTAATATTGAAGCTAGCACATTATTGCATCAGCTCCTGCAATTCATGCTTTTAATTCAGGATCTTGCTTTCCATTACTTATGAACATTTCCACCTGCTTGAGTGTAGCTCTACTCATATGGAGAGAGCACAGTGCAGGTGTACTCTAGAGAATGAATATCTGTCTTCACAGCACTGATTTTTATTCCTGCCCTGCAGCACTCAGCAGCAAACCTATCTCTTGCAAGTTGGAGATCACCTTCCAAAGAGTTAAGTAACAACATGTCGTCTGATCCTACATCCACCTGCTTTGATACCACCTCCAACCTGACTGCACATGTCAATCTTGTTTGTGAAGTTTATGAATATATGAGATGACAATATGCACCTTTGGTAGGGTCTGACACCCACACTTAGCACAATTTTTCTGAACACAAATACTAAGGTATTCAAAACAAGAAGAAGCTGTCCATCAATCTCATACTGTAGCAAACCCTTCCACAAGTCCCTTTAAAATCATAGGCAGTATTTTTCATTAGAAAAAATGGTAATGAAAGGGTTAATAAATGATATATTGTGCCAACATGTTATTCAAGCTATCAAAGACATTTGGAATTAAAAGGTGAAAACAAAGAGAGAATCTGAAATCAACATTGATCATTGTTTTAACCTTTGTTTATATGCCTCTTTAGTTCTTATAATGCTGAAGTGTTTGTTATTGTGTTCTCTTGTTAAAGTGTAAACATGTATAGAATACTGGTTAGTTTAGGTACAGGACTCTGGTGTGAAGTAAACAAACACTCAGCAATAATTATAGAAGCTCAAGTGTGTAAATCTGTTAAAGACGTTTTGCTCACTACTACATAACTACTAAACATTTATCATACATGACTACAATGCCTTCTTTATACATCCCTTTTGACATTTGACAACTAGCTCATATATTATTTAGGATTAACATTTCAGTCTTTAGAAACCCTAATTTTGTTCATATCAACTGATTATCAACAAATTATCAAGAAGACAACCACTGATAACGATGTTATATATGAGGGTGTTTGGCTCATGATTATATGGTTGTGAGTTCATTTTTCAGCAGCATTGTGTCCTTGAGTAAGACACTTTCTTTTACAAACTCAGCTCACAAAAAGGAGTGGTACCTGTAATTCAAATGGTTACACTTGTCAATGTATCACACTGAACCTCGCAAAAAATTGTATTAACCCTTTAGTATTTACATTACTCTATATATACTATTTTATTTTCACAGTAAAGCTTTTCCTCATAATTATCTCACATAATATATCTATGAGATTTTGATATTATTTATTTTGAGAACAATACATTAACATCAGTATGAGTGGTCAGTTACAGCCGGTCTTGACAGAGAGAGGTGAGAGAATTCTTACCGGATACAGCTGGTTTAAATACTAAAGGGTTAAAGGTGCACATGTCATTTGAATGCTCAGCTAGTTGGATGTTAATTTCACGAGCTCACTGTTTTATTGATCCAACAATTGAAACACTGATCATAGTAACCGATGGAAATTCAACACACACTTTCTATCATGCCACATTTCAGTATATCTGCCAAAGTATTGTACTTGACATTATAAAGATTTTATTCTGTTTAACCCTTTAGCATTTTCTATACTCTACTATTATATTATCACGGTAAAGGCTTATCTCACATAATATGGAATCTACGAGATTTTGATGATGTTATTATTTATTTTGAGAGCAATACTTTAATGTCAGTATGAGTGGCCAGTTATGGCCAGTTTGAACAGAAAGGGGGTAGTGAATTCTAGCTGGTATGGCTGGTTTAAATGCTAAAGGGTTAATTCATGAATAATTATCAACAGTCAAGTCCATTTTGGGCCCAAGACTTAAAATTTTTAGCTGAAAATTTATTTTACAGCATCAATAAATTTGCTAACATTTACCAAATTTTAACCCAATTCCAATTTTCATTTGCAAGAATGTCAGTGAATTGGCAGTATCAGTAGAGCATTACTGTGTTTATCATTAAACGATTATGATGATGATATAAAGTTAAAGATATTTAATTCCTAGTTTGCAAATATAGTTGTGAAAGGGTATACAGCAAGTAAAGCTAAATAAGATAGGAACAATGAAGATGCATTAACATTATCTTACCACTGGATAATACAGTTTCATCATCTAAATATAACATACAGCTAATTATGTTAAAATCTAAACAAGGTTATTAATTAGTTCAATGCATTTGCTTAAGAAATGTGCTAAACCTGCCTAAGACAGTCTATCTAGTGGTGGTTGAGACTCTGCTGTAAATGAGTTAGTGATAGGAACAGCATCCAGCTGTAAAAAAAAATACCAAATTAAAATATTCCTGTTTTATTTAATAATTGTTGTTTATCCCTAGCAAACCTATGATCAATGACATTCTAGCCACGATCATCCTGCCTTTTTAAAGAAATGATTTGTCTACTTTCTGTAGCATATTAAGTGTGATGGTGATATGTAGCCTTGGTTAACTTTAATCAAGCAAACCTATGTCATGATTTGTAAGGGCTCCAAATATACCATCTCCTAATTATTGGATTGGCAGAGTTGTTGAGCATTGGATTAAAATCCTCTATATTTTTTCCAGCTCTGACTTCAGATCCTGTCTAGGTCATCTTTGCCTTTCATCCTTTCAGGGATCAATAAATAAACTGTTCAGTGGGGTAGGGCAGAATCAAATCTGGCTCTGTGTGTTCTGAATTCAAATTCTGCTTCTTTCTGTAAGGAGTTACAAAGTCTGATATGACAATCAGCTCCTTTCTTTTTTAATTTTCATTGAAGCATGTGTTGCACACTTCCACAAGTAATTTATTATATGGAGGCAGTCTGAGTATTTGTGGTGCATGTAGAGAAGCCATTATTGTTGTTTGATCAAATGTCTGTCCTGATCTAGCAGGCCTATGATCAAAGGCATTCCAGCTAGAACCACCCGTCTTTTTCCTATGTGTAAGTAAGCCATGACTATTTTATTGAATGTGTTCTTTTTTTAATAAGTGTGGTGTGATTTAACCCATTCAATACCAACTTGCTTCCGGTCCTAAGATACACTTCTCATTTATAAAACCTTCCAGCATAATTTTATGTAAGAACATGGGTCCTACCCATGCTAACATGGAAAATGGACCTTAAATGATGATGATGATGATTGTGCTAAGATGTGTTCCTAACATCAACTTATTAAAATAAGGATTAAGTTATTTTATTAAATCCTTTAATATTCTTAATCATTTTCAAAGAATGTTTGAAACTCAGAGAATGTATTTTGTAAGAAATATGGTAATGAAAGGATTAAGAAAGATTTGGCTGTTATTTCTAGCAGATGAAGTGACCACATAGAGACTCTCACTTGTTAAGTTGTATAAAGTGATAATATATATAATAACATAGAACTGATAAAGGTTTATGAATGTGTAATGGTGGTGATGGGTGATATATGTAATAATACAAGGATGGTGACAGGTGTCTGAAATAGTGGGGGACGTAGGTGTGTTTGTAGTAATGGTTGGGGTGAAGGTACATGATGGTGTGTAATGATAAGACCACAAATAGGATGATTGTGTCAGCCATACAGATATGATGATGGTGATGCTGTTGGATAGAGATGAGAAGTCAGAGCATAATAAATACTACTACTACAACTACTGTATCACTGTTGTTACCACTATTATTGCTATCCTCTTACTACTAAAACCACTTGCAATTAGTGCTAATGCTTCTTTCCCAACTCTTTTAGAAAACACTATAATCACAAGTCTATTTGTGAGATATGTATGCAACTTCTACCAACATCAGGCGATAGAAATTAGAGCTAAATCTTCTTCAAATCACACATTATCATCTCAAAAAAAAGGAAGGACACTGTTTAATGTAGTCTTCGATATACTGTATCCAGAAAAAATATTGGATGGTCATGACTGCATGTCTTTGATCATAGATGTGCTTCATAAGGTCTAACCAGGGGCTAAACAATGTTACTATGACTACTGCTCCAAATAATGCAGAAGTTTAGAGCTTTAGTTTCTTTAAATAGCTCTCCCGGCTAGATAAAACTTCTTACCATTATCATGATGTGTGCTAAGAAGGAAAGAAGACAGGACCATGATCCCATTAGGGAAGTGGCCCTGCTTGATATGTAGAAAAGGGGTAAGTAGAAACCTATACAATGTACACAATATAAATCTTGGCTACACAAGAGGTGCAGTGGGATAACAGGCAGACTAATAGAAAAAGGTAGACTTTGTATGAGGCGGATGCACAGGAGTAGAGTGTAGTAAGAGCATCAGTGAAATAAACTTTTTCTAATCTCAAGAAGGACCCATAGAAGTGGTTGATAGCTTCTGGTACCTAGGTGATCTAATTAATGGTGGAGGTAGTTGCACTGAGAGCATAGCAACTAGGATAAGAACGGGATGAAAAAGTTCAGGGAGCTACACCCTCTGTTGACATCAAAAGATTTCTCTCTATGAAAGAAAGGCTGACTGTATGATGCCTGTGTGCAAAGTTGCATGGTAGTGAGATATGATTAATGAATGCAGAGGATATGCAATGGCTAGAGAGAAATGAAGCAAGTATGCTCCAATGGATGTGCCAGAATGACAAAGCATAGATGGGCTGAGAGAAAAACTGGATATAAGAGGAATCAGATGTAGTGAGCAGGAAAGAAGACTGCTTATATGGTTATGTGATGTATATGGATGATGATCATTGGGTGAAGAAGTACCAAGAAATCCCAGTAGAGGAAAACCAAGAATATCTGGACAGAGGTTGTGAAAGCTGATCTCAAATCAATGAATCTCACAGGGGAGATGACAAAGGACCACAACAAGTGGTGAGATGCTGTGCTGCAAAAAATAAACAAATAAAAAAAACCTATGCAAGCATGAAAAAACAGACATAAAATCATAATATAATCATCATAACAGAATCATGCTTCTGATGATCATCATTCATTTTCTGAACAGAAATACCCTGTGGTGTTTAATTACAGCTCTTACTTTCTGAGTTCAAATCCTGCTCAGGTCAACATTTTTTTTTTATCCTTCCGAGATTGATAAAATAAAGTACCAATCAAGTATTGGTACTGATATAATTGATTGCTCCTTTCCCCACAAAAAAAACATCTCTGTCCTTGTGTTTGAGTAAGCAATTATTGTTGTGGGCTGTGGATTGGTAGAAATATTAGAGGAGTAGTATCTGTTCTGGTTCTTTAGTTCAAATACTGCTGAGGTTAACTTGAATCTTTTGCAGATTCAATAAAATAAAATACCAGTCAAGTATTGGGTTTATTTAATCAACTAAACCCACCCCATCCTCATTACATATTTTTAGCCTTGTAACTATGTTAGAAAATATTATTATTCAAGTAGTAGTGATTATTGTGTCTGCCATAATAATAGGTGATACCACCACTGTCAACTGCTATAATAATAGGTGATGCCACCACTGCCATAATAATAGGTGATACCACCACTATCAACTGCTATAATAGGTGATACCACCACTGCTATAATAATAGGTGATACCACCACTGCTATAATAATAGGTGATACCACCACTGCTATAATAATAGGTGATACCACCACTATCAACTGCTATAATAGGTGATACCACCACTGCTATAATAATAGGTGATACCACCACTGCTATAATAATAGGTGATACCACCACTGCTATAATAATAGGTGATACCACCACTGCTATAATAATAGGTGATACCACCACTGCTATAATAATAGGTGATACCACCACTGCTATAATAATAAGTGATACCACCACTGTCAACTGCTATAATAATAGGTGATACCACCACTGCTATAATAATAGGTGATACCATCACTGCTATAATAATAGGTGATACCATCACTGCTATAATAATAGGTGATACCATCACTGCTATAATAATAGGTGATACCACCACTGCTATAATAATAGGTGATACCACCCACCATTACTAAAATAATAGGTGATATTACCACTCTCAACTGCTATAATAGGTGATATTACCACTCTCAACTGCTATAATAGATGATACCACCACTGCCATAATAATAGGTGATACCACCACTGCCATAATAATAAGTGATACCACCACTGTCAACTGCTATAATAATAGGTGATACCACCACTGCCATAATAATAGGTGATACCACCACTGCCATAATAATAGGTGATACCACCACTGCCATAATAATAGGTGA
The DNA here is from genome assembly GCA_964016885.1 of Eledone cirrhosa. Taxonomy (NCBI): domain Eukaryota; kingdom Metazoa; phylum Mollusca; class Cephalopoda; order Octopoda; family Eledonidae; genus Eledone; species Eledone cirrhosa. Next base: position 26,512,042 of record OZ024743.1, on the reverse strand, counting down.
TACCACCACTGCTATAATAATAGGTGATACCACCACTGCCATAATAATAGATGATACCACCACTGCCATAATAATAGGTGATACCACCACTGCCATAATAATAAGTGATACCACCACTGTCAACTGCTATAATAATAGGTGATACCACCAGTGCTATAATAGGTGATACCACCACAGTCAACTGCTATAATAATAGGTGATACCACTACTGCCAACTGCATTATTATGGCTACTAGAACCATCACTACTGTCCATCTTATCACAACACAAACCACCTCACTACACATACAACTACATCCTCCACCACAATTACACACACTAAAATTAAGAAGTGTCAATGCAGTGGCTTGATCTGAGAAAGAATAACAGTCAAACCTCACTCAAGAGACACTAGTTTTCTTGATATATATCTATCACCTAGTTTAACACCTCCACCTGGCTCTTGACTGCAAACATTTGGGCCAAATCTCCAAGGCACAGGCCCAGGCAAAATGTTTTTGTGGAAGACCAGCAGTTTCCCATGCATACCAGTCTCCCCTCTCCACACCACTGATTTTATCCAAGAGAAAAGCAAAGACCAATACAACTTGGTACCAATGAAATGGCAACTCATTTCTGCAGCTGAGTGAACTGGAGCAATGTGAAATAAAGTGTCTTGCTCAAGGTTACAACGCATTGCCCAGCCTGGGAATCAAACTCACAACTTCACAATTGTGAATCCAATGCTCTAACCACAAAGCCATGTGCCTTCACCACATACATATACACACACACGTGTTCACTGGACTTTCGCAAACATTGAAGTGTTTGCCTATGGCATATTAACTCCTTCACATAATTGTGTTAACATCTGATGATGTCATGCCAGTTGCTGTTGTAATGATTGCATAACAGTCCCACACTGATGCTATTGATCATATTATGCAATAGATATGATTATGTAATGTCTGTCTGATAATTCATACTTAGAAACTCCATTGCATTTGATCACAACCACAATGCTGGATATATACAACTGACATGGAGTACTCTTACCTACTTACATTTGTTTATCAACAAAACATTGCAATGCAACTCTTATGGATAAGAAACTTGGTAATTAGCTATATATACATATATGCAGAGGAGATGAGGAAGGAATGCAACAAGTGGAGAGATGTTGTGCTGAGAAAGACCCATCCAACCCATGCAAGCATGAAAAAACGGACATAAAAATTATTGGGTAATGATATATCATTATTTAACATCTATTTTTCCACACTTGCTTGAGTTAGATGGGTTATTAAGTTATGAGACAAGTCAGCTTAGATGACCATGTCTTGCTCATATAGAACTGTTTCTGACTTGGTTTCTGTGGCTGGATGCCCTTCCTAATGCCAACCACATTATAGCATAGACTGTGAGCTTTTTATCATGGCATCAAAACGACCATCTATAGGGTGGACTGAGTGCTTTTTTGTCATGTCACCAGTACAACCACCTTACAGGATGGACTGAGTATTTTTTGTCATGACATGTAACCAGTAAGACTGCCTTGCAGGGTAGACTGGGTGCTTTTTGTTGTGTCATTAGCACAATCACCATACTGGGTGGTTTTAGTGCTTTTTGTTGTGGTGGTAAGTCTATGGAAGAGCAGGTCCATCTTTCCATGCTTGTATGCATAGGTTGGCCAGGTGTATCAAGGGTTGTAGAAAGTGAGGGTTGGGAGGTGAAATGAGTCTGTAGGTTGGGGGTGAGTATTATGATGCAGGAAGATGTATGAGCAGGTTAGGGTGAAATCTAGTGCAGACAAGTGTTCTCTAGATGTTTACTTCATCCTGTGTATATGAGAAGGTGAGTCTTCTGCAGTACAGCAGATCGTTGGAGGTCTTGATCCTGAATCATCACTTATGAAAGGTTTAACTGTGCAAACCTAGCTTTATCCCATGTTTTCCTAGGTCTTCCTTTTTCATAGTTTCCTTCAACTTCAAGCGCCCTGCATCTTTTGATACAACTGTCATCCTCCATACACATTACAAGTCCATACCACTAACGGTGATGATGATATATATATATATGTTTGTGTGTATATATATATATATATTCCATGGGAACAAGCCGAATCTGAACAATATGCCCTCACCCTCTCCCACTGCAAAGTGGTCGGGGAGGTGTCACAACAAAAAAAGCACCCAGTGCACAGAGTAAAGTGGTCGTGTAGGCGCCATGGAAAAAAAGCACCCAGCTGTAGAAATAAAGCCAAAATCAGTTCCTGTATGAGCAAGATAAGGTCACCCGACCTGACATTGCCCACAACAGGACAACCTGTCTAACCCATGCTAGCGTGGAAGAATGGATGTAAAATGATGATGATGACATACAACAGTTCTGTAGGAAGGGCATCCAGCTGTAGAAACCAAGCCAAAAATCGGTTCATGAGCATAACATGGACACCTGACCTAGTATTGCTCACAACAGGATAGCTCGTCTAACCCATGCCAACACTCCAAACGGTGATGAATATGATATATATGATGGATTCTCCTGTCATTGAAGTTGTCTGTAAAGTGGCTGAGTATTTCATAGATACATATCCGTTTCACATAATTCTTAAGTCGAGGTTACAGATACAATCTAACAGTTTATATATATCATCATCATCATTTTACGTCTGCTTTTCCCTGCTTGCAAGGGTGGGATGGGAACTGTTTCTGGCTTGATTTCTACAGCTGGATGCCCTTCCTAACACCAACCTCATTTACAGTGAGTGCTGGGTGCTTTTTTGCTGTGGCACCTCCACAACCACTCTGCAGTGGAATGATAGGGATCCCAGTCCTATCATCTCATTTCTACAGCTGAGTAAACTGGAGCAATGTGAAATAAAGTGTCTTGCTCAAGGAAACAACATTCGATTGCAAGGCCAATGCTCTAACCACTAAGCCATGTGTATATATGTTAATAGGTATTTTCTCAGGAATGTCACAGCATGACCAAAAACAATCAGAATTTCTACTTAGTTTCAATTCCTATCTAACAATAATTATAACTTTACCCAGTTTGACATTAATAACTATTTTTCTCCCAACAAAATATTTTAAACAATTTTATAAAAATATATCCTTACATATCTGAAAAAAGTTGTGTTTGATGATGCTTTCTAGTATAGTAGAGTGGAAAGGGGCCACAGTAGAGGAAGACCAATGAAGACCTGGATAAATTCTAGAGAGCTGATCTCAAATTGCTAAAGCCCACAGAAAAAATAACAAAAGTATCTGCTTGCTAGCTGCAGTAATCTTCACATTTCTTTATTGCAGCAATTGATGCCAATAATGTGTCTACACAGGCACCAGTTTACTCAGCAAAGACATTTCTACTTTCTGATAAAACAAAACATTAAAAATATTTGCTACTAGGATCAAGCAAGCATCTGACTATTTTTCATACAAAATATATTTCCTAAATTTGCTTGTTAAAGACAAGACACACTCCAGAAGATGATGTTTACAGAGAAGTGAGTTTCTAGAATGGATTCATTAGGATCTTATATGTAGGAAACAACAACAGAATCACTTTACTGTGGCTGTTGATTACTTGAAATTCAGGTGACACAAATACGAAAATATATTAACATTCTGTCTTCAGAGGATATTATTGAAGTTTAACAAGGTTTAAAAAAAATAAATTGACATGAGATTATAAGATTTTATATCAGTTTTCATTGCTTATCTTCAGCATAAATTAAAAGTTACTTTTCATATATACCAATAAGCATTATAATATATATAATAAGTATTCTTTTTTAAATTTATCTAGATCACTTCAGTTCAATTATAAATTAATATATATTGTATTTATCAGAAGAGTCAGTTACATTCTCAGCAAACCAAATTCAAATGGAGAAATAAGCAAAAATCAGTTTTGATTCAATTTTCAATAACAGTGAACTTGTTACATGGATGGTTTTGCAATATAAAGAGATGTCTTGTCCTCCAATCACTGGTGGACACAGATATGTAGGAAATTGTCAGGATAGCTTAAATGCTCGCACAGCCATAAAATTGGAGTCTCCCATGGTACTTCAATGCCTTGAATATACACTTGTGGCTTCAGTTTGGCTGAAAAATAAAAGATAGAATATAACCTTTTATACTTCAATTATAAAATTATATATTTTTAACAAGTGATAATATGGTACCAGCATCAGCAGCAATCATTTTAAGGCAACCATGCTAGCATGGAAGATAGACATTAAACGATGATGATGATGATGATGACGCTCTGCTAAAGTAAGCATTAGTTTTTCAGGTCACATGAAAAACTTCATGCTCATCAATGGGTCCTTTTTGAAGCAATATTTTACAGATTGATTTAACTTTGACTAATCCCTATTTAACTCCACAAGTTTTATATTATCATCATAAATGTTTTTTCTCTTTTTTCTTTTAAAATTCAAGACTTCCATTAAAAATGTTTCCTTATATTGGCACAAGGCCACAAATTTATAAGGGTTCACTGGACTGATCCAAGTATATTACCTGTATTCATTTTATTGGCTTCTGAGTGATGAGAGGTAAACTTGCTTCTTGTGGAATTTGAAATCACAAAACTAAACCCTGCATGACAGTCAGTCCAACACTTCTGCTAAACTACCACCTACAAGACCTTAATAATTATTTACTACATTTTTTACATTGGAAAGATTTGAAATAAATTACTTTAACCCTTTAGCATTTATTTGTGGTAAAGGCTTCATCTCACATAATATCGAATCTACAAGATTTTGATATTATTTATTTTGAGGACTATATCTTAACATCAGTATGAGTGACCGGTTACAGCTGGTTTGAAAAGAAAGAGGTGAGAGAATTCTGGCCGGATAAGGCTGGTTTAAATGCTAAAGGGTTGATAAAGTCTAGGCCTTAACTAACTTCATTCCAGCTTAAAAAGGGAAAACCATTTTCATAAAGTGTAAAAATAAAATAGCTGAAATATATAATTTACTTTCATCTCCATTGAAATCAGGTAGAGCCTGTAGCATCAAATCAGACAGCAAATGTACAGTGCCATTTTCATCAATAGGTTTGAATAATTGCTGAGAAAATGAACCGTCTGACTGTAATAGAAAACATAACAACAAAACTATATAAGTCATCAATAATAAAGAAGAAAACATATTTATAAAAGCATCAAATTTTCATCACAGCCAAATCTGTTACCAAACAAATTATGTTTTTATTAACCCTTTTAATGCTAAACAACCCGAAACCATCCCTGGTTCTACAATTCCTAACTGTTTATATATACCTAAAAACATTCCATCATAATTTTATGTAAAATTGTTTGTTGAGTTATGCTTCAACTTTATAACACCAACTTTATAATGAGAAAGTTAATTATTTTAAAAACTCCATCCAAATTCTTGATTATTTTCAAAATTCTTTGAAAATTATCGGAGCTGTGATCTCTCAATTCGGGCATGTGGTTAGAATACCCCAGGAAAGAATCGCTGGACAAATTTTACGGGCAAAACCAACTGTCATGAGATCTAGGAGAAGACCTAGAGCAAAATGGTTGGATAACATCCATGAGCTTGGCTGGTCACACTTGGGGATCCAGCTGGATCAGTTGGAGATGGGTGCTTCTGACAGGACCTACTGGAAGGAGTGTTTGAGGACTCTACCCCCAAGACCCTCTCAGGAATAAGTGGGCGAAGAAGAAGATTTGAAAATTGTAAGCAGAATCTTTTATTAGAAATATAGTAATGAAAGGGTTAAAGCTAAAATCTAATGTAACATCTAAATTATTTTACCTGATGTAATGATGCACTCAATCTTTAATTACTTTTTCCCCCAGAAAGGATGTATAAGTGGTACATATAATACAAAACTAAGCAAACTAACATCGATATAGTCACCCAGTACTAACAATGTAATACATAACTTACTGTGATTGACATGTTTTTTTTTTGTTTTGTTTATCTCCATGACAAAGAATGTATTGAAAGTAGGAAGACTATGTACATAACCAACCACTCTCCCTCACTCAAATACTGTGTTTATAGAGCAATAATAATATGCCATGTGTATCCCATCAAATGAGTAAGGGATGAATTGGAAATATCTATAGCTTTCTACCATGCAAAGGAAATTCTGGTGCAACTGTAATCATATTTTCAGCAAGTTGTTTTCTAACTACTATTTCCATCATAAATATATTTTATCTACCATTATTACAATTACTTTAATGATATCTTGATTCCATTCAAGCTAAGATACAACAAAATTTCATCTACTTCAGGCCATCACTAACATACTACCGAAATACTTCTAATATGATGTTACAATACTATATGTTTCCCCCTGTCTTAACTTTTTACTCAGTAAAAGATTACACAGTTCATATGTTTTATCAAGAGAAGTTCTGGAATATTTCTACAAAGAAAATTATGTATGTGGAGGATGACAACTATATAAGGAGGTACAGAGAAATCTCAGTGGGTGGTACTTGTGGAGTTGTCCTTTCTCATTACTTCTCCTCCCCCACATTACTCTTTGAATCCAACCACACCCGTCATACACACATAACTTTATACTTATTATCCTCCCCATATTATACTGTCACCCCCACCCCCCACTTACCCATGACATCATACTTATTCGTCTACTATGACAATCACCCTAGTACTAGTGCCATGCTAAAACACAGCTAGTACACTCTGTAAAGTGGTTGGTGTTAGGAAGGGCTTCCAGCTGTAGAAACCATACCAAAAAGAGTTGAGAAGACCCTTCAGTTATGACACAACCACCTGTCTAGAGCTGGAGCCACAAAAAATGTAGTCAGTATACACTGTAAGGTGTTTAGTGATAGGAAGGGCATCCAGCTGTAGAAACAAAAAAAAAATGGGTTAAAAGGACTGAAGAGTTGTGTCAAAGACATGACAACCTCCTAAGTGCTGGTGCTATAATAAAATGCATAGTGAACTCTGTTGAGTGCAAGAACAGTAGCTCCAATCAAGTAACAACCTGTTGAACCCTTGCTGATAGGGGAAACAGGTGTTAAATGATTATGAAGGTGATGATGGAAAGCTTAACCCATATCAAGCTAGCTTTCAATTTTAAACTCTAAACAAAAAGTTGGATGGTTTTAACCCATTAGCATTTACATTACTCTATATTTACTATTATATTTTCACAGTAAAGTCTTTATCTCACATAACATCGAACCTATGAGATTTTGATATTATTTATTTAGAGAACAATACCTTAACATCAGTATATGTAGCTGGTTACAGCCAATTTAAACAGAAAGAGGTGAAGGAATTCTGGCCAGATACGGTCAGTTTAAATGCTAAGGGGTTAAGGAATCTATTCAATATCTCTAGCAGTTTGCTTTGCAATTATTTTCTATTAGGTTATCTGGATACTCTGTTAGTTGTGATATAATGTATTAATGAAATACAAACATGCTTATTTTTACAAAGGCTTTACTGATTAGTGAACACAATGAGAGGAAGAAGATGAATATGATAATCTACATACCAAATATATCTTGTAAGGAATGTACTTGAATTTCTCTTCACCAGATTCCATGAGTTTACGATTTACAGACCAAAACTGGTCAAATTTGTCTGAAGCAGAAATATGTTTAACAATGAAAGTTGATGATGCACTCATCAAGACATGCACACACACACACACACATTTGCACTGAAACACAACAAGGACTCAGACACACACACTCTTTCCTGTATAGTTTCAATAAAGCCAGATCTATTGAAGACTTGTTCTCCTACATCACACACCAGTGGTCTCATCCTTAACATCAGTATATCATTCAATTGTGTTTGGCATGAGAGCTACTCCACTGCTGGAAGGTTTCTTTGACCTGCAGTCATCAACTCTGGTGTACTCCAAGAATTGGTTATGTTACCAATATGCTTCTTTTGTTATGATAATTCTAATAAAAGACACAGTTTTCAAATGATTTTGAAAATAATCAAGAATTTGAAAGAATTTAGTAATATAACTAATTTTCTCATTAAGTTGGTGTTGGAACATAAAGGTTCTTACATAAAATTATGATAGAAGGGTCTTAGATAAATTTAAACACTTTAAAACAAACAGTTTTATAATATAATATGAAGAGTAATTTGAAGCAGTATGATATCAAAAGGGTTAATGATCTACTTGCTATTGTAAGCACAATGATAAAACCATTCTTTTTCAATCCTTTCACAAACTGACATCATCTATGTATTCATATAAAACTTGCATTAGTTCCAAGAAAAATCTTGAAAATATCTGCTAACTGACATATCAAACAAAATTTCCCTCAACAGTACAAAAACTACAATCCTGCATAGCATTCTCTATAAACATGAACAACACATGATTAAATTCCTCAAAGTCACTACAAATATATGTCCTCACAATTTTCTTCTGATCTTTCTACTTTTTGGCACAAGGCCAGCAATTACCCAGTGCATTACTGGTACTTTATTTTATCGACCCCGTAAGGATGAAAGGCAAAGTTAACCTCGGCATAATATCAAAAAATTACACCTCAAAAACTAAGTTTCATCATAAGAGACAACATATTTTAATTCTGATCAATAGCTAACCTTCCTTAACAAAGCTCAGTGATAGTGCTATACACAGGCATTCAAAAGGGAGATGGATGTATCCTAACTGATTGATTGGCAAAACCTAACTCACCAACATACAACCACTGAATCACAAAAATATTTTTTTCTTTTTAAATCTCTACAGATAATACAATGGCCTCTGTTCTTCTGAGTCAGTAGGATGCACACCATGTTCACTTAAACCCATCTAATGTACTTACCTTCCCTCATTCTTACTATGTCATATCTGTCAGAGACAACACTAAAAACTTTGTCTAATTCTTCTTAGAGCTAAAGCTGTCTGCAATACTCTACCTACCATCCATGTATTCACATATATCAGTCTAAAGAAATTCATTATAAATATCAAGTACATTCATTTAGCCAAGTTGGCTGGGCTTACAAAGGCCATAAGTGCTGCACCTCCTCCTGCTCCTCTGACTAATTAAGAAAAATTAAGAGACAAAGATTCAGACATACAGAAATATAAAGGTAGAGGCAAAGATACATATACACCCAGATATACTGACAGACAGAAATATACAACTAAAACAATACAAACCATTTAAGAGTCCCAGCCATAACTGTTTATGATCTTTCTTCTGCATGCCATTAATGATCTGACTACGATGTTTTAAGGCATCAGCTTCCTTCACCATAGACATGAAGTGGGCTTCTACCACATCCTTGTTGGAACAATGCAGCAGTTCATCTTCTGGAAAGTTCTGGAAAGTTCAGAAAAAAAAATTAGAATGGTTTATAGATTTGGGATATTTTAAATTTTACTTTCAAGAACCAGAAGATTTGCAATTCTGGGTTTCTAAATGAAGTCTAACTCTTTTGTTACCAAACTGTCTGAAACTGCTTCTGCTCTTATGACATGAAGCTGTTTGTTTTAAAGTGTATATATTTATTTAAAGTCCTACCATCAAAATCTTTTATAAGAACCTCATGCTCTAAACATAAGATAATTAATGAAAAAAGTTAGTTATATTATTATTAAATCCCTCCAAAGTTTTCATTATTTTCAAAATTATTTTGAAATTATATGCAGGATTTTTCATTAGACATATAGTGACAAAAGAGCTAATTTACATTGTTTCACTGGTTATAGAAGATATCAGAATTGCTGTCATGTCTGTCTAACAAGGAAGACAGACATTAAATTATGAAGACCTAAAAGATTTGTACACAAACCAGTAAGGGAACTTCTTTGTAATAATTTCACTTGAAAATATTCAACAAACTCCTTACTGTTTCCTAAATGGGAAGTATGTCTTACTTTGAAAACAAGATGTTTGACCCAAATCTATGTATTGATCATCTTATATATCCATGCCCAAGGCTTCTGTAGTTATGGATTGTAACTAAATATTTCATTGTAATATGTATCTCGGCTGACAGTTACTCAAGTTTCACCAAAGTCAATCAACCAAGATATAATAAATACAGCTCCATTACATTTATGGAGTCACACCCATACCTCAGTAAATGTCTGTTGTTATTTATATACCATGTGTAATCTACAACTCAACATTAACATCAATAAATGTTTCATTAACAACTTGTGTTTGCAAGGCTCTACTAAGATTTACAATAATCTTACATAAAAGAGACTATCTAAAGAACAAATGACCAACAGAAGCTGAAACATTTTAGTCAGCAGAGATTACCTGAAAGTGAACAGTAAGTTTCCAAGGTAGATTTTCCTCAGAACCATAAAGATCAAAAAGAACTCCTACAGGGTAATGCCTGTGAATACAAGACAAAAGAAAAGATTTATTTATATATCTATGTATTTTCCTTAGCACATGAAACATAAAATAATCATATATTAATTTTGAGAAGACAAAGCAGAGCTCATAGCCTTTTCCTGCTTACTGTCTCTGAATGAAGACACTGCAGGATAAAGAGGACTCTTTATCCTGTTATTAACACATACCATTCCATTAAAATATTGCCACAGGAACATCTTACCATTTTAATGGCTGGCCTTCAAATTCTAACCAGAATTCACCTTGTATCTCAGTATCAAGAAACTTTTGGAAGTATTTTTGCACTTTGTCTGTCACCAATGGAAAATAACTTAACCGAGGTACAAGTAACTGAAAAAGAAATGGAATAGAATACATCATATTATCATAGTAATAAGTGGAAAGGGTTAACAATAGAACAAATGTTTTAAGCTTATTGATCTACAGTTGAATGAAAGAAAGCCTCAGCATAACTGGCTTAACCCTCTAGCATTTAAACCGGCTGTATCCAGCCAGAATTCTCTCACTTCTTTCTGTTCAAACCAGCTATAACTAGTTGCTGATGTTAAGGTATCGTTCTCAAAATAAATAACATCAAAATCTCATAGATTCGATACTTTGTGAGATAATTATGTAAGATAAAGCCATTACCAAAAAAATACAATAGTATATAGAGAGTAATATACATGCTAAAGGGTTAACTATGTTGGTTGTAGGCCTACTTGTCCACACTGACCAATTGTAGGTTAGACAAGGTGCTCTTGCAATGATCATCAGCTTGTAGGTGGAATTTGAACACAAAATGCAAAAAGCCAGAACAGACATTCTAGCAATTCCATCAAACCAATGCCCTCAACTAGTAATTTCAATCCTGAAAAGATGAAAAGCAAGCAAAGATCACCTTTAATAAGTTTTACTGAATGATAAAGGTGAGCAGAGTAGAAAATATATTCAGCAGACAGGAACATAGAAACTCTTATTTTCCTCCATCATCATCATCATCATCATCAACGTTTAACGTCCGTGTTCCACGCTTGCATGGGTTTGGACGGGGGTAGTCCCACTTGAAGCAAGAGTGATTGTCTTGCTCGCATAGGACTGTCTGGCAGGTTTTCTACAGTTGGATGCCCTTCCTAACACCAACCACATTTACAGTGTGGGTCTGGGAGGTTTTTACCGTGTTGCCTACACGGCCACATTACAGCGTGGACTGTGTGTTTTTTTGTCGTGACACCTACACGATCTCATTTGTTTCGGCCTGGATGGCGCGGCACCAACATAACTTTACATAGAACGGGGTGGTGTGGATGGGGTGGGGGTGGTGGTGGTGGGACGGGGTGTATTTTGTTAGAGATGCCTACTGGCTGGAGTAGGTTTTACTATATATTTAGGTAAGGCGGGTCTTCTCTGTTACTGAGTACCGCCAAAGGTCTCGGTCCAGTGACATTGTCTTGGAGAGGTGTAAGTGTGTGATGTCGGAGTTTATCAGCTCGTCCCAGGTTTTTCTAGGTCTGCCTATTCCGTGACTACCGTCTATCTCTCATATAAATACAATACCAGTGTTTATACACTATTCTAAACAAATGAATTTCAGAAGCAATGAGAGAAAACAAAAACGCTGACAAACTGAGGGACAGAATGCATTTTTTGACAAATGAATTGTTTCCTAAAGAATAAATCATTTCAAAGATACTAGTTATAATTACATTATACTAATACATAATCCATTGTTTTATGCTGAAATAAGTAAAATTCAGTGTCTTCTCCAAACTTTAATAAACTATGTTTCACTAACTCATCTGTTAGTAATTGTATGTGTTAGTGAGTATTATACCTATAAACTGCCCACTCATTTTCTCTAATCCATTGGAGAAAAGATTCTATAGAGAAGAGATTTAAATAAACTTCACTAGAAGACATTTTCCCCCCTTCTTCCCTCCACACTTAGAAAAGACAAAGTTTGTACCTTGGCAAGTCCACTTATGTTTAGACCACTCTTAAAACCAATTGTATAATATTTAAGCAAGTGTAAATGGATGCCTCTAGGTAAAGATTCATGTTGCTCTCCCCTTCTCTTTCTCGCTCCCCATCATTTTAGGCTATATTAAACCTAGTGATCAATGGTAGCTTTCAGTAGATGCTTTTGCTGGCAGTGAATACAGAGTATCCAAGTGATAATTCATTATATTACAGGAAAATAGCTAATGAATGTGAGATGATAGCACATATCCACCTCTTACTTTCATGACCAGAACAACAAAACAGCTAGGCAATTCTCTGCCTATCGGACAAAATTTCAGAGTTGCTACTTATAAATGTCAACATGATAAAGGGTAGGTACGGTGAGGTTGTGGAGATGCTAGAGCAGAGATGAGTGGAAGTATGCCATGTGCAAGAAGTGAGATGGAGGATGGCTTCGGCCAGATTCACCTGGGGATGAGGTGGTTACTATTAACTGAGAAATGGGGAGGAAGTACAAGATAATTGAGGTAGTCAGGGTGTGTAATAGGATAATTAGACCTAGGCTACCTTTGGACGATACAACAGCTACTATAATCTCTGCATATGCTTCATAAGCTGGACTTGCAGGAGATCAGAAAGGTAACTTCTATCAAGTCCTCTCTTATAGATTACCTTAATGACGAATAACAGTGGCCTCATTATCATGGCTGGTGACTTCAATGGGCATGGTACAAGAAACAAGGAGGGGTTTAGGCTTCTGGAGTTCTGCAATGCATATGACCTAACCATTTGCAAAAACAAACTTCAGGAACCAGCCAACCACATGATTACCTACCAATCAGAGGGATATATAAACCAAATTGACTTCATCCTCACCAGGAAATGAGATAGACGAATGGTTATGAATGTTGAGAGAGAGAGTGACACCACTATTGTCAAAGAATATTGATTTCTGGTATGAATGAATGAATGAAAGCAGTTAAGAACAAGTGCAACCTATGTATTTTGCCTCACATATGTGTTCTGTGAATTTTAAATATGAATTTTAGAAGGTTTTTTTTTTTTTTTTACAGATTGTAGTATTTATGTAACAGACAAATAAAAAGGATGTACAGTTATTATAATATAGTTTAGTATTGTAAAGAAAACAAAATGAACAGGAATTTGTTAAAGAAAACTAATGACGATTCCAATTAACATACGTAATAAAAAAATGGATCAGGTTGTTCGTTGACAATTTCATCTGGAGACAAACTGAAAGATACTGGAATTCGTCCTTCCCAGACTTCACGAAGAATCTCTCGGTCTTCAGCCATGTTATACACCCAGCATATTCCCGTCACCTAAACAAACAGAAAGAAAAAAAGAACTAATACTTATAAGATTATGGAAGATGTATATTGCTCTGCTCCTCTTTACCTCCACTTCCTGCCAAAAAAATTTGTTATGTCCTTCAGGGCCTCATAACTTAACTAGCGCAGGGCCTCATTTGTCCTAAATCCGGCACTGCATATGGGGCATTTACTTCTAGCTCAAGGGCAAAGATTAAGGCCTCTTGCCATTGACCATGGACAGCCCAACTGGCTCCAACATAAACTCTAGCTAGAACTTATTACATAATTAAAATCAACATAATGTGGTGAGTGAAGCAACAGGCATTCAAGTGACATTGACAATCCCTGGTATTGCTTTATATTAATTCTAAAGAGATATATGTGTATAGGTGAGCAGAGTGGGTAGAAGTCATGACTGTTCCAGACCCCCTGCAACAGTATATAACTGAATGAAGCCATGTTGGGTATCTCTAGTAATAGTAGTAGTAGTAGTAGTAGTGGTAAATAAGAATCTAATGCGCAGGTTGTGTGGTTGAACCACACACAAGGGGGAGTCATATTCTAAAGGTGGGCATAACTAGATAAGGCATGATTGGATAAAGTTAAGTACAGAGTTTTGAGATGAGAAACACAAGACATAACGAGCACTGTACACAATAATTTCATTATTGGTGGATTGGCAGTATCGGTAGAGGGTCGGACGCCATGCTTTCCAGCATAGTTACGTCCCTTTATGATCTGAGTTCAAATCCCGCCGAGGTTGACTTTGCCTTTCATCCTTACGGGGTCGATAAAATAAAGTACCAGTAATGCACTGGATAATTGCTGGCCTTGTGCCTAAAGTAGAAACAATTATTATTATAGGAAGTGTACTGGTTTAACCCTTCAACATTTAAACTGGCCACATCCGGCCATAATTCTCTCACCTCTTTCTGCTCAAACAGGCCATTCTGGCCACTCATACTGATGTTAAGGTATTGTTCTCAAAATAAATAATATAAAAATATCATAGATCTCATATTATGAGGTAACGCCTTTACCACAAAAATACAATAGTATATATAGAGTAATATAAATACTAAAGGGTTAAGTAGAAGTATTAAATAGCTAACAGGTCTAGAGGGACAGTATTATCACAGTAATAGTAAAAGAGACAAGAGACTTACAGAGTACTGTTGAGTGAAGGTTTCTTAGTTGATGGACAACTTTTTTTCTCTCATAGATTCAGATTAGAACCTTTAATCCCAAAATCTGACCCATGAGCTAGCTTGAAATAAATCCTGTTGAAACAGTTAATTAGCCACAACATCTGTAAAAGTTTAAGGGACAAAATGATAAAATATCAATTATGCTGCATTGAAATATCAAGTTAAGGGCAGTACTACACATACATGCGGGAAACATGCAATTTAAAAATAAACTATTTTTGTGTATAATATTTATAAGCTTCCTAGCAATAATTAATTGATTACATGTGTGTACTTCTATTTAATCTTATATATTTGTTATATGATAATAAACTATTTAAAAAAACAAACAAAACATTTTAAGCCTTTTGTTACTATATCTTTAATGAGGGACACTGCCTATAATTTTCAAATGATTTTGAAAATGTAGAGATTTATTTCTCTGTATTAGGCTGGGGGCGAACATCCCCTCAATCTTACTACCATCTGGGTTGTCCAGAAGTGACGGCAAAAGACATGACGGCCTTACCCTGTGCCCCTGGTCGAGAGGCAGGTGCCTTGTCTGGACGTCACTGTTAGTGACTCTTTTGCTTCTTCCCACATCCTGGATGCTGCGGTTAGGACGAGAGCCAGTTTCCGCAGCCGAGCGGAGTAAAACCCTCAAATACTCTGATCTGTCGGCCAGCTACATTTTTCAGCCTGTGGCCTTTGAGACGTTTGGGGGAGTTGGGCCGCTGACTGCGAGGTTCCTCTCTTCACTGGCGGCTCGCCTAATAGAGGTAACTGGCGAATCTCGCGAGGGTGCTTGATTGTTCCAGCGCATTAGCCTCGCCATCACCCGAGGCAACACTGCGAGTGTACTGGCTTGCCTCAAAAATCATTAGAGAGGTTGCCCAGTACTCCTCGCGACGTTGCTGTCTTTTACTCTGGTGTTGGCTCGGTTGTTCAACCCTTCCTTTACATTTTCTTTAAAATTGCAACATTAAAAGAATATACCCTTCTGAAAGAATCACGAGCAATTTATAATGTTATCTAAGCATTTGTAATGTTATTTATGTATATATTTAAAACATATTTGTTATTATTCTACTGTAAATTTATTTATATGCTTTGTATATATATTAAAAAAAAAAGTATTCAGGAAAAAAACTTATTTTTACATAAAATCACAACGGAGTGTTTATAGATGAATAGAAACACTTTAAAATATACAACTTTGTATCATAAAATCTAGGACGGTTTCGAAATTGACTTAAGTTAATCAGAAATACTTATCCAGTATGATTAAACTTATCCAGTATATTCTTGATACTGCACGAAGTAATGAGGAAACCTCTACATGGTCACTTGATCTACCCGCTAGAAATAACAGTCAAATCTCCCTCAAATCAAAGATTGTCGACTGACACAGTAGTCTTAGATAAACTACGACTGGAAAATGATAGGATGGTCACAGCTGGAACGCCTTTGATTGTAATTCTACTTGATCAGAGCTGATCGGAAAATTGAAATAAAGCTAGCGATATTTTAACGCATAACATTCATTATACATTAAGCTAAACGAAGTGAACCATCAAGCCCAAGAGAGGTGAAATGTTAGAAAACAATACTTTCATTATTGAGTGTGACGCTTTTAGTTAAGCAGCCTACTCAAGACCAGCACCATGTCGACAACAGGATAAGAATTAATAAGCCTGGAACATCTTCAAACAAGGATGAAATTGGTCGGTCATTTCATTATACAAAAAAAACAACAACACAACACGATCATTGAGTACACTAAACAAAACACGAATCAGTCAAAATATAGCTATTGAAAACATTAGAGTACTGTGAAAGAGAGTAACATTTTATATACTACTATAGATAAAATAAATAGCTTTATATTTGTTTAATAGTTATATGTAAATGTTCACAGCTTATAAACACAAAAATATATTTAGTTAAAGGTTAAGATTGTTGAAAGTGAATTAGTTTAATCAAACTCCACGATACTTTAAGTCTGAAGAGGTGTGGCAGACATTTCAAGTCTTCATAAACTAGGGGCTGGAGATAACTGGGTGAGATAATGTTTAATTCGAATTGCAACGGGTTAGGAATTTATGGAAATTATTGGCAGGGATAGATATTTGAGGTTTTAAGGAGAAAGGAATGGTCAAAGTGCTTACTATCGAATACTTACTCTTAGTAATTTAGCTTTGGATGTCAACAATCGTATAATTATAAATAACAAATGAAGTAGATTGTTGGGGCTAGGGCATATAAAAGACTAATGTTTAGCAAACTCTAATTAGTTATTTCACTTTAATCACACAATTAAATTGTTCCGTAAATAGTTTCTACAGAAAGATAAGGTCGTCCGAAAGTATAAGAGAATAAAGTGTTTAAATTGTTGCAGAAAGAAAGAGAAGTAATAGTAAAAAAGAAATATGTTACTCACTTGACATAGGCCAAAAACATTTGTGGTGGTTGTGGTAAAGTCCAGAGTTATCTCCCTTTACTTGTTATCGGTGAATGATTGACGGAGTCTCTCATTTACTTTTCACTTGTCTCTAAACAGCCATAGTTATCTTTCTTTACTTGTCAGAGAAGATTGGCAGCATAACAATTTATTATTTTTTTTCAATTCAAGAATACTCTCATGACAAATTAAACATAAGTTCACAGAGTAATAGCTGTTGTTCAATCTTGTCTGAGCAAACCTTTTGCGCTTTGTTTATCATCAGGTCAACCCTGATCAAACGAGCCTATTGCTTTGCCATGGTCACTGGCCTACCTACTACCAAAGAGGAATGGATGCACTGCCCCTCCCCTTATTTTTCAATGGTGTATTTAGAAAATGGGGTTTATAAAAATTGTTCTGAAATATTTTCCTTACAAACTTTTCTTCTCAGAACACGAAAAAAAGGCCAAATATTTATTTAAAAACCAATCCAAAAAGGTTAACTAAAGAAACTGATCAAAAAATCCTCTAGGGAATTAGAGCACATACCCAAAGTGTTCTGAAGCACCCATTCTCCACCAAGTACCCAAGCCTGGTGATGGTCCTGCATATTCATCCTGTCTTTTAAAACAATTTATCTCAGATTACCTTATCTGATATGTTCCTTTTTTTTAAAGACAGTAGAGTGTGATTAAAAAGAGATTTAAGTGCTATCTGTAGCAGGTTGGGATTCCTCTATTAGACTATCACTCAAAAAGTATTCTATCATTCAGCTCCTGAATGATAGAATACTATAAATAACTAATATCTATAGAGTATTTGAAAAATACTGCAGTATGAAGGAACGCTTAAGTTCACTTTCCTTGTAAAATCGTTTCTCACAAATTTGCAAACAGAATGACAACCAAGTTAAAATATATTTTTATGTGATACATGAGAATTGATTGCTGAATATATGTAGAGGCTGGAGTGATAGAATCCATATGATGTGCTATATTAATTGGCACAGGCAAGTTGAGAGTAGTCCTGTCATCAGGCTTTGGTGCTTAGGTATTTCAGAACATTTTGAGTGGCCAAGGAATGGATTTCAGGACGATTTTTAAAAAACTTTATTTTCTAAATTTTAGGGTGCCCATTGAGAAGTAGGGGCAGAAGCATCCAGTTCCCTCCTCATCCTCTCTGGCAACAGAATTGGCTGTCAGAGTAGTAGGACATCAAAACTGATTGCATCCTCCAAAATGCAAAATTTTTTCTCTTTCTGATTTTATGTATGTTGTTGAAAAATATGAAAATTTTGAACTTTATAGATATTTCTTTTATTTAAATCGTTCTTTTAAAAATTATTTTAATAATATTTGTAATAACAGCTCGTGTTGATTTTGAAAACATTTTCTCTCAATTTTTGTCAGATTTGTTTTTGTTGTGGTGTTTGTGTAGTATACAATTTTTCTTTCTTTTGCATTGTTCCTATTTGTATATATTTTAATGGCCAGGATAATTAAAAGACAGAATGGGTAGACAGTGGCATGTGGTGAAAACTATTCTAGAGTAGTCAAATGTAATATTTCAGAGATTGTAGCCTCAGGAAGTAATACGATTTCTCTCAGCACAAAATGTAACAAATTTCCTCCAAAAGTTTATACCATTATCAATTTATTTATTATATTATCCTAACATATCAATGTTCTTATTTAAAATGTATGATAGGGAGGCTAGTAGTCTATGAAACTATGAAACAGAAAAAAAAAAAGGTAAGAAAGTTAAATAAATGGTAATTTTTATTATGCTGGTATTATGTTTATGTGTCTGCATGGGCCAAGTGCATTTTGGGTAGAATACTCCAGTAGTCAGGTAGATAGCCCTGGAAATTGGCACCTAGCTGGAATTTCCACTCAGTGTTCAAAGAGCTAGAACAAATATCACAAGGTGTCTTATCCAACACTCTAAATATTTTACCGTGTGTGTGTTATGGAATTTAGCTCTAAAAATAGTCCAGTAGGGACTTTCATGAGGTTTTGTAGTAAATGTCAACTCTTGATACCAAATTGCTCTTCATTCCATGTTACAAAACTATTTGTTTCAAAGTGTCTACATTCATCTTAAAATATCCCATCATATTTTTATGTAAGAACCTTGTAAAATTGTGCTTTGAACACCAGTTAAATAATGAGTAATTTAGTTATATTACTAAATCTTTCTAAATTCTTGATTATTTTCAAAATGATGTGAAAATCATAGGCAGTGTCTTTCATTAGAAATATAACAATAATTTTAATGAATTTGATAATCTAGTGACTTCTGAAAAATCTTTCATTAAAATATGTTTGTTGTACATAATAAAATATAAGTATGTAAGGTTTATAGTTGATTGAATCAAAGGGAAAATAGACTGTCAAATAGAATAAGTGGCTTGTGTCACTAATTCACATAATATCCATAGTTATAACATTTAACTTTCATTGATGAGTGTTGTTTGGCCCCAGAGACTGATCAAGTAAATGTATAATTAAAGGTGTTTTTACTTGTGATTATGTGAAGGCACATGGCTTTGTGGTTAGGGTATTCAGCTCATGATTGTAAGGTTGTGAGTTTGATTTCCAGCAGCATGTTGTCCTTGAGCAAGACACTTTATTTCATGTTGCTCCAGTCCACTCAGCTGGCAAAAATGAGTTGTACCTGTAATTCGAAGGGCCAGCCTTGTCACATTGTGTCATGCTGAATCTCCCTGAGAACTACGTTAAAGGTATGTGTGTTTGTGGAATGCTCAGTCACTCGCACGTTAATTTCATGAGCAGGCTGTTCCGTTGATCATATCAACAGAAATACTCGTAACTGACGGAGTGTCACTACTACTACCTGTAATTAACCTGTCATTTTGTATATCAATGTCTAAGGTATGAATTAAAGGAGCTTTAGGGGCATTTATAGCATGTTGGACGATTGAGCAGAAGCTTCATTGTTGGCTTGATAACCATGTTTTGATGGTCTAAAAGTGCTGAACTCAACTTTAAATTACCCAGTTGAGATAATACAACATCCCTCCCACACTAACAACAACAACTCTAGTGTAAGATTATTAACAAGAGGAAAACTAGACTAACTCCCCCAAGAAACTATTTAGGTCCAAGATATGTAGAATGTTGAAAATTGTCAGCATCAGTTAGTTTTCTCATCAATTCAAATCAGACTAACATACTGACTTTCCATCCACTTGTGATTTCTTTTCACAACCACCAGATTATCTAACCACTAGTAAATAAGGCAACCCACCTCACAAGTGATTGGAGCTATGCTTGTAGAATGCTATCCTTAGCAGCAAATGTGTTTCAATTTTGGCTCTTGTAGAACTAGCAGCAACTCTCACAAATCCAAGATCACCAAGTGGTTCCCTTGAACTATGTTAAAGGACACTGTCTACAACACAAAGGCACTTGGACATTTACACGCCACCACAATATCTGTAAGATGGTTAGCAAGAATACATTTCCAACATTCAAATTGCAATCTTGCCAAGAAGATCTCTAGATAAGCTTTACAACTTCTTAAACTAATATGGCTTTTTATGTAGTATTCCCAGAGATAAAGCTACTGAAATTTCCCTTCCAATTTCCACCCCACTCACATATAAGAAAACTCTTTTTCTCATCACCACATATACAGTTGCTAAGAGCAAAAACTTCTCTGCTTATTCCAACTCGGTATTTTGTGTTGTGCAAGGCAGATAAACCTGTTTGCTTCAGACTGCAAGATGTTAAACTTCTCAGTTGAGTACTTAACAGTAAGAAGGGAAAAATAGACGTGTACAAATTGATAGAGAAAAAACAAAAAAACATTCCATTCACACTAATTTAAGGGGAAAAAAATCATTTAAATTCATATAATATTTTATTTAACACATGAATTGCAACTAAGGCATTTCAAATGTTTCTTTTTTTTTTTTTTACAGTGAAATTAATTTGGAATGAAATTTTATCACAGTACAAAATTTTTCTTCAAAGCAATTTTTCATTTATTTTATTCAGTGCTTTGGCTATTTCATTAATTTGGTCAATAATTTGGTCTCTCTCTGATTCAAGCAAACGGTTTCCAAAGTTCTGTATAAACTTATCAGGGTGCCATCGACGTTGCAATTTTCGAATCAGCATTTTGTTATCTGATGTGTTGTCAATATGAAGTTTGTCCACATTTTTATAAGAAAGGAACATTCCTTGGTTGTCCATTGGCCATGGGATGCTATCATAAGAAAGAACTTCTTTGGGGTTTCCATTTAACAACTTTTTGTATTTCTTTTCATTCCTTAAAAATTCAACCTCAGAGAGTTTTCTCTCAGAAAGTTTCTTTTCAGGTTTTGGAACACTGTGATCTGGAACTGATTGCTGTGTTTTCTTTTTTTGTGACTTTTTATGAGATTTCCTAAAGCTGTATTCATATTGCCAAGATTCCTTTTTCCTCTTTCTCTCAGCTGAAATTCTGTTGGTCCATGAATCAAAAGATTCCCATTCCTTGTCATTTTCAAAGTAGTCTGCATAAGAAAAATATAATTTTCAAGTCAAAGTTAATTTCAATTGTTTGTAGTACAATAAATAAAATATTATTTTTAGCAAGAAATGAAACAAAAGCAACAATAAACAAAGTAAATATTTGATATAACATTAAGTCTTATGTGTTATAATGTGGATATTTTTAATATGGACATGTTTTTTCTCTCCAAATAATGGTTTCTGATTTAGGAACAAGGCCAGTAATTTTGGGGACGGGAAAGTTGATTAAATTGATCCCAGTGCGTGACTGGTACTTCTCTCCAAATAATTGTTTCTACATTTGGCACAAGGCCAGCAATTATCTCAGTACTTTATTTTATCGACCCCATAGGGTTGAAAGCAAAGTTAACCTTGGCAAGATTTGTACTCAGAACGTAGTGACAGTACAAATGTATCAATCCAATATCTGCTTTTAATTATTGTAGTGTTAATTATTGCATTTCATATAATTTATCAGTCTTTTGCATAAAGAAAGATACCCTTTATTGCAAATAGTGGTAACGTCTCAAGAAACTTTGAATGGCAATCACATAAACATCAATGAGGACAAAATCAAAAATATTAACTGAAGACGAACCTTTTTCATATGTTCCCCAGTTTCTTTCATATTCATCTTCACAGGCAGCTTCTAGTTTAGACTGCCATTCTTGTTCTTCATTTCTATTTTTACTTTCATATGAGGTGTCTGGTATCTGAAAAAGGCATCTATTAATTAGTTTGGTAGTTAAGAACAAGAGATACAATTAACAATACAAGATGATTCATTAAACTGCCACTTTCATGCCATTTGTCTAAAGAAAGTTACATATAAGATAATAGTGTACTTTATAAATATTTAGAAAATAATTCGTTAAGATACTATGATAGACAGCCATAGGCAACAGAATAAATTCTTTAACCCTTTCAATAATAAACTGCCTGAAACTACCTATGATTCTATGATAATAATTGTTTCTACTTTTGGCACAAGGCCAGCAATTACCCAGTACATTACTGGTACTTTATTTTATCGACCCCGTAAGGATGAAAGGCAAAGTTAACCTCAACGGGATTTGAACTCAGACTGTAAAGGGACTTAACGTCCGGCCCTCTACCGATACTGCCAATTCACCGATAATAATAATAATGAAAATTATTGTGTAGTGCTCAGGTGCACTACAACTCATTAAAGGTGCATGTATAGTACATAGAATGATGAACAAATGTCAGGAAAGTGAACAGTGTATGAGTGATGATATATGCATGTGTGTGTATGGAGAATATCAGGTGTATTGTTGGCAAATTTTGGGAAGCATGGAAGTCTTGAAGGATGCAGTGTCCTGACAGCTGACATGATACAAAACCTCACATTTTAAATTAGTTATATTTATCTAAAAACCTTCCACCATAATTTAATATAAAAAGAAAAAAAAAATGTTGTTACATTTTGTTCCTGACACAAACTTATTAATGTCAAAGTTAGTAATTTTACTTAATCCACTCAAATTCTTGATTATTTAAAAAATTATTTGAAATGCATAAGAAGTGTATTTCATTAGAAATTTGGTAACGAAAGGGTTTAAAAACACCAACAGATAACGAGTGTGTTTATAGTAATTTGTTTCTTAGGTATGGCTGAATGTTAAGAAATTTACATTAAAATCATGAAGTACTGGGTTCTATCTCATTGCATGGCATGTTGGGCATGTGTCTTTACATATCTTTGAGTCAATCCAAGCTTTGTGAGTCAAATTGGGTAGATGAAAACTGTTTAGAAGCTCATTGGTTGGACTGTACTGTAATTCAAAGGGCTAGCCTTGTTGCACTATATTGCACCAAATTTTCCCAAGAATATATGTGGAATACTCAGTCATTTACACACTTTGATGATCAAACTGGAACACTCATTGTCAGAATTTGGCAGAGGTCCATTTTACAAGAGCATATTTCCATGGAAGATGCAATTGAATGATTTATTATACTTGGAGGGATAAGTGCAAAATTAAATCAAACGCTGTTTGAACTTAGATGCTTAGACAGTAGAGGAACCAGTCCATCTCTCTAGTATGTTCATCAATACTACTAACCTAACATGTTAACCCTTTTATTACCATATTTCTAATAAAATACACTGTATTTGAATTAATCACTGAAAAATTCGAAGGGATTTACTAAAATTTTGTCAATAATTAAGATGCTAATTCTATATCAATTTAAATCAGAACCATTTAAAATGGATGGCTTTGTTCCATAGCAGCAGGCAGTTTTGGGTGGGTTGTACTGAAAGGGTTAATGAAATATCTGGAGAAAAATCAAGATGTAGAACAGCAGCTTCCACCTTTTTACATTTTTGACAAATCAGTAATTTCCTGTGACCTCTTTTTTGATATCTAAATATAAACAATTCTCCAAAAATTTAATAGAATTAACATTTGATACATTTCTTTGGGAAATACTCCTCATTTTTTGTTTGCCGTAAATGTTTTGTTGTAACTCATATGCTTATGGTTTGTTGTATAACATATTCATGAGCATTTTATCAAATCTTTCAAAAGTTAAAAAAATTATATGCATGACCCTTTCAGAATTATACAGTGACCCTTAGATTAAAAACTGCTGGTGTACATGTAGTACTTATTGAGTTAAGTATGTGACATGGTTTCAATTTCCAGTTGTAGCTATTTAACTCTCTTCAAAAATACATGTACATCTCACCACATAATTTTTTTCATTCTTGTTCTGTATGAACGAAATATCTGAGTAATAAAGATAAATTACCTGATAAATATTTTGATTACAACAAAATTGTAACAATAAATCCTCTGTTGAATGTCCAAACTTGTTTTTTATCGTCAAACAGGAGGGGAAGGTATCCAGAAATGGCTGAACAAAATCATGAAAGACTGAAGTAGAAATATAAAAAAGATATTTTGTAATACGAGACTAAAATATTGAGGATTATAATTTGAAATCAAATAATATTAAGTTATTATAAAGTAATATTGAATAAGCAAATGAGATATCTTTTCCTATGGATAAGAGCCAGCTTGTTGCATAATATATTTATGGTTGTAAATGCAACACAAAACCATCACCCTCCCCTTCCTCCTCTCCTGTGACCCTAGAGCCCTTGCTTTTTCCTTCCTTTTCCGTTTTCATAACCACAAAAGACACTTTAATTTATTACATCATTATGTGGAGCGAGAAGAACAATTTCTTGCTATGAAAACAATCATTAGACTAATATTCTATTTAGAATAACCGAATGATTATAAAATACTCTTGCTTTTTACAGCAGTGAACCTTTACTTAGTAGGCACTTTACAATAAAATACTGAAGGTTATATGTCAAATGCCTTAGCAAAGAAAACAACAGAATATGGCACGATGGTGGGAATGCCTTGTAGCCAAGGAAGATGTCCATTTGATGGAATAGGCTGCTGCACATCAGGTAGTACATAGTTTGTAAAGAAAATTACAATCCCGGTCAAATGATAAGGTGGCAGACCAATATGGCTCTGATCAGAGACTGTACCAGGTAGATCAAGTACCAGCTCCTGACAGTAGGTAATATAAAGTAGATAAAAAACAAAACAACTTATAACTCTTTTCGTGAGTGTAAACTTGGCCAAAGAAGAAGAATCTTCTCCTCAAGGTCACCATTTGAATTATTATTTTTTAATGTGATGCAGTCATAGTGTTTTGTACTTTTCAAGAATGTCTTGTTGCCAATGTGATTTCATGTGGTACAGGATGTTAAGAGATAAACCAGCCAACTCCAATTCTCTGAAAATGTTTAATTTTATAAGTAGGAAAATATAGTCATTACTATTATAGTTACTTTTGCAGGAACTATTACTTACCAAAATGTGCTTCATATGGATCTTCAATATTTAAGACTTGATGTACTGCGTAGTGATGGGGTAAATTTCCATTACAGTCAATTTGTAAGGGATCAACCTCTTTACGTAAAAGATATCTGTTTTAAAATATAAAACAAGTTAACATCATTCAGTCATTAACATAAGACATTCTAAGGTAATTAAGTTTATGAGAGATGAGTATTACAAATCAACACTGAACCTTACTCTAACTTACATCAGCTGCAGAGTGATCACACTAGTAAGGGCATATCTCTTTCTGATCTAGATTGTATAGAGGAAAAACAAACTGTCTTATTAGAAAGAAAAAAATCAGCAGCTAGGTAATACCCACAACCTTTATGGGAGCTTCTAGATTGATGCAACTGTTCACGTTAAACTACTGCAGTTTAATGTTTTCAAGAAAAACATGGGTAGTGAGAGAAATAAAGAGAGTTAAAGCTCTACAACAACAAGCATCTTTCCTACTAAAGCAGGCACTAAATTTGTGGGTTCCATAACAAGTTTCTCCATCTTTCCTGATTGTCTGTATCTCTGCCTCACCAAATCCCTGGCTTTCATATCTTTGGTGTATGCAGCTTGCCAGTCCAAATAAGCAGAGGCTGTTGTAGCTGAGAGAAAAGACAGAGTTTCTATGAATCAGTGGTTGTAATAGGCTTGGGAATTAACTGATTAGGACAAATGTATTTTCTTGTTCTGAACCCTTAATAAGCTGAGGTTATTGAAACAGCCCAGCTGGCGGTGGATTGGCAGTATCGGTAGAGGGTCGGACGCCATGCTTTCCAGCATAGTTACGTCCCTTTACGATCTGAGTTCAAATCCCGCCGAGGTTGACTTTGCCTTTCATCCTTACGGGGTCGATAAAATAAAGTACCAGTAATGCACTGGGTAATTGCTGGCCTTGTGCCAAAAGTAGAAACAGTTATTGAAACAGCCCAGCACAGCACCTTCAATGAGATTTGAACCTCTATTCTTATAATTTTATATGCAAAATTTCAATCATGACACAAGAACAATATTGTCTCTTAAGCTAGAAAGCCATGCAGACATATGGACAAAATTAGGGACAGGATTAAGTTAGATGAGATGCAGTTTGGCTTTATGAACAGATTTTACAGGCAAAAACTATCCTGCAAGAGACCCAGGGGTAGACCCCAAGCAAGATGGTTGAATAACATCCATAAGCTTGGCTGGTGATGGTTAGGGATCCAGCCGGATCAGTTGCAGACGGTTGCTTCTGACAGGACCTGTTGGAAGGGGTGTTTGAGGACTCTGCCCCCATGACCCTCTCAGGAATAAGTGTGTGAAGAAGTACCACCAATGTCCTCATTCTGGTGAAACAACTGCAGAAGCACCTGAATAAGAGCAAGCCCCTGTACTTGACATTTGTTGACCTGGAAAAAGCATTTAACCAGGTTTCCCATTCTGTAATTTGGTGGGCGTTAAAGAAGCTATGTGCAGATGAATGGTCATTTCGTGCAAGAAATGTACAGAAGTGCAGTCAGCTAAGTAAATGTTGGCAATGAGTAATATGATGAATTTGAAGTGCAGTTGTGGTTCAACTAGGACTCACTCATCTGTCCACCTCTGTTAATTATTGTTCTTCAGGCCATAACTGAGGAGTTTAAATCTGGCACACCACAGGAACTATAATATTGGTTTCTGATTTAAGCACAAGGCCAAGAATTTTGGGGAAGGGGAAAGTTGATTAAATCGACCCAAGGGCATTACTGGTACTTTATTTTATAAACCCTGTAAGGATGAAAGGCAAAGCTAATTTCGGTAGGATTTGAACTCAGATCGTAATGGGCCGTAACGCTATGCCATAAAGCAAAATTGTTCGACACTACACCGATACTGCCAACTATAATATAAAAAAAAAACATTTTATCGACTTAAAAAACTTGATCTTTGCAAAGATTTGATTAGAAAAAATGTATTAAGAAAGTTATGAGGAAACAAAGTCAGAGGAAGTCACTAAACTAGCAATGCCACATGTGTGGTCAGTCGTTGTTGTATTGAATCAAACAATTGTGAAATATAAAGATATTAATATTGGCATATAATATATATATATATATAAATCCGCGTTGTTTCTTTAATAACATTTAATGACGTTCATATTACAACCGTAATATTAAAGATTGCAGTAGTGTGTTGACTAAATTTATCAAATCATTATTTTGATGGTCTAGCGGCAGTCAGTACTGTTTCACATTATCGATACTCAGAAAAGAATCATCTCTACCTTGGTATGAATATAATTACCCTTACCAGGTGCCAAATGACCATACTTAAGATGTATACATTATAAGGTAGGTTGGAGATCAACAGAGTAATATCTTAATCTCCCAAACTATGGTGCAATAAATAACTGTAACCATGCAGATGAGACTGAATCATAAATAAATGTACAAATGGCGGTCTATGGTGCTTATTATTTACGATCGCAAGAATGAGTACTCTTAACGATAATAGATATTAATATATTCCTTATTAAGGACAAAGTTAAGTTTTGTGACTCTAGAGTTTTTTATATGCATTCTCATGAGCATCTGACAAGGCTGTCTTGTCTGACAACACTGTGAATACACAAGAGAAAGTCCTAGTCACAAGCTTGATCTAATAAAGTATTATATATATATATATAATGAAATGACAGGAGGTTGGATTTGTGTAAATCATTGAAATGTTTATTATACTATGATTATTTCAATGACCGAGTTCCGTATGAATCCGGTGATATCATCAGGTATTCGAAATATAATACGTGAATGTAATAGATAAAATAGTATAATAAACCTTTCAAGGATTTACACAAATCGAGCCTCCTGTCATTGCATTATATTTAACTCCGTAATAGCACCACCAACTACAAAAACAAAGACGGTTGAACTGCTTTACGTTGAGTACTCTCTATATTATTACATTGCGATTGACCATACGGAATTGACCAGCTCTATCCAGTGGTGAACCTCAAACCTGAATATATAGATAGATAGATATGGGTCGTCTTCCTCATTGATTAACGAAAGTGTGCACTCTGGCCAGCTGGGTTTAAATTTTAATAATACGAACTTAGTTGTGTATTGAGAGAGTGAGGAAACGGTCGAAGCTATGTCCGTTCTGTTCGACTTGCTTCGCCTCCTAATTATATATATATATGGCGATATGAACAAACAGTATAATACTTATTTAACTTTGTGTTGGAAGAATAACGCTCATTTTATGAATTATTACAAAAATGCATTTTGGCCAAAAAAGAAAAGCCTTATAAAGTACTTTTTTTAAAAATACACATACACAAATCATATATATATATATATATATATATAAGCAAAAGGGAT
Organism: Eledone cirrhosa; assembly: GCA_964016885.1. Taxonomy (NCBI): domain Eukaryota; kingdom Metazoa; phylum Mollusca; class Cephalopoda; order Octopoda; family Eledonidae; genus Eledone; species Eledone cirrhosa. Next base: position 26,483,012 of record OZ024743.1, on the reverse strand, counting down.
ATTTAATTTATTGGAAATTCAACAAATATAAATGTTTATAACTGATTCAGAGCACTCGACAAATTTCTGGAGTAAATATTCAATGATATTAAATAAATGGAAGCCATATTTATTCTATTATATATATTTCAAGGGTACCAAAAACTTTGGTGCGCTTTCATCAGATAAAATACAAAGGTATGTTTCCTTGGCTATGTCAAAATTTATAAAACACTCTTTGTATTTTATCTGATGAAAGCGTACCAAAGTTTTTGGTACCCTTGAAATATATATAATAGAATAAATATTTAATATCATTGTATATATATAAATATATATTTACCTTAGAAAACGTCTTGAATTGGTTGACTGACAACATATATGAAGGAGGTTTTCGCCGTTGATATCCGTAAACTTCTTAAGATATTTTCCGAGTCTATGTTTCTTAATGTATTCTTTCGCTCGACTTGGACGATTATCTCGAATGTACTTAACAACATTATTGAACAATTTTTGTCGATCCCTACCGCATGTAGACATCCTAACAGTAAACTTTATTTAGCTGTAAAACGTAATTCTGGAAGTTACGTCTTAAGCGGAAGTACTTCGATCACGTGATGTTTTGTTGGCACTTGCCTTCACTTGGCAATGTAAGCCGACTCTTAACAAAACACCTTTTTCGTAGTTGTTGAATCTGCTGGATAGCTGCCAAATTTCTTTAAAATGACCCCTACTATCTTGAAAAATTACGATACATTCTATTAAGTTCTAGATACAACAATACACCAGAGAAAAGACGGGATAATTACAGCTGGCATGCGAAAGATCATCGATCTTCTGAAACAGGGCTAACCTAGTGCTACACAATAGCATCTTTACATCAGCTGACTGTTGATCTGTTCACATAGTCCTTCCCCTCCATCGCGGTTTCTCCCTCATTAACTTAGTGTTAACTTGGAGCCCCAATTACCGACCAAGCCTTCATGTCCATCTTTCGATCTTAGTTGGCTTTTAGCGGAGGTTGTTCTGAGTTTTTCTTTTGTTGTTGCCTGGTTGATTCGTTCATTTGTAGTAGTAGTGGTGGTGGTGAAATGTGAAGTTGATGAGTGGGAAGCCTCATAATAGCAAGTGAGTAAGTGAAGTTGGTCTCTGAATCGAGAGAAGCTATGCCATATTCTAGCCTTTAGTAAAGTTACTTCCCTTGGATTATAGGATATATTGATATTCAACGCTATAAGTGAGAAATGATTAAACAAAATCTGTCCAGAATATTAGATTTTCCATTTCCTTAAAGCAGGGTAGTACGTGAACATTCTTTACATGTACGCGCATTCAGAATTACCTTATGCCAAAAGAAAACAAACGAAAAAATAGACCCCCTCTACAGACCTGTCAACTCTCCCCGTCTGACGAGAAGTTTTGCAATAGCTTTTGGGATGTGTGAAGGGTGTCTTCTCTTGAGAAAATTGGTATGGCTTCCATTATGTAAAATCTCCCCGTTCTGGGGCACTGTTTTTCCATGGTACTCCCCGTTTGGATTTTTAGAGGTTGACAGGTCTGTTTGAAATAACCTGAATCTATTCATAGACAGGTATGTCTGAAAGGTCAAGCCATACTTCCATTCTATTTCACAGAATTAGAAGCTTTGACCACTTGATAGAATTCGGGACCAGTAATGTAATCACTCTGTAATTGTAAACATCTTGTATCACTATCATTCAGGTTTTGACTTTACTGCAGCCTTGCCCATGCGGATATTTACACAAACTCACAATTTCTGATTTTACCGCGGATTTACCCATGCCAAATATTACACAAACTCACAGCCTTAGATTTTGTACTTCTAACATTTTAATTTTCCTTCTCTTTGCATCTTCATTGCTCTTTCTCTTCCACTGTATTTACCTGCCTCTCACATGACCACACTCATCTCCACGCACTCATAATCCCCCCTCCCCTTCACCACTTTCTATCCCTCCCTCTGCTCACCCCTTACTTCGTCCTCGCGCACAACGGCCCGATGTTTCGATCGAACTATCACCGACGATTGCCGATTGATAACGTTGCCACCACTTTAACCTAATCCACTCTAAGTGGCGGAGGCATGCGTCGAACGACCAAGAGACCAGCTTGGTGGAATGACTATGTGACAACCGGTCAGCCTTCGACCTCTCATTCTTCACCAACTTCAGTACGCACGAGAGGAGCTAACTTGTCCCCACCTACCCCATCCTTCTCTTCACCGCAGATTCCGAACGAATTGAACCCAGCCAACCCCACCACCCCTACAACTGTTAGCCCACCACCCAACCTCTGCTCTAGTCCCACCGTTAGAACCACTGCTGCCTTCTTTACTGACTCACTCCCTCCACCGAATTCCAATGCTGGCTGCTGCCAGCCCACCACCTGATGGCACTGTCTGTGCCTGCACTAGCCAGTACTTAAAGACAATTAAATGTCACCTATGCCACGCAAGCTACCACAGAAGCTGTGTCAGCATCACCAAAGCTCAAGCCGAAAGGCTTCAATACTGGACCTGTAATCGGTGCCACTTCAGCTCCGATGTATTCCATGGGGATGCCCCACGCTTCGATGACCAACTCTCTACCAAGGACTTTGCCACACCCCTCCAGGGTTTCTCCAAATCAAAGCTCGTTAACCGGATCCCTAAGGGAGCTCGGAATAGCTTTGCATGTCTAATTTATTGAAAAATGTTTGCTCGTCCAACATTAGGTCTGACCGGCAGAAATTGTTTTTGTTTCCTCTCATCTCTCTTCATGTGCACAATGCAAATTCGGATTCCCTCACGTCCTCTCTCAAGCAGCAGTTCCAGCTGTTTGAGTCTACCCCAACCACGTCTCACCTCAGTTCGACATCGAGCCCGGTGTCCACCAACAGACAACCGATAGACCTCAAGCGAGCGGTCAATGCCAAATTCAGCGAATTTGACATTAAAGGGACTGTCCGTCTCCTCTTCTCTATCTTCCCTTGCTCTGTGCAACTCTGATTCTCTTGAGAGACTGAAAAAGAAGCACCCATCGGCACCCCCAGATGATCAGCTACATTGGCCCGAACCACCAGAATACTCGAGACTGGTTTACACCACCGATATCATCAGAAAGGTGATTTTATCCTTCCCCGCTGGGTCAGGCATGGGAATTGACGGCCTTCGTCCTCAACACCTCAAGGATGGTATCTCCTTATCGGCCGGTGACGCCGGACTCAAGCTCTTGGAGAGTCTGACTCAGTTTGTGAATCAGTTCTCTTCAATGAACGTTCTCCCGTTCATCTGCCCACTGTTCTTAGGTGTGAAGCTATTTGATCTCACCAAGCCCAACGGAAACCTGCTCCCCATTGCGGTTGGCTTCAGCCTTCGCTGCCTCACTGCAAAGGCGCCTTTGCTGTTGGTCGCTGACTCACTGGCGGAGAAATTTTCCCCCATCCAGCTGGGGGTGGGTACCAAGTTGGGATGTGAGGCTGCTGTCCATGCTACCAGAGCATTTACCAACTTGCCCTCCTCGTCCCCCAAGGTCATCCTCAAACTTGACCTCAGGAATGCTTTTAACTCCGTCAGCCACGACGTCGTTCTCGGCTCAGTAAGAGAGAGGGTCCCACAACTCTACCACTTTGCTTGGCAGGCTTATCAGGAGCCCTCCTACCTCTCTTTCTGTGACCTAACCATCACCTCTGCCTCAGGAGTCCAACAGGGTGACCCACTTGGGCCTGCTCTGTTTGCACTGGGCATTGATGACGTCACCAAGATGAGGGTTGAGTTGGACCGCAATGTCTGGTACCTCAACGATGGTTGTTTGGGGGGAACTTCGGATATGGTTCTTACCACTGCCAACAAAATAGTTGAGGAGCTTGGTCGCTGGGGTCTCCAGGTCAATAGCTCCAAATGTGAGCTCTGGATCCTGAACACCAACAGCTAATCGACCTGTTTGTAGAGTCCTTCCCTTCCATCACGGTCCCTACCCTGTCAACTTGGTGCTCCTTAGGAGCCCCAATCACAGACCTTGCCTTCGAGTCAATCTTCCAATCGAAGATGGTTGGCCTTGAGCAGTTGCTGAAGAATATTGAGGTTATCGAAGCCCATCAAGGTTTCTACATACTCTGGAACTATCTGTCTATTCCTAAGCTTCTCTATCAGCTCAGGGTCAGCCCTCTCACAGATTTCCGTCTTGCCTCCAACGCTTTGACGACCTAATCTTCGAGAGACTCGAGTGTCTGGTCAATGTTAGACTCTCTCCAGAGTCCCACAATCAGGTTGCGTTGCCCAAGCGATTTGGGGGTCTTGGTCTTCGTAAGTGTTCGTCCCTCTCTTTCTCTCCTGCTTCTTTTCCTCCACTCTGGTGAGCAGCATGCTCTCCAACATGGACTAGTTCCAACAGGGAGTTGGGTGAAATTCTCCAGCAATGGAATGAGTTGGGCTTGTCGCCTCCTGAGAAGATGGAGGATAGTTGAAGTCAGAGAACTTGGGACAGCATAAGTTCGAAGGCCACCTTCAACTCCGTCTTCGTCCAGTCAGATCAGTTTGCAAGGTACCGCTTACTATCTGCCAGTGCCAAATACTCAGGCAACTGGTTTGATGCCCTACCCGTGGCCAACTATGGTGGCCTACTCAGCCTGGACGAACTTTGTGTCTCCATCGCTCTCAGAGTGGGAGCTGATGTCTTCATGGGTTTGAGATGCCGATGCGGCAAACTCCTCGACTCCACGGTCTTTCTTGCCACCTGAATGCCGGCCGCTTCACGCATCACACAGAGCTAAACCTCATTCTCAGGAGAGCTTTGGCCTGGGCGAACTTCCCCTCAATCTTACAACCATCTAGGTTGTCCAGAAGTGACGGCAAAAGACCTGAAGGGTCGAGAGGCAGGTGCCTTGTCTGGGACGTCACTGTTAGTGACTCTTTTGCTCTTTCCCACATCCTGGATGCTGCAATTAGGACGAGAGCCACAGCTACCACAGCCGAGCGGAGTAAGACCCTCAAATACCCTGATCTGACGGCCAGCTACATTTTTCAGCCTGTTGGTTTTGAGACGTTTGGAGGAGTTGGGCCGCTGACTGCGAGGTTCCTCTCTTCACTGGAGGCTCGCCTAATAGAGGTAACTGGCAAATCTCGCGAGGGCGCTTGGTTGTTCCAGTGCATTAGCCTCGCCATTACCTGAGGCAACACTGCGAGTGTGCTGGCTTGCCTCAAAAATCACTTCGCGATGTTGCTGTCTTTTGCTCTGGTGTTGGCTCCGTTGTTCACCCCTTCCTTTACATTTTATTTAATATTGTAACATTAAAAGAATATGTTTTTCTGAAAGAATCACGAACAATTTATAATGTTATCTAAGCATTTGTAATGTTATTTATGTATATATTTAAAACATATTTGTTATGTTATTCTACTGTAAATTTATTTATATGCTCTATATATAAAGTTATTTTGAGTGTTTTGAAATAAAAGTACACTGTTACAGATTTTCTGTTTCTAAAATTCTTATTAGAATGGTGGCTTGACAGAATCATTAGATAGTTGGGCAAAATGCTCGGTATTTAATAACAAACCTTTATGTTCTAAGTTCCAATCCTGCCGGGGTTAACTTTGCCTTTTATCCTTCCGAAGTCGATAAAATAAAGTACCAGTTAAATACTGAGACAACTTTTCCCTCTGGCCTTTTTTGCCTAAATTAGAAGCTGTTATATCTCTTGCTAGTTGTTATAGCCTGCTCCAATTTCAGACAATTCTCATTTATGAAGATTCCATCCCAAATCTTAAACAACTACTTTCCAGGATTTTTACACTTTATTCAGGTTGTAGATGAGTTTTAATCAAATTTATGATCAAAACCTTTTCAGCTATGACCACCCAGTAATTTTGTGTATCAAGATCAACATTATCCAACGTTTTGTTCCTTTTCTAAGATTGTAAAATGTGATTGATGGGATATTGACTACTCTTTCTAGTAGGTCGAATGGCCATGTGGAAGCTCCCTTACATTCAAGTATATGGAGGTAGAAACAAGTTTTAAGGTCATTTTCCTTGTTATAGTAAGGGTTAGCTCAGCAGGCCCTCATGACAAGCTTCTTCATTTTCTCTATCATCTGCATCCCTCCTCACGAACTCCCTGGGTTTAATTTCTTTCCCCGGCATCTTTATCCATGTCTTTTTGGGTCTTCTCAATCCCTTACTTCCACCCATATTCACTTTCGTCTCTTTTTTCACCCTTTCACGACACATGATCCAACTATCTCATTCTATTTCTCTTCACAATATTTATCACTGGCCCGATTCCTATCATCCTCTGCAATTTATGATTTGTCTTCTTTCTCAGTGATATTTCATTCATCCACTCAACCATTTTCAATTCCATTCTTTCCAGCCTTTTCTGTTGCTCTATGTTCATCACCCCATAAATCATGACACTCCTCACACATGCAACATACACCTTTCCCTTCAGTTTTAATGACACTCCCCTCTTCATTAGTACACCACATGGAAGCAGTTTCCAGAACTGCTTCCATGCACATCTCATTCTAGATACTGTCACAGAGTCTGATCCATTCTCTCCAAGGTAACAAAATGTTTTCACACCTTCCATCTTCACATCATTCCCAATATCCAGTTCAGTATTCTCTCCATCTGTAGCTCCCTCAATACACACTTTATACATGGAGATAAACTGTCCATCATTCCAATTAGCTCTGAACTTCAATACAAATTTTATGTATACACTATTTTAAATGCTTTTCAATAACTTTAGAGCAAATCAAGATTATAACCCAGTTTCAGTTCTCATAACTTTCACTACTAGGAAAGGCATGGATTTCAGAATATATTATTTTACTCTCTTCCTCCAAATATCTGACTTTTGTATCTTGAAATCAATAACTATATTTTATGTGTATAGTTAGCAGAATGTAAGAAATAAGTTGGTCTTGTGAGCTAATTTTGATTCTTCCTCATCCTCCAACTACTACTGCTGCTATTAGATTCATCTACTTTTTTTGTGGTGACGTGATAAAATCTTTCCATTTCACACGATCCAACATTAACTACCTTCACTGGTCAATTCTGTATCTTCTTCAGTGATTCTTTTTAATGTCTTGAGAGGTCTTCTGAATTTGTGTTTCACATTAGTGGGCTCCCATAGTAAGGTTTTGTAGCAGATTTGTGGCTTCTCTTGGTATGGCTAATGAGTGGGAGGTCGCTGTAGAGAATTTTATTTGTAACACAGTCAAGATGTTTGATGTTTTGTTATCCTTCTTAGCATTCAAGTGTAAAAACCATCTAAAGCTTTGGAGATAAGTTTTGTCACTGATCATGATTCAGAGATACAGTAAGATTGATTCCACAGTAGCTTTGAATAATCTAACTTTTGTTTTTGTGATTATGTCAGATTTCCACACCTTATCTAACGAGGTCACAGCAGGCCATACTTGTGCTATCCTGTTGTTTATATCATTTGATGAGTTGGTATATACGCCAAGGTAATTAAACTCATCTACTTGATGTTTGTTGATGGTGAATGTATTTGGTTTTAGAAAACATGGCAGAAACAGCTTGATTCTAGTTAAAGCCATTTAACTTTAGCTATGTTACTAATATCATTATAAAAGGCATGAATATCACACAGTTTGAGTGACCTTCTGTAGACATTTTAGTTTAGTTCAAAGGTGAACTATTTAGTAAACCAATTCTACAAACTTTCAATCTCCAGTTAAATATGCCTTGTTAATGTTTTCTACTAAAGGCATGAATATTACACATCATTATCGTTTCTCACCTATAAATAAAGTGAAGAGAGGCACTTCTGTCCACTTTTTTCCACCTTCAGAGTTACTTAACCTGATTTTCACAATTATTATTACGGTTATTGCATTTGGTCATACACATTCCAAATATATGGTGGCCATGCTGGTAACACGATAAAAAACACCCAGTCTACCCTGTAAAGCAATTGGTATTAGGAAGTTAATTCAGACATAGAAAACCAAGCTAAAACATGTATGAGCAAGACATGGTCATCTGACTTGTCTAGCCTCATAACATGACAGCCTTACTGATGCAAGCATGGAAAATAGACATTAAATGATGATGATGATATATATATATATTGTTATACATTGGAGGGTCATGCTGCCAATAAAAACACATGCACCTGAAAACCACCCCTACCTCAATATCAGAATATCATAGTATTATTTTTATTGATAACAAATATTCAGATGAGAATTTTTTTTTATCTTTGTTTAAGTTATAGCTATATTCATTTCATTTTTTGTTTATATAAGCACCATGAAATTAGAGTTATCTTATCTATGTAACATTACTTGATGTTACTCATTGATAAAAATATAATACTCCAAAAATTATTCATTGTACGGTGGGGCAAACTCTAGTAATTTAATATTTCAATCCACAGGAGCAGAAAGTGGGAGAAACAACAGTTTTTGGTATTTAACTCCAAACCTTTACATTCTGAATTCAAATTTTGCCATGTTTCAGAGTTCAAAGGCAAAGTTCTTGTGTCAATTGTCTATATTTCTTGCTAAAATTTGTTTGGTAGTATTATACTATTTTGAAGGTTTATTCTCATTATATTATAAATATACACATATATTGACTTAATCATCATCACCCTTTAACATCCATTTTTCTTGCTAACAAGGGTTGGACAAGGCATTACAGATGAAGTTAGTACTCAAGTGGAGCTACTGGCCTCTTACATCAGCTGGAAGCCTGTATTTCACTTACTTATGTTCCCACTGGGAGCCAGCATCTTGTTTACAAATGTTCCTGTGCTCTCTCAAGTGTAATGTATCATGGTACCAGCAATAGGGAGGTTGTCATGTCTTAGACACAGCAGAAGAGTACTCCTGACTCTTTGTTTGGTAGGTTTCCTACAGCTGGATGCCCTTCCTACCATCAACCACATTACAGAGTCACTTGTATTTTATTAAAAAATATCATAACACTTAACTACTATAAGGCAGAGCTCCAGCATAACCTTAGCTGTGATGAAAGGAAATGAAACAAAAACAAATAAGAACTCTAATTACATAGATTTTTATCTGTTCTCTACACACGGAATGTATGTGTGTGTACTGGGTCTCTGTTGATTCTGATGAGTATTCCAGTTGATTCAATCAAAGAAACAGCCTGCTTGTGGAATCAACATCCAAGTGGTCGAGCATTCCATAGACATGTATACCCTTAACATAGTTCTCAGGGAGATTTAGCATGACACAAGGTGTGTAAAGGCTGGGTTTTTTTTAAGCTTAACCAGTTAGTATTAAACTGGCCATATCCAACCAGAATTCTCTCACCTATACTGATATTAAGGTATTCTCAAAATAAATATCAAAATCTCATAGATTTGATATTATGAGAGATAATTGTGAGGTAAAGCCTTTATCATGAAAATATAATAGTATATATAGAGTAATGTAAATGCTAAGGGGTTCATTTTTGCCAGCTGAGTGGACTGGAACAACAGGAAACAAAGTGTCTTGCTGAAGAATACAATGCACTGCTGGATATTGAATTCAGAACCATATGATCCTGAGCCAAACCACTGAGACACGTGTCTTCACACATGAGGAATGTAAATCATGATTTAATTAATAAGATCATATTCCATGCTAGCATGGAAAAATGGTGATGATGATGATGATATCTTGTGTCAGAAGAACATTGATGTTGAGCTGTTTTAGTTCAAAGCTGATATTACATTCCTTTCCCTGCTTTGCTCTGGATATCTCAGAAGAGGAGCAGTGCCACTGGTTTTCACCTAGACAGTAGACTTTCTTTGTCTGATTTCACCTATGTATTCATAAATAATGATGCAGTAAGGGTTTGAACATTATTCATATTTAGTTATGTAATTATTGTAAAATATTCTTGAGTTGCATGTTTGGCAAATGATTTAAACCAGCAATATCCGGCCAGTATTCTTTCACTTCTTTCTGTTCAAACTGGCTGCTCATACTTATTTTAAGGTATTGTTCTCAAAATAAATAATATCAAAATCTCATAGATTTGATATTATGTGAGATAATTATGTGAAATAAAGTGTTTACCATGAAAATACAATAGTAAATACAGAGTAATGTAAATGCTAAAGGGTTAAACAGATTATGTGTTGGGATAAAAGAATTGTATCATGGTAGAGTCATTGTATCAATTAAAAGACACTCTGTTATATTCACGTTTATTATAGTTTTTATAACAACAGTTATTACTAACATTAGTACAAAACCACAACTTGAAACTTAAAATAGATTATATTCCTTCTATTGTGTTACATAACATGTTATAGTATCTTCTTCAGAGTAGTAATATTGTTTTTTTTTGTTATGTAGTACAAAAGTGGGAATATATTCTATATTTAAATTTGCTAGGTTATTTGAATACATAGCTGAAAATTTTGTACATTGGTCAAAAAGACAAACAGAATCACAGTTAGATGTGGAGTCCCATATAACATGTACCCAGGACCAGATTTAGACCTGGGAAGGGAGTTCTGGTTTGGTGGGTCCCTCACATAACAACACACACACATATATGTGCATATATATATACACACACATAATCAGGAAGATTGGGAGAAAGACAGTAGAGATTGAATAGAGATAAAAAGATTTGAATTACTTCAAATATATCTGTGCACTATCAGGTCATGAGGTCAAAAGATGGAGGTAGGAAAGAAAAGATCACACAAGCATATAATCGCACATACACATACATAAATATATATACACATCAAGCACCATCATTGATAAAATATACATTCACATGTATACATACACCATATATAGCAGCTTCCCTACTTTTGCCAACTGATGTCATTAAAGTAAAGATATTTTGATAAATTGACACAAAAGGGACATCAATTACATTTTTAGAAACATACTCTCTAAAAGATAAAATTAGGTTTATGATCAGGACCTTGTTCTTAAAAGGTAGCTGGAGCTCAGTTTGAAGAGGCGGCCCTGTGTGATGAGGGGTCCCCAGGGCATTCACCCCCTGTTAAATCCAGCCCTGCATGTACCTCATATATGACACTACACAACCATTTCATTACCATATTTCTAATGAAATACACTACCTAGGATTTTCAAATAATCAAGAATTTAGAGGAACATAGTAATATAACTTATCATGGTGGTGTTGGAATATAACTTAACAAAGGTTCTTTGAATGTAATTATCATGGAAAGATTTTAGATAAATATAAACATTTTAAAACAAACATCTTTGTATCATAGAAACGGGTAATTTTAGGCAGTTAGTGGTTGGAGTATTGCATGCCTCATTGTGTCTTAGTGGAGTATCAGATGATGCTAGTGAGAATGCTCATCCTTGTGATCATCTGTAATAATTATTTCTACTTTTGGCACAAGGCCAGCAATTATCCAGTACATTACTGGTACTTTATTTTATTTCATCGACCCCGTATGGATGAAAGGCAAAGTTAACCTTGGCAGGATTTGAAGTCAGATCGTAAAGGGGCGTAACTTATGCTGGAAAGCATGGCGTCCGCCCCCCCCCCCCCGATACTGCCAATCCACCGCTGTAATAATTGTTTCTACTTTTGGCACAAGGCCATCAATTACCCAGTACATTACTGGTACTTTATTTTATCGACCCCGTAAGGATGAAAGGCAAAGTTAACCTCGGCGGGATTTGAACTCAGACTGTAAAGGGAGGACGTAACCGCTGTAATAATGCCTTGCTTTAAGTTGACTAACCCTTTCATTACCATATTTTTAAGGAAAGACACTGGCTATGGGTTTGAAAATAATGAATAATTTAGAGTGATTTAGTAATATAACTATTTTTATTTTGTTATTAAATTTGTGTTTGGAACATAGCTTAACAAAAGTTCTTACATAAAATTATGATGGAAAGTTTTTAGATAAATATAAACACTTTAAAATAAACAGCTTATCATAGAACCAAAGGCAGTTTCAATCGGTTTGGTATTAAAATGGCAAAAAAATTTTTCGGATGGAAGTGTCAGTTTCTTATTGAATGTATGTTTTTTTTACTAATTTTTGTTATTTTCATACAAATTCTTATGTAAATCATATACCTTTGCAAATTCTTAATCTTTTGATGGCTTGAAATTGATGAGAACATTGAATACACGAAAATTTAAACTAATCTATTTTCTTCTTTTAAAATTTAGTTTAAATGATGTGATAAGGAGCTTTCAATTAAAAATAGGACTAATTCATAAATACAGATTCTTTAACAAATTGTAAAATACTTCAACTGGTTAAAATTAAAAATATAAATATTGGGTAGTAGTGCTCAGAAGGCACTTGACTTAGCGGTTACAGAGTTGGACTTGCAATCGTGAGGTTGTGAGTTCAATTTTTGGACTGGGTGATGCGTTGTGTTCTTGAGCAAGACATTTTAATTCACTTTGTTCCTTCTACCAGTAGTTGCGACTGGTAGATAGTATCAGCAATGGAGAGATTTGACGAGGTCCACCCCACTCAGCAAGCAAATGAGTGCTATGAAGAAACAAGAAGCAAATGTACAATTTAAATCAATGAATGGGACCTGATGCTAGGCGTGGCATATTCATTTCCAATGAAGATATTACTTTTTTACCTGTTCCAGCTGAGGCCATGCTGGAGTATTGCAGATAATAGATCTTGAACTATCTAAATGAAAATGATTCACCAGATTCTCACGAATATCATGTCTATCACAGACCTGTCAACTCTTTCTGTCCACTTTGGGGTGGGTGAGAAATGTCTTCTCTTGTGAAAATGAGTAAAGCTTTCATTATGTAAAATCTCTCCATTTTGCCTTTCTTCTTGTTTTGGGGCACTTTTTTCACGGCACTCCCCGTTTGGGTTATACATACGCATATGCGTATTATATATATATGCGCGCACAAGTCGACGAGGGGACCACACAATGAATCAGGTGGCTCAGACATGGTATTTTCGTTTTCTTATATCGAGATCTATTGTCAAGGATTCCCGAAGATATATAATTGTTTCTACCTTTGGCACAAGGCCAGCAATTACCCAGTGCATTACTGGTACTTTATTTTATTGACCCCGAAAAGATGAAAGGCAAAGTTAACCTCGGCGGGATTTGAACTCAGATTGGAAAGAAGATACATAATGTTAAAAGTTTATATCATGACTCAGACATGGAATTAAACAGAGTACGGCAAGCTTACAAAACGCTCTTTTTACAAGCACTTATGCAGAATCTACTACGACTACCTCGAGCAAACGAGGGAAGCGCTAGAAATAACAGTCAAACTCTTTCACAACCAACCACCTTAAAAATAAAGGTAATGAAAAGACATTGGATAACGTAGTCATATATATATATATACACACACACAAAAGAGAGAGTCACACTTAAAACGCATTTGTGACCTTGCATCCGGTGATATGTAAAAAGCCTTATTTATTTATTTAATTTTTGTTGTAAAATGTGGAGATTTGGTGCAATTAAAAATCAAACTAACGACAATGGGAATAAATAACCTAACACTATTGAATTACCGAAATAATTAAGTTTAAACCATGCCTAAAAAATTGTAGTGCAACTTGTATTTTTACCTCTCACCCGAATATTTTTATTATGTAAAAATATGCTTTGTAATGAAATGTTCATCTTACATAGTTCTAAAAACCCACTTCCAATATATATACACACTATATATATAGGTAAGTTATTCCGGGTTGAATCGGAGGTAACCACAGTAAGTAAGGTACTCAATACATAGCAGAGTATAAAAGTTTTAATATAGATGAGATTCTACAGGACTAGAACTGTTTCAGTTTTGAGAAAACATCAGGAATCTGACTGTCTCAATAAATATGGTGGTATTTATATCTTTTCTGGTGGTAGGAGAGAGGGGGGAGTGGGATGGGTGGAGGTCATTGGTTGAAAGAAAAGGGAATTCATTAAAAGCTATAATTTATATTTAGAGTGACAAAGGCAGAAAGAATTCTATAAACAAGTTCAAATTGGGGTGCCACTACTTAATTTTAAGTTATATATATATATAATAATAATAATTGTTTCGGCATAGGTAATATATTTTACCTATGCCAATTGTTTCTACGTTAGGCACAAGGCCAGCATTTAACCAGTGTATTACTGGTACTTTATTTTATCGACCCCGTAAGGATGAAAGGCAAAATTAACCTCGGCGTGATTGAACTCAAAATGGCAAGGGCCGTAACTCTATGCGTCAAAGCATGGCGTCCGACCCTCTACCGATACTGCCAATCCACCGTCCTAATATAATTGTTTCTACTTTAGGCACAAGGCCACCAATTACCCAGTGCATTACTGGTACTTTATTTTATCAACCCCGTAAGGATGAAAGGCAAAGTTAACCTCGGCGGGATTTGAACTCACTAATATGCTGGGATGTAAACATACACACACACACTATATATATATATATATATATATATATAGTGTGTGTGTGTGTGTGTGTGTGTGTGTGTTTACATCCCAGCATAGGTTTTAAAATCCACTTTTATATATATATATATATATATATATATAAGAATGAGAAAAATGCGAAGTTGTAGAAACACACACCTTATCATGTTAAAATTTCTTGAATTTCCAGAACTAATAAGTTTAGTTTTAGCGTTTACTAAAGTTCTTTTTTTTTTTTTTCGTAATACAGGTGCTTTTAAAATGAAATTATTTCTACATCACATGAAACGTTAAGTATATTTTGCTTGCAAAGATGAAAATGTAATTTACAAATGTAAACACACATAGTAATCGCTAAAACTAGATTTATTGGTTTCGGAAATTCAAGACAACTAAGTTATTTTTGTACAACCCCCATTCGGCTCCTAGTAGATTTCTCTAATTTACATCATTTTATCAAGGTGTATAAAAAATATATATATATAATTCATTAAACAGTAATGATAAAATAAAGAGAAAAAAAAAGGGGGGGGGGCAAATTCACCATCAAGTGTGACAATCAGCCGCACTTCACACCTTAAGGGTTAACTACACACTTTGAGGCAAGCCAACACACTCGCAGCATTACCATTTATAGGCAAATATCAGACATGCTTTACAAGATGACATTATTCATTCTTAGTCCTATATGTTTAGAAAAGATCAGAAGTTGCGCTAGTCCCTCAAATAAAGTGAATTTTAGAAGTAGATAGATGCAACAGAAACCTTCAACATGACTCGCCCATTTTATTTCCCCCACAAAATCTCGTGCCAGACCACATTGATTATTGAATAACTTCTAAGCAAATATGTAAACAAGCATGTTCAATGAATTTTCGGTATCTAAATGGGATTTATTTAATTAACTGCGTAATTTCAGAGGAAGGTGTTCGGAATTATATCAGCATCACCAAAGAATTTTCAAAGCTTCGACCTAACACTAATTTTAAGGGGTGATGGAGGCTAAGTTGTGGTCGAAGATTAGTAGAATTTTTTTCTAAGACTGAAATTGTTTCTGTAGTGAGCATCCAAAGACAAACAAAACGTGCGTTAAATTTTATCTACAATTAGTGATATAGTAAATATTTATTAGAAAAATAGCTTGTTTTTGGAAAGCTTTTTACAAAAGTGCCAAATATTTACATTTAAAAAATTCAAAGTAAAATAAGTAACATAATCGATTATTTTTTTGATGTGGGGAATGGGAAAGGAAGATTGCTCGATAAAAAAAATAATAAGTATGACAAATTAATTTAGAAAATAACATTAAAAATGAAGATACTGGTTCAGTGTTTAATCGTGTATAATATAGAAAGCACTGAAATTAAAAATTCACTCTTTTGGATGAAGTTTTGTTTTATATTCACTCTTTTGAATGAAGTTTTGTTTTATATTACCAAGGCCAGCAAGGATCTGGACAATTTTGGATATGGGTTTCTAAATGTCCAGTTTTTGCCTGCATTAAGGATGTATATGTTGTAAGTTTGTTGAGGACTGGTTTTGTACTGAGAACGTCGTAAATTCTAGCCATGGTGACATTATTTTTAGTGATTTTATTCATACAGATTTTGGCCGGTGTTCTGCGATCATCGATAACCAGTGGATCTGTCCAATGATCGTAATTTGTTTCCAATATGTACCAGCTACGCGCATCAGACATATCCCATATATCAGACTTTTCTAGAGATCTTGTGATCACACATCCTTCTTTTGGCTTTGTTCCACCCAAGATGAAATATACGGGTGCTAGCAGTTTCGGCGTAGAAAGCATATATTCAGCCATTTTATAGGAGGTTGCAGTCATAAGAGTGTCCCTGGTTAAAAAACCTGACCATTTAAGTGAATTGTCGCCCATCAACCATTTAAGTATTCCAATATAACCACCTTGAAGTTGAAATCTTTCATTTAAAGTTAATGTAATTACACCAGGTTTGACACCGGTCAGGACCCCGATATAACCAGCGAAGTTTACAGATTTAAAAACAGTTTTGTTGTTCTTTTGGAAATCCAAGTTCATAATCATGGGTCGAAGAGCCTCTGTGACGGCCCAGCTGTTGTTTTTTATGTCCCACCCCATTAACAGACCGAAGTCAAGATTTCTAGCGTGAAACAACTCACCATTTTTGTCTTCAGCAACAATAGACGTACATACTGTAAAAACTTCGTAGAAGATATTATATAAAAGTATCTCGCCACGATTGACTCCTGAGTAGTCTGCCATGCCAATCAGTTCATCAGCATAAGGAGCAGGAAGTGTAGGAATAATTTTATCAAGATACTTATCAATAAGAGTGATGATCAGGTCGCCTCCATAAGGTATGCTTTTTACCAGGGTTTTGATAAGTCCGATGAGGTTCTTCATAGAATCTTTATATTTTAGAGCCACTTCCTTCCATCGATCATGAGCAGGTAGATCTAAGTTGATAGTCAGGCTGGGAACAGCGGTAGAAGCTTTTGGTGGATAAGCATTTTCAACGCATTTGCCATCAAATGGATTTAGAGCAAATCCAGAGACGGTAACAACTACACAGATTAAGACAGTTATTAATTTCACATACATTGTCAACAACTGAGATGGCAATCAAAGCTGAAGTGAGAGAGCAGTCATGTGTCGTTAACAACAAATAATACCACGTGATATCCAGAACTTGTTATATAGCCTAATCTACATGATGCATCACATACCTATATTAATACTTGTTATCAGTATTTTCACTGATTGCATGATAATTGTTAACAAATATTTATACGAAGTACGGAAACATTTAATAATTTTTATTTTAATAAATAAAACTATTATTTGTAAGTTAATTAAACTTAAAATATATTATATACGTGATGCACCCCATATTCAGATTATTTCTGACACTTGATAAAACTTATCAACTGACGTAATGGGGATTGTTTCAGCTACAAGTAAAAATATTACGATGTTATTTAATATATTTAGAAATATATTAAATAACATCGTAATATTTTTACTTGTAGCTGAAACAATCCCCATTACGTCAGTCGAAGCAGCCGATGAAAGCAAAACCGTTTATTTCCGTATTACTACCACGCGTAAGTGGAGTTACTTAAATGAAAAAAAAAAATTTTTCACGCGTTTTTTTATTTTTTTTTATTAAAGCATATAGATGTAAGTGGAGTTACTTAAATGAAAATATAGGTGGCCCTTAAAAGGGCCAAATTAGAATATACCGCTGCGTTTTTACAGTTTTACTAGTTACACATACACACACACACAAATATATATATACACACGGTGTCCCCTCCAAAATATATACAAACTTTGATTACTTTGCTGTTGAAGTGTGTATACATTTTTTGGGACACTGTGTTTGTATATATATATATATATATTCGGGGAAGGGAGAAATTTTGGGATGCTATACCTGACATAATAAAAAACCAAAATAACATTTGTCGGAATATCAATCACGAGAGTAGATAAATAAATATATAAATACATAAATAAGAAATGATAGAAAAGGAAAAGAAAATCCCTACATTATGTAATAATAATGAAATTATTGTGTAAAGTGCTCAGGTGCACTACAACTAGTCAAAGGTGTATGTATAGTACATAGAATAATACACAAATGTCAGGGAAGTGAACAGTGTATGAGTCATGGTATACGTGTGGGTATGTGTATGGAGAGGGAACATTAGCTGTAGTGTTGGCGGATCTCGGGAAGCATGGAGGCCTTAAAGGATGCAGTGTCTCGACAGCTAACAACTGATGCAGGTAGTTTGTTCCATGCTTCAGCAACTCTGAGCGTGAAAAAATGTTTCCGAAAGTCATGGGAACTGTGCTGTTTTCTGACTTTGTGGGCATGTCCACGTGTGTTAGACACATGGAAATCAAAAAGGTACTCAGGGTTGTTGTTGGCAACATGGTTAACAATTTTGTGGGTGTTTACCAAGTCAGTTGCCAGGCGTCGGAGCTTCAATGTATCCATGCCCAGGGAAGCAAGGCGCTCAGAGTATGGTAGATGCCTGATGGAGGGTATTCGCTTGGTTGCACGTCTCTGAACAGTTTCCAGGCGGTCAATGTTCTGAGAAAGATAAGGGTTCCAGACTGGTGATGCAAATTCTAATTGTGGTCGCACCATAGCCATGTACAGCCTTAAATAGATATCTGGAGAGCGGCTGACAAAGGTCTTGCTGAGTGATGCTAAGACACCCTCGGCCCTCTTGACAATTTTAGAGACGTGCCTCGTCCAACGCAAATCGCTACTGACCGTAATGCCCAGGTCACGTTCACAAGAAGACTTCTTGATATTAGTGCTGTGGAGGGAGTATGTGGACGCTGGGTTTTTACTCCCAAAATGCATGGTGGTGCACTTGTCCACAGCTAGCTTGAGTTGCCAGTCTGAGATCCATTGTTGCATTGTGTCCAGGCCAGACTGCAAGCAAGATCTATAGTGTTCAGGATCTGTCCTTTTTATCTCAAGGTACAGCTTGATGTCGTCTGCGTACTTTAGTACTGTGGCATTCTTTAAGTTGGCATCTATGTCATTAATATATGCCACAAACAAAAGGGGGCCAAGAACAGATCCTGTGGTACAGCAGATGACATCTAATATGGTGAGGAATGCTGTCCCAGAACCGTGACTACCTCTCTTCGACTGAGAATGAAGGACTTCAACCAGTTAAAAAGATCACCCTTCACACCCATTGCAGAGAGTTTTCCCATAAGCCTTTTGTGTGGCACAGAATTGAAGGCTTTCGCAAAGTCAAGGTAAACAACATCCACCCATGAGCCGCCATCAGTGATCCGGGTGATGTCCTCAAGAAACTCTATAAGTTGATCACAGCAGCTGGAGTTGGGGATAAATCCAAATTGCGAGGGCCGGATAAGACTGTGAGAGCTCCAGAAGTTCCAAAGTGTTTCTCTGACACAGGATTCCATCAGTTTGGCGATGCAACTAGTAAGACTGACTGGACGATAGTTCACAGGTGATGTGCGGTCACCCTTTTTGAACAGAGGAATGACACTGGCAGTTTTCCACTGTTCTGGAGTAGCACTGTTGTTTGGACAGAATTGGAAGAAGCGTGATAACTGGTGCAGAAGTAAGTACCCACCACGTTTAAGAAGCAGGTACGTAACACCATCAAGACCAGGAGAGGCATGGTTGCGTTTATTTTTTAGGTGACGTCGCAGCATTGCAGGTGTAAATTCCATGGTTGTAATAGAGTCCGGTGTCATAGGTGGTGGAGATGGTACATTCTGGTCTTCAATAGTGAAAATGCCTGCATAGCATTCAGCAATGAGCTCTGCGCATTCCTTGGGACCGTCAGTAACCTGGCTTGTGTGGGGATTGCGAAGAGGACCAACTGGAGAGTGAGGCCTCTGCTTTGAGTGAACATACTTCCAGAACACCTTACTGTCAGGGCTGGTTGCTATGCGCTGCTCAAATTGAAGCACTACCTTTTTTTGTCACCTGTTTGAGGTGGTTGGACGATCTATTTCGCCTCTTCCTATTAATGTCTGATTTGTGAAGTTTGTACTCACGTTCAGCATTGCGCCGTTCTTTTCTGGCAAGACGGACTGCTGCAGTCTCCCAAATTGCACTTTTGGGATGTTTTTTCCGCTTACGTGGCACCGATGCTGCACATGCTGTTCATATTGAGCTCAGTTTGTTCTGGAGTACAGTGTTGACATCTCCAGAGTTGTAAAACTCAAGCCAGTTTGGCCGTTGCAACGATGTGCAGTAACAGTTCCAGTCTGCTTTATTCCAGTCAAAGTGAGCAGTTTGGAGATGGTTGTGGTTCTTGTTACTGCCCATGAGGGATACATTGGCAATGATCATAGCATGATCAGAGTCCCCTAAAGGTTCCTCAGCAGTAACACTAATGACCGTTCACTAATATTCCCAGTCACCCCTAAATTTTCCCTAAATTTCAAAACCGGGAGGGAAAAGTCCGAGGGTTAAAATCCCAAATGATGGTACCTCAAATACTAGCGTATCCCTTCGCATTACAGTTTAAAGCAATGCATATGATCGCTTTGATGACTCTTATTCGTTTCTAAGGGTCTTGTTTTTTTCTCTTCTTTCTATCATATATATATATATATATATATATATATATATATATATATATATATATATGTGTCAAAATCTTTCCCTCTGTCTATCTCTTTCCCTCTTTGTCTATCTTTTGCCATAAAAATGATAATGATAATCAATTCAATTAAGAAATATATATATATTATTATTAAAATTAAATACCATTTATTCTGCGGCAGAGAGCTTCATCTTCTCCATCATTCGCTCCTCCAGAATCGTAGTACTGGTCGTTAGTGTATGTGTGTGTGTGTATATATATATATATATATATATATATATATATATATATATATATATATATATATATATATATATATATGTGGTGTATTTGTGTGTATATGTATATATGTTTTCGATCGCCACTCTCGCCCTTCGTGAGGAGAATGCTGTGTACGTATTCACATATTTAGAGGTAATATCACGTGAACACAATCACGTGACAAATCACATTATTCTTTCAAAAGGAAAAGTTTGGCGCCATTTTTCTTTCAAAAGGAAAGGTTTAGCGCCAAAATTCTCTTAGTGTTGTCTGAAGCTGAGGAAACGGGGTTATTCCATTTCTGTCAACAACTTACTGGCGAAACAGATCTCTTTGGATTTGTACGTGTGTTATATAGTTATAGAGGTATTTATTTACGCTTTAATTTATATTTTTAATTATCGTATCTATAGTCTGCCTTTCATAGGTTATAGATTCTATACACTGGTGGTTTGTTCCCTGTTTTATTGATAGCGCACTGTATATCTCTCTCTAGTGTGTTACCTTTTCAACATATTGTATTTTAAAGAGCTCAGGATTTCTTCTCCTTTGAGCACATTATTTACAGGGAATGGCGAGGGTCTATGGCTCCGTTAATTTATCGTGATATTTCGCTCCTTATAACAGTCTTTCCTATCCCTCTGTTTGGTTGAGCACACTTCTCTGAGTGGTTTTGGGCTGCCCTTTCTAGCAGCTCGTCCCTCAGAGGCCACTGGTTCACTGCACATCGTCCTTATTAAAGCAGTGGTTAGCTTTGTTGACCCCATGACAAGCTTCTCTAGTTTTCCAAGATCATCTGTATCATCCTTATTAAAGCAATGGTTAGCTTTACGGACCCCATGACAAGCTTCTCTAGTTTTCCAAGATCATATGTATCGTCCTTATTAAAGCAGTGGTTAGCTTTACGGACCCCATGAGAAGCTTCTCTAGTTTTCCCAGATCATTTGTATCATCCTTATTAAAGCAGTGGTTAGACTTTACGGACCCCATGACAAGCTTCTCTAGTTTTCCCAGATCATTTGTGTCATCCTTATTAAACAGTGGTTAGACTTTACAGACCCCATGACAAGCTTCTCTTGTTTTTCCAGATCATTTGTATCTCTTTTCACCAAACTTCTGTTGGTGATAAGAAGGGCATAACCATAATATTACATCCAATTATCTCTGTTAAAAATACTTAAATAGAGCAACTGTTTTCTAAGATAGAACAGGGGACACATTTCATATACATTCCTGTCAGTTTTGGCATGGTTTCTACAGCTAGATACTCTTTCTAGTACCAACTACTTTGATTGGTATTAGAAAGGGTATCTAGCTCAACCTACACTATATTGTTATGATTCAATACAAACATTTATCAAGCCAGTAAAATTATACCAAAACTATGTCAAAACATGTTATATTTGGAAAAATTGAAAGATCTGAAGAAAAAAAAAAAAGGTTTCATGTATTTGTTCTAATTAGGCAAGATTCCATTCCTTGAAACTTGAATATTTGTAAATAAATTCTCCAGAAATAAAGTCACACTCTAATTATATTTAGTACCGAATATACTTCCATTTTTTACTGATAAAACATTGAGGAATACAGTTTACTTAACCCATTAGCATATAAACCAGCTGTATCTGACCAGAATTCGCTCATCTCTTTCTGTTCAAACCGGCTGTAGCCGGCTGCTCATACTGATGTTAAGGTATTATTCTCAACATAAATAATATCAAAATCTCAGATTCGATATTATGTGAGATAATTATGTGAGGTAAAGCCTTTACCATGAAAATATAAT